>JARQOD010000004.1:339528301-339683075 GCA_033576555.1 Oophaga sylvatica | reverse complement strand
GGGCTTTCAAATTAATAATTGTTCTAAAAGACCCATCCAGTTTACGGATCAAAAACAGAGGGGAGTAAAACCCCTTACCCCGCTCTGCTTCTGGCACCTCCACTAAGACATTCTTAGCGCAAAGCTCCTGAACCTCCAACTCTAGAGCGGCCTGCTCCGATGGCGATGACCTGAGTGGGGTAACTTTAAAGTTATCCCAAGGTACCGAGGAGAATTCTAACCGCAGCCCTGTAGCTATGATGTTAAGGATCCAGCTACTGTTTGAGATTTCCGACCAGGCCGGGTAGAAGGCCTTCAATCTGCCTCCTACCGGCATTGCTAGTCATTGCGAGGGTTTTTTTGTTTCCCTAGGTGGACCTCTAAACATAAACCCTGTACCTCTTCGCCTCTTTTCATCCCATTTGGCTCGTTCCCTGGACGACCTTCGGTAGCTGAACCTCCTTCTGCTGAAAGGTCTTTTATAGGAAGGGGTTGATAGACTGGGAAACTTTTTCTTGTCGTCCCCTGCCTTTTCTAAAAGTTCGTCCAGGACCGGGCCAAAAAGATATTCGCCGTCACACGGAATGGAGCAGAGGCGAGATCTGGCTTGAATATCGCCCGGCCAACATTTCAACCATAATGCCCTTCGTGCTGCATTTAGACAGCCCTGCCGCTCTGGCAGCCATTCTTACTGAGTCCGCTGAGGAATCAGCCAGGAAAGCCGCTGCGTTCTGAATTATTGGCAAGGTCTTCCGAATTGTCCCCCTGGAGGTTCCATCTATTAACTGGGAAGCTAACTGGTCTAGCCAGACCATCAATGACCTGGCTGCGCAAGTGGCTGCAACTGCCGGCCTCAGGGCACCTGCCGACATCTCCCATGTGCCTTTCAAGAAGGAGTCTGCCTTCCTGTCTAGTGGATCTTTCAAAGACCCCATATCATCAAATGGGATGGAGGATTTTTTAGAAGCCTTCGCCACTGCTGCATCCAGCTTCGGGGCCTTATCCCATTTACCCGTCAGGGGATCTTCAAAGGGATATCTCCGTTTAAACGCTTGGGGTAAGGAGCCTCTTTTTTCAGGCTTCTTCCACTCTCTGTCTATAAGGCCTTGGATGCTACTGTTTAGTGGAAAGGATCTCCGTTTTTTTGGATCTAGACCACCAAACATCAGATCCTGTACTGAGGGCTCTGGTTTCGCCTCTTCTACCCCCATGGTGGACCTAACTGATTTGACAAATTTGTCCATCTGGTCCAAGGGAAAACAAAAACGGGTAGCGTCTGCCGTAGAAGACGAGGAGGAAGCCGAAGAGGAAGGCGAGGAGGGTCCTGACACAACTTCACCCCTATCATGGGCGGCAGGTGACTCTGAATCAGATAAAACTGGTACATTTCTACGCCTGGAAAATTCTCCGTGTCTTGAGGACGCTTTCAACTCTGCTCTTATTATCTCCTTCAGGCTTTCGGTGAAATCTGGAGTCTCCTCCGCTATCTAAAAAGGGAAGGGGCATAGGGGGGGTTTACTATGTCATCCCATGCCCCTGCCCTTCCCCTTAAAAATGCCCTACCGTCTGTTGCATGCACGGCTGGCACAACCTCTTAGGGCAAGCGTCAGGCAGAGGGCAAGCGCAAAAGGCACATTCCCTGTGCTTGCTTTTCACCGAACACTTCTTCCCCTAGTAACACAAAATGGGGAAAAAACTGTATTACTGGGTATTCTAAATCTGACGATCTCTTACCCAGATTGTACAGCAGTAGGTACCGGATCACGGGGAGGGGGCTTTTTCCCAGCTGCGGAACTTCTGCGGCTGGTGCTCCTGGCCATTGAAGAGGAGCGCTCTGTCTGCTGCTGCTGGCTCTCCTGTTGCACCGAGGGAGCCTCTGCAGTGTCCATCGTAAAAAAATGGGGCAGAAGCGCTTTACCTCTTTCCTAGGCTCCTTATATCCTCCCCCGGATATCCGGATCAGCAGGTCTGGCCAGGGGTCCACCCCCTCCTACTCCCCGCCCCACGGCCCCCCCCCCGCACCTCCCCGCCGTCCCCACAGCAGGCGCCGTCCGATGATGCAGCCGCCAAAATTTTCAAAAACGCCGGCCGGCGTCTCACTTCCGGTTCCGGTGGTGGAGACTCCGCCCCCTTTTTCCCCCGCTCGCACGGACCCCACCATACCGATGGAGGTAAGTAAAATCCCCCGCTGCATCGCCCCTCCGAGCGGAGATCTCTCCCGACCCCAGCCGCGCTGCTGCAACAGCGGCGCACACTGAATTTTCAAAAACCCCGCCGCGCGTCTAGCACGCGCGCGGAATTCAAAACGCCCCCGCGCCGTCCATAGCAGCGCGCGGCGGGAAATTCAAAAAACCCCGCCGCGCTATCCATAACAGTGACGCGCGCGGAATTCAAAACCCGCCGCGCTGCTCACAGCAGTGACGCGGCGGGAAATTCAAATTTTAATTTTTTTCTTTTTTTTTTTTTTATTTTAAAATCACGGCTGCACCCTCAAGAGGCCCCCACCATGACAGGACCACAGGAGAGGACAGGGAGAAGGCATCGGGACCAGGGAGAGGGGGGGAATACTTACCTACCGGCGCTGGCTGGGAGACAGAGATCCTCTGGATACTGCTCCACCTGCTCCGCACACTGCCGTGGAATCCTATCTGGACCCACCGTGGCGCTTCCAGGGGCTCCGCACCGGCCGAGGTAGGAGATCCCCCCCCCCGCTACCTGGGTCGACCGGCCGGCCTGGGTCCTCCTGAAGATCTTCATCTGTAGGAAACCCGTCCTTTAGGAACAGGAAACCAACTGATGTGTGGGAGAGGTGCCGCCCTTTTATATCTGTAGGTTTCCTGTTCCTAAGGGGCGGATCCCCTCTCTCTGTAGTGCTGTCATGGACGTTCGAATAAATTACATGCTGCATTTGGCAAAAACACAGCTCTTTGACAAAACATTCAGGAAAAAGAAATCAAGGTGTGTGCATGAGTTTTCTGAAATCTCAGACTTTGCTGGCACTATGAAATGCAACATAAAATTTGCATAAAAATGCAACGTGTGAACATAGCCTTACCCATTGCTTTCAATGGGTGAAAAAATGCTGAAAGAAGTGAAATGATGCAGTTTTCCAATTTAGTCAGAAAAAAAAATAAAATAAACACTGCGCGCATGAGATTTCTGAAATCTCATAACATTTGCTTGTACTTTAAAATGTAGCTTAAAATTTGCATAAAAAAGAAGCAAAAACACAATGTGTGAACATAGCCTAAAGTATTTGAGTGCTATAATTTGAAATGACTCACCATTGTCATCAGAGAAGTTTAGCACAGGTACCGGTGCATTACACTCCGCTTCCATATTTTCATGGTTATCAATTTCTATGTTCTGTACACCTGTAAAGACAAATGCTCAGTCTTAATAAATATACACGTGTATATAAAATGTAGAATGCTGCATTTTTTTTTCCCACATACCTTGGACGTAAAAGATTGGATAGCAAAGATCACTCAGCAAAACAAAAGAAATCAGTGCAGCAGTACTTAGAAATAAAACATGTAAATTCTAGAAACATTTCACACAATTTATAAACTCCATGGTATTCACAAAATAGAGCTTTGGGAACACAAGTCAGATATAATATGAAAGCTTTTGTACCTGGCTGAAAGCTGGGATCCTCCACTCGCTGGATATTTTGTGCAAACTGTGTAGGGGACATTATAGCTAGCTCTAACATGCATGCGCCACATGCATGAGGGGTGCAGGTGTTCATACGGAAATCCTTCCTGCTGGCCAAGATTTCTCCTTTGCGGCTGAAATATACAAACGCATTCAAATTCTAAATAAAAACATGTACTAATTTACCTGCTAGACACTGAGGCCATTTTGTGTTTTTCCATTCCTGCCTAGAACTACAGTTGCTTTGTGATGCAGTTTTTGTAAAGGTGCAATTTTTTTTTTTTTACGCGTTTTACCTGGACATGCCAAATAGGAAAAAAAAAAAAACACACCCCTTTAAAAGAGGCACTCTTACCACTTTTGATCACAAGTAATAAGTGAATCACTCACCTGCATAGAGGGTTGTTTTTCTTTTCCATTTCCTCAGGAGGGACAAGGGCCATTGGTGTAAGGGGAACAATGTTCACCAGCTTTAATAAAGCAACAAGGTAAAATAAATAAACATGAACAAAAATGGTTGAGAGAATGGGGGAAAAATAATACCACAATGTAGCTGGTTGATGACAAGAGAAAGCATAGAAAAGATGGTTTAAAGCGTGACTCCATGTTCACAAGAAAACAAATATATTAAAGTACGCTGCAGTATAATCCTTCTAAAACACTTATAATCTGACCATCATCATATAGTAATATCCCCATCTTGTAAGAGTTTTCCCCATCTTGTAGTAATGTGCCATCCTGTTCCCCATAATGCAGTAATTTCCCGAATTCTGCCACGCTTCACATACATATTAAAAAACAAAAATAAATAAATGAATATCCTTTACACCTGACCTCCATTCCCTCAGCGACCAGGGTCCTGTCTTCTCTGAGGCACAGAGAGCTGGTATCTGTGCCACGATACATTTAATTGAATGTGTGTCCAAAGATGCACATTCTACTGAAAAGAATCAATGACGTCGGCAGGCTTCAGGACCGCTCCATGATCATGCTGCGGCAAGCGTGATTGAGACCGCTGGCCTAGACTGCATCCTGGTAGAATTGTATAAGCTGGCAGATTACATAAGAGAACCATAACTGCTGCAGTGTTCCAGAAAACAATGGATGGCCAGGGACTGCTCGCATCTAAAGGGTATGCCACACTTAGCGATCGCACTAGCGATCACGACGACTTAACCTGGCGAGATCGCTATGCGATCGCTAGTTAGATTCCAAACACAACTCATCAGCGATCTGTGATTCCAAACACATCTCATCAGCGATCTGTATAACGACCTCTGCGGTCGTAGGGAAAACCTAGTCCCACCTGCGATGCTGGTGAAGTCGTTCATAAAGGGTGTCACACTCAGCGATTCAGGCTCACCAGCGGGACACCAACAACCAAAAAACGGCTCAGAACGTTCATAAGCGATCAGCGATATCTCAGCAGGGGCCACATCGCTGCTACATGTCACACACAGCTAAAGTCGCTAACGAGATCGCTACTTCGTCATAAATGGTGACGCAGTAGTGATCTCGTTAGCGATCTCGCTTAGTGTGGCATACCCTTAAGTTATTGCTTCACTGCCACAGAGAAAAAAAGACCTCATGGTTTCTGACTTTTATAGGCCTCTTATTTAAAATCCTTGTAAAAGCTTTGGCTACCACGCGATCTAGAGTTGTTGTACTGAATTGCAGTGGTACATCCAGATCAGACAGGCATTATGCCAAACAAGTCGACAGCTATCAATCTTAGAAGAGTATATCTGAATGTGCAGGTACCTGCAAATAATATCAGTCATCAAGTGAAATGCTCTCTTGATGTCGTCAAACCGTTTGATAGTAGAGTGGGCTTATTTATAGGCTGTCTTGAGGAAGATGGGGTTTGGTGACAATTTATTTCTCAGGGTCAATTACTATATGATAGGCTGTAAGCCAAACTCTGAACTGTTCCAGCTGAGAAGAGACACAAGCCATCAGGGTATGGAGAATGAAAATGGGTTGGTCTGAGGAGTCTGCCAGCTAACTAATGCTCAGGCGTTTAACCCCTTTACCCCCAAGGGAGGTTTGCATAATCACTACCAGGGCAGTTTTTACAATTCTGACCACTGTCCCTTTATGAGGTAATAACTCTGGAACGCTTCAATGGATCCAGGTAATTTTGAGAATGTGTTCTCGTGATGTATTGTACTTCATGATAGTGGTAAAATATCTTTGATATAACTTGCATTTATTTGTGAAAAAAAACAGAAATTTGGGAAAAGTTAAAAAATTTCGCAATTTTCCAACTTTGAATTTTCATGCCCTTAAATCACAGTAATATTTCACACAAAATACTTAATAAGTAACATTTCCCACATGTCTACTTTACATCAGCACAATTTTGGAATCCAAATTTTTTTTATTAGGAAGTTATAAGGATTAAAAGTTGAACAGCGATTTCTCATTTTTACAAAAAGGGGATTTTTGTGTTACTCACCGTAAAATCCTTTTCTCCGAGACGCTCATTGGGAGACACAAACCGTGGGTGTTATGCTGCTGCCACTAGGAGGACACTAAGCAATACATAAGCAAAAGAGATTAACTCCTCCTCCTGCAGTATACACCCTCTGTTGGCTCAATCCTGAACCAGTTCGGTGCCAAAGCAGTAGGAGCTCATAACAAATGCATATGTCATAACCAAACAGGGGCTCGAGGCTACTGAGTAGACAAGGGTGGGAGCTGTGTCTCCCAATGAGCGTCTCGGAGAAAAGGATTTTACGGTGAGTAACACAAAAATCCCCTTTTCTCCATCGCCTCATTGGGAGACACAAACCGTGGGACGTCCCAAAGCAGTTCCTGGGTGGGAAGAAACATCACCACAGATGTAGCCTCGTAAGCCAAATGCATAAACGCTTTAAACAGCTTAACAGAAAGCAACTCACAGATGCGCAACAGCTGATTGCAGAATCTGTCTGCCAAGAGTCGCATCTGAAGAAGCTTGAGCATGAATTTTGTAATGCTTGACAAAAGTGTGCAGACTGGACCAGGTCGCAGCTTTTCACACTTGCTGTGCCGAATGGCCCAGGAGGCCCCCACAGATCGAGTGGAAGGTGCCTTAATCCCAGTCGGGATAGGCTAACTCTTAACACGGTACGCCTCTTGGATCGTTAAACGAATCCATCTGGCTAACGTGGTTTTGGAAGCAGGAACAAAACCTTGTCTGCATCCCACCGGAAGCACAAACAGGGCGTCCGATTTGCGGAAAGATGCAGTCCTCGAAATGTACCTTCGGAGAGCCCTCACCAAATCCAAGGTGTGAAGGGCTTTTTCAGTACGGTGCATCGGCGCCGGACAGAAGGAGGGCAGGACTATCTCCTCATTGATATGAAAAGCCGAGACGACTTTAGGCAAGAAAGAAGGAGAAGTCCTGAGGACTACCTTGTCCTGGTGAAAATTGAGAAACGGAGGTTTACAAGACAAGGCTGCCAATTCCGATACCCGCTTAATAGAGGTAATTGCAACTAGGAAGACAACCTTCCAGGAAAGAAGAGATAAGGACGCTTCCGGCAAAGGTTCGAAGGGAGATTCTTGTAAGGCACTGAGGACCAGATTAAGATCCCAAGGGTCCAGGGGCCTCTTGTAGGGTGGAACAAGATGTGCCACTCCTTGGATAAAAGTCCTGACCTGAGACTTGGAAGCGATCCGTCGTTGGAAAAAAAAAAGGACGGATAAGGCAGAAAACTGTCCCTTGAGGGAAGAGAGTGCTAACCCTGAATCCAACCCTGCCTGGAGGAACTCCAGAATGGAAGGGATAGAAAAAAACCAAAGGGGGACGACCCTTATCCTTACACCAGGAAAAGAATGTTTTCCACACACGATGGTAAAAGCGTATGGAAACCGGTTTCCTGGCATTGACCATTGTAGAGATAACCTCCTGTGAAAAACCAGCCTGGCCTAAGATCCAGGCTTCAATGTCCATACCGTCAAATTCAGCGCTCTCGAATTGTGATGGTAGATTGGGCCCTGAGAACGAAGATCCGGACGATCCGGTAATCTCCAAGGAACGTCTGCGAGCAGATGTACTAGTTCCGCATACCACGGGCGGCGAGGCCAGTCCGGTGCGATTAGGATGAGAGGAACGCCTTCCGTTTTGATCTTCCGAATCACCCTGGGGATTAACGGAAGAGGAGGAAAGAAGTAAGGAAAACGAAATTGACTCCAAGGGAGGACTAGTGCATCCGATCTGATGGCTAGTGGATCGCGAGATGGACTTATGAAAGTCTGAACTTTGGTATTCAGCCTGGATGCCGTGAGATCCACATCGGCATACCCCAACGCTGGCAAATGATTTGAAACATTTCCGGGTGCAGGGACCCTTCTCCTGAGTCTAAGCGTTGGCGACTGAGAAAAGTCGGCCTCCCAATTGTCCACTCCCGGAATATGAACTACGGAGATGGGCGAGCGGTTTTTCTCTGCCCAGCGCACGATATGTGACACCTCGAGCATCCCTGACGGTTGATATACGCCACAGCCGTGGCGTTGTCTGACTGGATCCGGATGGGACGACCGGCCAGAAGATGCTGGAAATGCAAGAGAGCTAGTTTGATAGCTCTGATCTCCAGGATGTTGCTCGGGAGACGGGTCTCTGGAAGGGACCAGCGGCCCTGAGCCATATGGTGAAGGAAAACCACTCCCCATCCGAGGAGACTGGCATGGGTGGTCACCACCAACCAATGGACGGGCAGAAAAGAGTTCCCTTGATTCAATGATGAAACAATTGTCCCCCATTTTAGGGAGCGTCTGACTCTGGGAGAAGGACGAAAAACGGCGACTTAAGGACGCTGGGTTCCTGTCCCAGACTGATATTAACTCCTGTAGTAGAGGTCGGAAATGGAAAAGAGCGAACGGTACTGCCTCGATGGAGGCTACCATTTTTCCCAGGACCTGCATGGCGACTCGCAGAGAGCGAGAGTGGGCTAGAGACAACAGGAGCACTCCCCGCCTCAGAGAAGCGATCTTCTCTGGAGGGAGAGACACTAACCCTTGGCAAGTGTCTAGAATCATTCCCAGAAAAAAAGGATCCTTTGAGAAGGAATGGGAGAGGACTTGTCCAATTTGACTAACCAACCTAGGCGAGAGAGGGTGTCGATAGTGATCTCAACACTCTCTGCGCAGTCCGGAAAGATTGGTCCTTTGATGAACACGTCGTCTAGGTACGGGAGGACCACCACACCTCGAGAGTGTAAAATTTACATGGCGGCCGCCATGACCTTTGTGAACACTCTGGGGACGGTTGCGAGTCCGAAGGGCAGAGCGGCAAATTGAAGATGATCCTCTCCGACTGCAAAAAACGCAGAAAACTTTTGATGGCCACTGGAAATCGGGACGTGCAGATACGCGTCCTTGATGTCGATTGACGCCAGGTATTCCTTTCTTTCTAGAGATGCGACGACAGAACTGAGAGATTCCATTCTGAAATGGCGGCCTCTGATGAATTTGTTTAGCAAATTTCTTTCTTTTTTTTTTTTTAATTTTCCGGGTCCAGAATAGAACGCAAAGAGCCGTCCTTCTTGGGAACCCCGAAGGGTTTGAGTAAAACCCTTGAACCTTTCCTCGTGAGGAACTTTGGTATTGAGACCGAAAGGGTCGATTGACTCTGCGCTGCGGAAGGAATAAAGACTGACCGCAGCCCAATTGGACGGTCAGTGGGGGTTTTAATAAACAGACCGTCAGTCAGAGGTAGTAGAAGTTAGTAAGCGAGCTGTGGTATAGGATCCATTATTGGAGACTCCGTCCGCTCTTGTACTAGAAAGTGGCCAAAAAAGGACACTGTGATTAAACGGTTTTAGCTCCGAGGAATCTTTGTCCGGCAACTACTGTATCTCTGACCCATGTCAGCAAGTCAGGGGGTTGGTAAAAAACCCCGTGAAGACGTTTGATCCCTTTCAAGATCTCAGTGAGCTAAGACTGATAGTCTGGCGAATCCGGATATACCCACATACGACTCATATTTTGAGTCATGTTTGCTGCAATCCCCAGGAACGGGGGAGCTGGGTGCCCATCCGTTGGACTCCTGTGAGAAAGACAAACTGCACAGATTAAAGTGTAGAGTCGCCGCGGTAAAATGACATTATCCGTAACACACTAAGCGTCAGCGTGCGTTCTATCGGTCAGTGCTCTAAGGCCATATGTCCGGCCCGGCCAGAGACGGCAGACTGCCTATCAGCGACAGACAAATAACGTAGGTCACAGGAGATTGCAGACCACTTACCATCCGCACTGATTATCTCCTCAATCCACCGTACCTTTGATAGGGGGGGGGTGGAGAGGTTATGTTAGCCTCCAGTCAGCATCCGCACTGATTATCTCCTCAATCCACCATACCTTTGATAGGGAGGTAGAGAGGTTTTTGGTAGCCTCTAGTGACCATCTGCACTGATTATCTCCTCAATCCACCATCACCTTGATAGGGAGGTGGAGAGGCTTTTGTTAGCCCCCCAGTCACCATTCACTTTGGACAGTGGTGACATAGTGGGGGCGCACGGGCGTCGTATGGAGTCTGAGACGCGTGGGGCTCCTGGACTTATGAAAAAAACGCAGGCCCCACAGACAAAAAAACGGAACCGTGTCTTCACTATAGCGAGGTATCGCATGAAGCACACCAGGCATACACAACTGAGTGTGTTTGTCAATCCTCTTAGAGCTCTTGGATTGTGACATTCTGCAATTAAGCGAGCCTGTAGACTGCTGCAGGGAAGGGGTTAAGCCATTTATAAGCTTACCCCCCCTTTGAAAAATTCAGATGTCTCGGGTCCTACCTGAGAGGAGACATGGCGGCCGAGAGTAAATTCAGGCCGCACAGAACGCGGAGCTGCTTACACGGAAGCGAGGGGCTGCATGAGGAAGAGTGAGCTCACTGGGGTAGAATAGCTGGGGCTCCTGATCGTAATGACCGGAGGCTCCTGGTCGCTTGTAGTACATAGTGCGTAACCTAGCTTTCTTGGCAGCGAAGCGCTGCATGAGGCACAGGTGGTATACACCTCAGTGCGTGATTTGTGAGCCTTTTTATTGCCTTTGGTTGCAACATTATTACAAATGGGGCTTCGGCAGGAGAAGGGTTAAGCGCTATTGCACTTACCCAGGTACTGTGCCCCTTAGCAGAGGAAGCGTCTCCAGTTAAAGATGGCGCCCGAGACTAGGATTGCGCTTCTCGTATGCCACGAGAAGCGCCAGAAGGTGAGGGGGGGCGAAGGAGTGACCAGGAAGGAGCCCTGTCCAATCCTGGGCCGCAGTAAGTGCGCGCGACGTGGGCGGAGTCACAGGGGAGAGCCAGGAGACCCTCCCCCATCGAGGCCTATCCCGGCCTGAAGCCGGGGACTAAATTTCAAGCTGCGGCCTATCCCGGCCCGAAGCCGGGGACTAAATTTCAGGTTGTGGCCTATCCCAGGCCGAAGCCGGGGACTAAATTTATGGCTGCGGCCTATCCCGGGCCGAAGCCGGGGACTAAATTTGAGACTGGGGCCGTGGCGCGACGGGAAGCGCCCGCGGCGCGACACAGAGGCGGCCGCGATGCGACGCAGAGGCGGCCGCGGCGACAGACGGCCGGTACACATTGCATCCAGGTGCATGTACTCACTGCGGGGAGAGATCCGAAGATGGAGAAGGAAGGGACCTCCGCAGGGACTACGGCAGATATGGCCGTACTTCCTCAATCCACCTTCCCCTTTGATAGGGGGGTGGAGAGGGATCTTAAATGCCTCCAGACCGCCACCGCTTTCAGGAGAGGTGGTGAGGGGTATCCATCCATGGTGCCACGCCAATCACATCGCCCACATCAAGGGGTATCTCATGGGGAGAGCGGCCCATTCAAGGGATCTGTCGCCCCATGGTAGCGTAGCAGGAGGGGTACAAGTCCCGTCGCCCATCCGTGCGTGAAGAAAGCAAAAATAATAAAAGGTAAAAAATGTGAAAAAAATGGGGTCTGAGAGCAGACCCTAGTGCCTCCTACAGACACTAAGCAAGAACTGGTTCAGGATTGAGCCAACAGAGGGTGTATACTGCAGGAGGAGGAGTTAATCTCTTTTGCTTATGTATTGCTTAGTGTCCTCCTAGTGGCAGCAGCATAACACCCACGGTTTGTGTCTCCCAATGAGGCGATGGAGAAACCATTTTTTTTTTTTTTTAGGGACCACATCACATTTAGGCTAAGTGAACACGTTCAGGAATGTTTGCAGAATATTCCTGAGCAAAAACGGACATTTTCCGCGGTAAAAACGCGCATTTTTTTTTTCTCGGTTTTGCGCGTTTTTACCGCGATTTTTTCCTGAACTTTCTAGGTCAATAATATAGGGGGGAAAACGCTAGAATTCCACGAAATTAATGAACATGTTGGTTCTTTTTCCGAGATGCGTTTTTTTTCGTGGAAAAAAACGCACCATGTGCACAAAAATTGCGAAATTCATTCTAAATGATAGCATGCTTAAATCATGCGTTTTTGACGCGTTTTTTTCCCCGCGAAAAAAACGCAAATAATCCTGAACGTGTGCACATAGCCTTAAGGTCACTTTGAGGGGTCTATATGATAGAAGAAACCAAAAAGTGACACCATTCTAAAAACTGCACCCCTCAAGGTGCTCAAAACCACATTCAAGAACTTTTATAACCTTTCAGGTGAGTCACAGGAATTTTTAGAATTTAAAAAAAATATATTTAACTTTTTTCACAAAACATTTACTACAGATCCATTTTTTTTATTTTATCAAGGGTAACAGGAGAAATTTGACCCAAAAGTTGTTGTGCAATTTATCCTGAGTATGCTGATACCCCATATGTGGGGGTAAACCACTGTTTGGGCGCATGGCAGAGATCGGAAGGGAAGGAGTGCAGTTTTACTTTTTCAACGCAAAATTGGCTGGAATTGAGATCAGAAGCCATGTCGTGTTTGGAGAGCCTCTGATGTACCTAAACAGTGGAAACCCCCACACAAGTGACACCATTTTGGAAACTAGACCCTCAATGAACTTATCTAGGTGTGTGGTGAGCACTTTGAACCCCCAATTGATTCACAGAAGAAGTTTATAATGTGGAGCCGTGAAGATTAAAAAAAATTGTTTTTTTTCCACAAAAATGATGTTTTCGCCCCCAATTTTTTATTTTACCAAGGGTAACAGGAGAAATTGGACCTCAAAAGTTGCTGTGCAATTTCTCTTGAGTACGCCGATACCCCATATGTAGGGGAATACTACTTTTGAGGCACAGTGTAAAGCTCAGAAGGGAAGAGGCGCCATATTGGAGTTCAGATTTGGCTGGAATCGTTTGAGGGTGCAATTTCACATTGGCAGAGCCCCTGAGGTGCCAGAAAAACAAAAAAAAACCTAAATGTGAACTAATTTTTACAAACTACACTCTCCAATGAATTCATCTAGGAGTGGTGATCATATTGACACCACATGTGCCTCACAGAATCTTATACCACTGAGCAGTGAAGAAAGAATAAAGTACATTTTTACCACTAAAATGTTATTTCAGAAAAATTACATACTTGGGGCTAAGAGGAATTTATTATTATTATTTTTTTACAACAAACTGAGGCCCACTTTTTCCTGAGTGTGTCAATATATCCTACATGTAATCTAGAAATATTTTCAGGCACAGGGCAAAGCTCAGAAGGCAAGAAGCGGCAAATTTTACTGTTATGGTTTGCAGGTGCCATGACCCACTGGGAGAGCCCATGAGGTGCCCGAACAGTAAAACCCGCCATAAGTGACTATTTTACGAACTACACCTCTCAATGAACTCATCTAGGGGTGCAGTGATCATACTGACACCATGGGTGTGTCACAGAATTTTATACTTTTTTACCACCAAAATTTTGTTTTACCTAAAGATATTACATTTTCACACAAGAAGTGGGAAAAAATGGCAACAAAATTTGTCCCACAATTTCTACTGCCAATACCCCATATGTGGCTGTACAGAACTACTTAGCCATACAGAGAGACTCGGGAGGAACAGAGCGCTATTTGCCTATTCAAGTGAATGGGTCTGTGCACATGTCAGTGTGTTTCCACGGACAGTGTGTCCAGGGGTAAAACACGATGACATGTCCGTTTTTTAATGTCAGCACAGGCCATAAAACATCCAGCACACGTGCATATGCAAAACACACATGGATGTCATCAATGTGACACAAAAGTGACAAAGACACTTCAGAACAGAGGTTCGAAAGGTGATTCCTGTAAAGCACTGAGGACCAAATTAAGATCCCAAGGCTCTAAAGGCCTCTTGTAAGGAGGAACAAGATGTGATACTCCTTGGATAAAAGTCCTGACCTGAGGCTTAACTGCGATCCGTCGTTGGAAAAGGACGGACAAAGCAGAAATCTGCCCCTTGAGGGAAGAAAGAGCTAATCCCGAGTCCATTCCTGT
The DNA here is from genome assembly GCA_033576555.1 of Oophaga sylvatica. Taxonomy (NCBI): domain Eukaryota; kingdom Metazoa; phylum Chordata; class Amphibia; order Anura; family Dendrobatidae; genus Oophaga; species Oophaga sylvatica. The sequence continues at coordinate 339,669,051 of JARQOD010000004.1, read as the reverse complement.
TTGAAGAAACTCTAGACTGACAGGGATAGAGAAAACCAAAGGGGAACGACCCCTATCCTTACACCAGGAAAAGAATGTTTTCCAGACCCGATGATAAATGCGGGCGGAAGCCGGCTTTCTGGCATTAACCATTGTTGAAACAACCTTGTGAGAGAAACCAGCCTGACCTAGCATCCAGGCTTCAACGGCTCTACCATCAAATTCAGAACCCTCGAATTGTGATGGTAAATTGGACCCTGTGACAGAAGATCCAGAAGACCGGGTAATCTCCGGGAACGTCTGCGACTAGCCGTACTAGTCCTGCCTACCACGGGTGGCAAGACTAATTCGGAGCGACTAACATGAGAGGAACACCCTCCGCCTTGATCCTCCGAATCACCCTGGGGATTAACGGAAGGAGTGGGGAGATGCATGGAAGGCGAAATTGATTTCAAAGGAAAATCTGAACCCTGGCATTCAATCTGCATGCCATGAGATTCACATCCTGTATGCCCTAATGCTGGCAAACAAACTGTTTTAGAGCTAACCTGATAGCTCTGAATTCCAGGATGTTGATTAGAAGAAGAGTCTCTGGAGGAGACCCTCGGCTCTGAGCCGTGCGATGGAGGAACACTGCTCCCCATCCGAGGAGAGTGGCCACCACCAGCCAATGGACTGGCAGAAAACCCTTCCCTTGACTCAGGGATAAAGTTCTTGTCCATTGTTTTAAGGAGCTTCTGACTGTGTGAAACAGACGGAAGCGGAGACTTAAAGACGCGGGACTCCTGTCCCAAAACAAAATTAGCTCCAATAGGAGAAAATGAAACAAAGGCATTACGAGATCCTTGGATCTGGGGGGACGTGACTGAAAGAGATATGTTGGGGGAAGGAATAAATATTCGATCCTGTGGCTGGAGTGTACAAGATCGAAGACCCCTACCTCTTAAAACAAGCGTAGGCAGCCGCCTACCCTGCCTAAGTCCCTGTCCCCGGCCAGGAGTCATTGGGGGACTGCTTTTGAACAGAGGAATTCCTATTCTCTGTCTGAGAGAATCTGTTTTTCCAGAGTTGAGGGGACTTAGAAGATGGTTGCGAGTCCCTGTCTCTGCGAGAAGAACGGGATGCTCGAGCCGAAGTCGAAGTGGCGGACCAATTAGAGGAGCCACGAAAAGGCCGGGAACGACCCTGGTATTGATACCGAAAAGATCGATTACTTCTGCGCTGCGGAAGAAATTTGCTCTTGCCGCCAGTGGCGTCAGAAATAATCTGATCAAGACGGTCTCCAAAGAGACGTCCTGGCAGATAGGGCAATGAAGTTAAAGATCTCTTTGAAGCAGCGTCTGCACTCCACTCACGAAGCCATAAGGACCTCCGAATGGCGATAGCATTGGCGGCTGTGCTAGCAGCGCAATTAGCTGCATCTAGGGACGCATGTCACCTGCCCGAGTAATCTGATAGGCCAGATTACGTGCCTCGGGTGAAAGAGAGATATCGCCAATTGTTTTAACTAAGTCCTCAACCCAAACCACCATGGCCCTTGCTACCCAGGTGGCCGCAAAGGAGGGAAAAAGAGAAGCTCCTGCCGCTTCAAAAACAGATTTAGCAAGGCTGTCAATCTGTTTATCAGACTGGTTCCTAATGGATGAACTATCTGATACAGAGAGCAGGGTCTTTGAAGCTAAGCGAGATACTGGAGGATCTACTACAGGAGATTCAGACCACTCCTTCACTACAGTTGTTGAAAATGGATAACGAGCCTTCAGAGACTTCAGCCCTGAAAAACGTCTATCTGGACGCTCCCTATGTCCCTGAACAATCTCCGTGAATTCAGGGTGATTACTAAACACCTTGTGAACACGGTTAACTCTTTTGAAAGCAATAGGATGGCTTGGCTGAGACCCTGGTTCCTCCTCTAATTTGAGGATCTTATTAATTGCCTCAATGAGAGAATCTAACGATTCCTGAAATTCTGGCGAGTTGGGGTCATCACCAATGTCCGACTCGTATTCAGAATCATGATCTTTATGATATTTGGGAGAGAGGGAGCGAGAACGAGAGCTCGCCGATGCTGAACCGCTAGATGGATTGGGAGATATATGATGGCGGCGTTTTCTGGACGACCGCCTTGCGGACCTAGAAGGTCGGCCCCTGTCAGATAAATTCTCTCTAAATACTAACGGCTCCCTTTAAGGAAAAGGGACGCCCTGAGTAGAAGTGGAACCGCGGAAGGAATCCAAAGCCCTAGTCAAAGAATCCATGGAGTGTGCCAGAAAATCTGGCCACCCTGAAGGACCAGGTGTATAGGATCAGGAATAGGCAAAGACTCCTGAACCATTGTAGGGGGCTCCTGAGCAGGAGGAACACTGGGCTCTTGGGCACATGATGCACATAATTGAGACCCCCACATTGAAGGTAATGAAGCGTTGCATGTAATGCAGGCAGTGTATACCACCGTATAGCCCTTGTTAGCCTTCTTTGTCTCCTTTAATTGTGACATATCAATGCAATTTTAAGAGCCTGCTGCAGCAGAAGGGGTTAATCGCTGTGCCGTCCCGGTCACAGCAAACACTCACCCAGATCCTGTGTGCCCAAGTCAGGAGGAAACTGACGACTGCCAGCGCTGCTCCACAGAAAAGATGGCGCCCGAGCTCTTATAGAAGCGCTCTCGTGATACACGAGGAGCGTCAGAGGAAGTGGGAGGAGAGGGGGCGGGATCCGGAGAGAGCCCACGTGATCTAACGCTGGCCAATAGCGTTAGAGATGGGCGGAGCCGTTTGGCCCGCCCCTTCCCCTGAGGCCTATCCCGGCCTGAAGCCGGGGACTAAATTTAAAAAATGCGGCCTACACCGGGGCCTAAATTTTTCGCGGCCTACCCCGGAACCGAAGCCGGGGAGTAAATTTAAGGCCGTGGCGCGAATATAGCGCTAGCGGCGCGGCGCACTTATGGCGCTAGTGGCGCGGCGCAATACCGCTGCGACCGTAATAACACGCCAAAGCGGTTCCTGAGACAAAAGGCGCCCTCCAAATAAACTTACTGCGGGGGCGAAGATGGAGACCGGAGAACCACCGCTTTATGGCCATACCTTCAATCCACCATCCCCTTTCCTTAGGGGGTGGAGAGGGGATCCTCATACAACCAGACCGCCCGTACTTCCAGGAGAGGTGAGCGGAACATCCACACCAGGTGCCACGTAAATCCATCAACCACATCGTGGGATATCTCATGGGGAGAGCGGCCCATGTCAGGGAAACTGTCGCCCCATGGTAGCGTGGCAGGACGGATTCGTGGAGGCGACACTCGCACGATGCCGCCTGTTGGTTTTTGGGAGATCGTGACTTTTCGTACAAGTCCCGTCGCCCATCCGTGCGTGAAGTAAGAAAAAATAAAAAATGTAAAGAAAATGGGGTCTGAAGGCAGACCCTAGTGCCTCCTACAGACACTAAGCAAGAACTGGTTCATGATGGAGCCAGCAGAGGCAATATACTGCAGGAGGAGGAGCTAATCTTTTGTGCTAATGATTTGCTTAGTGTCCTCCTAGTGGCAGCAGCATATACCCATGGTCTGTGTGTCCCCCAATGAGGCGAAGGAGAAAAGCGTCTTTTAGTGGGTGACAGAAGCTAAACATGAAAAACTGGTATTACACCTACCGGTAATTATATTTCCAGGAGTCCATCCTGACAGCACCCTGGAGGACGTCCTCCTCCTCCTTGCAGGGACAGGAAAAGCACACAAGAGGTTAAAAGCCCACTCCGCCCCCTCCCTCAGTGTTTAACAAGTACCACACCATGGCTTATGCAAATAACACTTTAATGATACCATCATATTACATCATACGATACATCAAACAAGGGGGGGGGAAAAAGTACCCGTGCTGTCAGGATGGACTCCTGGAAATATAATTACCGGTAGGTGTAATACCAGTTTCCCAGGACGTCCCTCCTGACAGCACCCTGGAGAGTACCAAAGAACCTCCTCAGGTGGGATTACTGCCTGTAGAACCTTTCTACCAAACGCAGTTTGTTGACCTGCCATTACATCTAATCTGTAATGTCTACAAAATGTATTGAATCTGGCCCAGGTTGCAGCTCTACAAATTTGATCTACCGAGGCCCTGCTCTCTCGGCCCAGGAAGCTGATATTGCTCTAGTAGAGTGGGCTTTTAGGCCTTCAGGGGGACTGGAACCTTCCGCCTGATAAGCATCTGAAATTACTTTAATTATCCATCTAGCTATAGAAGCCTTAAGGTACTGCCACACTACTCGATCCCGCTAACTATCTCGTTAGCGTCGCATACTAATGAGATCGCTAGCGGGATCGTTTACAATATCGCTAGTGTCGGCCATATTTAGCGATGTCGTTAAGGACGCTATCGCGGTTAGCGACAAAAGTACCGCTAAATCGCTAAAAAAGGTGCCACACTCAGCGATATATACTTACCCAGCGGGACGCCGACGATCAGAATAGGGTCCGGAACGATCAGGACGACGGACGAGATCACAGCAGGGGCCACGTCGTTGCTGCATGCCGCACACAACAACATCGCTAACGGGATCGCTAAATAGTGACGTTTTTTAGCGATCCCGTTAGCGATGTTGTTTAGTGTGGCATACCCTTTAGAGGCTTTTTTACCTTTATTTTTACCTCCAAACAGAATAAAGAGGCTGGAATCTAATCTCCAGGATTTGGTGGCCTCCAAATAATCCAAAACTGCTTGTCTGACGTCAAGCGAATGGAGTATCTGTTCCTTCTCATTAGATGGTTTGTCGCAAAAAGAGGGTAATACAATTTCTTGGTTAATATTATTATTGGACACTACCTTTGGTAAAAAGGCTGGGTCTAATTTTAGAACTATACAGTCATCTCTAATTTGCAAGTATGGATGATTCATCGATAGGGCTTGAATCTCTCCTATCCTTTTGGCTGTAGTAATGGCTACCAAAAAGGCAGTCCGCCAAGTACAATATGAAATGGGCATTTCTTGGTTAGGAACATATGACCCTTTGCATAGTGAATTAAGCACCAAATTTAAATCCCATACGGGAGTTAACTGTCTAATTGTGGGGCGTAATCTCTGAGTAGCCTTTATAAATCTTACTATCCAAGGGTGAGCTGCCAATGGAAAGTCAAGAAAGGAGCTAAGAGCCGCGATCTGAACCCTAAGTGTGCTCGGTTTTAACCCTTTGTCAAACCCGGCCTGCAAGAAATTAAGAATTCTTGGTATGTCAGGGGAACCCTCCAGCACACTAGATCTGCCGCCCTCCAGACAAAACCTCCTCCAGATTTTTAAGTAAATTGTTGAGGTAACTGGCTTCCTGCTGGCCTGGATAGTGGCTATAACCTGATCTGACAAGCCTTTCGCTTTTAGGATGTCCCTCTCAGGATCCACACCGAGAGGTGTAGAGATTCGGGGTTCGGGTGATAAACTGGGCCCTGGTGTATCACATTGCTTCTTAGTGGTAGCTCGATCGGGTTTTCCTCCATCATCTCCCCTAGAAGGGGAAACCAGCTTCTCCTTGGCCAGAACGGCACTACTAGAAATACCCTTGCTCTGTCCTCTCTGATTTTCCTGAGGACTGCCGGGATGAGAGCTAGGGGTGGAAAGGCGTATGAAAGAGGCTCGTCCCAGACCTGGCTGAGCGCGTCTATTCCTTCTGGGTCGTCTAGCGGGTCTAGAGAATAGAACCTGGGAACCTTTGAATTTTTCCTTCTTGCAAAGAGGTCTATATTCGGTGTCCCCCACCGCTGGCATAGCTCTTGAAAAATGTCCTTGTTGAGTTCCCATTCCGGTGGGCAAACTTTCTTCCGACTTAAATAGTCCGCTAGCTCGTTCTGGGCACCTTCTAGATGGACCGCTGATACCGAGAGAACCGTATTTTCTGCCCAGGAAAATATTTCTCCTGCTAGATCCTGGAGCTGACAGTGTCTGGGTCCTCCTTGGTGTTTTAGAAAGGACACCGTTGTGACATTGTCGGACAAAATTCTGACGTGTTTCCCGATCAGTATTTCTTCGTTTCTTCTCAGTGTCTCCCATACTGCCAACAACTCGCGGAAGTTGGAAGATCTTCTTCTGATGTAATCGGGCCACTTGCCCTGAAAAAATTTTCCTTCTAAGTGGCCCCCCCAACTCCACTCGCTGGCATCTGTAGTGACCACCACACACGGAGAGGAGATCCATAGACACCCTGTCTGGAGGTTTTCGGGCTGTATCCACCACCGTAACGATTCCTTTACTGTTCTTGAAATCCACATTCTCTTGTCTAGAGATAAATGATTCCGGTCCCATGTTGAGAGGATCTGCCTCTGCAGTGGTCTGGAATGAAATTGTGCCCATCTTACACACGGGATACAGGCTGTCATCAGGCCCAGTACCTTCATGGCATTCCTTATGGAGGTGCGCTGTTTCAGAAGCCTTCTGACTTTGTTCTTCACTTCCTTTTGTTTCTCCTTGGGCAAAAAAGATACTCTTCTTTTGGAGTCCAATAGAACTCCTAAAAAGATCTTCCTGTGTTCTGGGATGAGATCCGACTTTTCCCAGTTGATTACCCATCCTAGGAATTCTAGGACTGCAATAGTTCGGTTCGTCTGGGATCTTAAAACTTCTTCTGATTCTGCAATCATAAGGAAGTCGTCTAGATATGGAACAATTACTATTCCTTGACTTCTCAGGTATGCCACTACCTCGGCTACCAGCTTTGTAAATATACGTGGAGCTGAAGCTAGACCGAACGGAAGCCCTCTGAACTGGAAGTGTTCGGTCCGGGACGGCAGTTCTACAGCAAATCTTAGAACCCTCTGAGAGGAAGGGTGAATAGGGACCTGAAAATAGGCATTTTTTAAACCGAGAGTACACATAACCGCCTCTCTGTCTATTAAATGTATTGCTGAACGAATGGATTCCATTCAAAACCTTTTGTATTTTACGGAAGTGTTTAGGGCTTCAGATTTATAATGGTTCTGGTTCCCCCTGACGGTTTTGGGATGGAAAATAGGGAAGAGTAATGACCTTTCCCCTTTTCCTCCATAGGAACCGGTATTATGACTTCTGATCTTAACATGTCCTGAATTTCTATCCACATGGGAGAGTCCAACAGGACTACCGTTGGTGGAATATATCTTTCGGGGGGTGGAAATAAATGTTCTATTTTGTAACCTTCCGAGATGGTTTTGAGAACCCATCGGTTCTCGGTAACCTGAGCCCAGGCCTTCGAGAAATATCTGAGCCTCCCCCGATAACCCTGGCGTCATTGCCTTTTGGATCTTGATGATGAGGAAAGTCTTAGTTACTTACCGTTAACGGTATTTTTCGAAGTCCATGACAGCACTACAGAGAGAGGGGATCCGCCCCTTAGGAACAGGAAACCTACAGATATAGAAGGGCGGCACCTCTCCCACACATCAGTTGGATTACAGAGCATACAAGGACTACCAAGGTTAAATGGTATACAGCAAAAAATTATGCATCACACAGTAATATTGGTCAATTGTTTATTACATGTGGACTATATAAGAGGAAGAAGTGCACATAGAACATGGGTGGGAATCTAAGGGTGCTGTCATGGACTTCGAAAAATACCGTTAACGGTAAGTAACTAAGACTTTATTCGAACGTCCATGACAGCACTACAGAGAGAATTACAGAGAGTAATAACTACTTAGGGAGGGACTACAGCCTGCAGCACCCTTAGTCCGAAAGAAAGGTCTGAGGAAGCACCCAATCTAACCTATGATGAGTGTAAAACGTGTGTGGAGAAGACCACGTAGCTGCCTTATATATCTGGTCAATGGAGACTTCTACCCTCTCTGCCCATGAAGTCGCCACAGCTCGGGTGGAATGCGCCCTTAGCCTCTCGGGTGCCGGCTTGCCCCTCGAGGTGTATGCCAGAGAAATTGCTTCCCTAATCCATCTGGCCAATGAGCTTTTTGTTATTCTGCAGCCTTTGTTAATTCCCTGAAAAGAGACAAACAATGCATTGTCCCTTTTCCAGGGGTCAGTGACTGCCAAATATTGCAGTAGACATCTTCTAACATCTAAAGTATGGAGTTTTATCTCTTTTTGATTAGATGGATTAGGGATGAAAGAAGGGAGAACAATTTCCTGTGTTCTGTGAAAAGCGGAAGACACCTTAGGTAGGTATGCCGGATCAGGTCTAAGTATTACCCTGTCATCCAGGACCCGAGTGTAAGGAGACAGTCTAGATAGTGCCTGGATGTCACTTACCCTCCTAGCCAAAGTTAATGCTACCAGGAAGGCGGTTTTTAGGGAAAGAATTTTTATTGATGCTGCTGAAATAGGTTCAAAGGGGGGTTCTGTTAAAGCAGTAAGAACAAGGTTCAAATCCCATGGCATGATTCTCTCCTTCACTATGGGTCTTAACCTACCCGCAGCCTTAATGAATCTACTGACCCAGTAATTATTGGCGATGTTGCAACTGAAGAGCGCTCCCAACGCTGAAACCTGCACCTTAAGGGTGCTCGTAGAAAGACCTAAGTCCAGACCCTTTTGCAGGAATTCTAGAATCTGGGCTATCGGTGTTGGGTCCCCTGCTACCACCCCCGAACTCTGAAGAAATTTTTTCCAAGTCCTAGCGTAGATTCTAGTTGTAACCTCTTTTCTGCTTTTAAGGAGAGTATTAATTAGATTAGCCGAAAACCCCTTATCTCTCAGCAGCGACCGTTCAAAATCCACGCCGTCAGGTGGAGGCCCGCTACCTGAGGATGGCAGACTGGGCCCTGGGAGAGCAGATCTGGGATATCCGGCAGGACCCAAGGGTCGGCTATCGACATGTTTCTGAGACATGAAAACCATGCCCTCCTGGGCCAGAAGGATCAACTACTATTACCCTTGCCCTGTCTTTCCTGACCTTCCTCAGTACTAGGGGGAGTAAAGACAAGGGAGGGAAGGCGTAGGCCAGATTGAAATCCCACTTTAACAGAAGAGCGTCCACTGCCAGAGGGCGTTCTCTGGGATTCAGAGAGCAGAACCGTCTCACTTTCCTGTTGGATTTGGTAGCAAAGAGATCTACCTCCGGTAGACCCCATTTCCACACAATTAGGTCGAAGATGGAAGTTTTTAACGACCATTCTCCCTGACTCAGGAGATTGCAGCTTAAGAAGTCCGCCTTGGTATTTTCTTTTCCCCTTATATGAAGAGCCGTTAAAGAAAGAAAATGTCGTTCTGCTAATTGGAGTAGGCGCCTTGCCACTTCCATGAGAGGACCGGAACGTGGTGACCCTGTAGATAAACAAGGAGCTTTTTAATCGCTTGCTCTACTGCCGTTAACTCCTTCATATTAGAAGACATCTGTATTTGATCCAGCTCCCATAAGCCCTGAACCATAACATCCCCCATATGAGCCCCCCACCCCGAAGGGCTTGCATCTGTCGAGACTACCCGGGATATTTCATATTCCCAGGGAACCCCCTTAGACCGGTTCGTCTCTTCTTTCCACCAATCCAGGACCTTATAGCAGCCTGGGACAAGGATAGCTGGCCTTCCAGGCAACCACCTAAAAGATTTTGATATAACAAAACCTCAGCCTATAGCGTCCTTGTGTGAAATTGTGCCCACTGAACCGCGGGGATGCAGGACGAGAGGGAGCCTAAAAGAGACATGGCTTTCCTAAGAGACATGGAGGGGTTATTAGAGGCGTTCAGGACCTGGTAACGCAAGCGAATCAATTTGTCTGACGGTAAACTACAGTTCTGATTCCGTGAATCCAGAATTAGCCCTAAAAACTGCTGAACTCTCATCGGATTCAAACGAGACTTTTTGATATTTATTAGCCATCCTAGACGATCTAGGGTAGATATTGCTCTCTGCAGCTGCTCTAGGCAATGCTCTGCCGTCTCTCCAATAATAAGGAAGTCGTCGAGGTAGGGGACTATGAGCATATTGGATTCACGTAAGTGGGCCATGACTTCCGAAATAACTTTAGTGAACACTCGTGGGGCCACCGCCAAGCCAAAGGGAAGGGCGCTATATTGAAAATGTCGTAGAGATTCCCCCATGTGGACTGCTACTCTGAGGAAACGCTGATGGGCCACATGGATTGGTACGTGGTAACAGGGTGGATAAAAATCATGATTTTTTAAAAAAAATCAAAAAAATCGGATTTTTTTGATTTAAATCTGATTTTTTTGATTTAAATCGGATTTTTTTGATTTAAATAGGATTTTTTAATCAAGTTGTACACAAGCAAAACTTTGTCTTTTTGCAAATCAAATTATTTTACACAAATAAAAATATTAAAACAGTTGATGATTATGAAACCTAATAATTTTTATTTGCACTATTAAACAATCAGAATTGAACTACAGAGAGTAAGTACTTTTTAACAATAGCCTATCTCTAACGTTTGAAGTAAGCAAACATCTTCAGTGAATACATCAGTCCTTTAAGCCTACTGTTTATTTAGGACTTTTAATAGGAAAACTAGTTGTCCTGCTTTAGCAGTTCCTAAGCGGTTTCGGACTGTTGTGTGCACAAAACCAAATGAAGAAAACAATCTCTCTACTCCTGCCGATGAAGCCGATGCAGTCAGTAGCTGAGTAGCTACATTTATTATCTTCGCTGGAAGAACAAGTGATTGCGACTTCCACCAGTCCAGTGGTTTTAGTTCATTAACGACGTTATCTGCAAACATGTATTTTTGAAATGGTGCAGATTCACACTTCAATTTCAGCACAGTTGCCACAATGTCATGGTTAGTATTGGCGAGCCACTCCATTGCAGAGTTGATTTCCGCCTCAGATAGTTTTTTTCCCTCTGTAGATGGGATGCAAGATATTGGCTAAATAGTGTTCTTCTTTTAATGCTTGGTCCTTGCGGTGGTGTATTGCAACCTTTACATTGTTTGAGAGGTTCAAGCGATCTAGCGAACTTTCTAAATCTTTCCAAACTTCTGTGGCATCAGCTATGGTTGCAGTATCTTTCTGCATTTTATCCAACGCAATAGATATTGGCTTTAACCTTTCCAAAAGGTCCTCGGCATTTCTCTTAACACCAAGATTTAATACTTTGCTTCGTATATTAGCATCAATTTTATCCCGATGTGTTTCGCAAATGGACACTAATTTTGACCAGTTGTTAATAAACAGTTCCAAGCATTCAGCCAAGGTATTCCATCTAACATCTTGTGGTAGAACCAACTTCAGTCCTCCCATTTCCTTGTAGGTTGCATGTGCAAAATGATTATTGCGGAAATATTTAACAATTTCTACAACATGTTCCTTGACACCCGAAATATGCAGGTCTTTTGCCAAAAGATGCAACAAATGGGCAGAACAACCGTATGTAATGACATTTGTGTCATCCTCATGTGCCAGTTCCGCTCGCATTTTTGCCACATCGCTTGCGTTATCAGTAACTAAGCTCCTTACTTTACATCCAAACTGTTCTTGGCATTGGTGAATTGAGTTCTTAGCAATTTCAAGTAAATATTCAGCAGTATGTGAATTTCCAGATGTGTCGATTGTGTCTGTAAGGTAAGTTTCACCATCTTCTGTTGTGACACAAGTGCAAATTATGGGTCGTTGTGGATGTTGCTCCAACCATCCAAGCTCATGTTAACAACTTTGTCTTTCAAATATTTTGTACAAGCCGCTCTTTCTTTGTCGTATACAGCCTGAAGATGTTTTCCTGAGATATCAAATCTACTTGGTGGTTTGTAGCCTGGTCTTATTCCTTCGATCATTTGTACAAACAATGGGTGTTCAACTAGTCGGAAAGAAGAATTGGTTGCAAATATGAATTTAGCAATTAATTCATCAAAATGTTCTTTCTGGAGGAATTTTTCTACACTTTGCACGCAAAGTTTTTTGTTGGGCTGCTTTGTTGAAGTTGTACCCAGATATTGATTGTCACGTGCAGCACAAGCCATATTTGACCCTGAAAGCACAGTAATTAAAAATATAATTCGACTGCGTATTTGAAGAAATATAACGAAAATATTTTGAAACAAACTTTTTGAACAATGTAATGGTCCTCGTCCTATAAGGGCTGTCTCAAAAGTTATGCTACTCAAGTTTCCGGTGAAGTTGCTGTAATACTAGTAATATCAGAGCAACTGAAAAAAATTATGTCACAAAAGTTTTAAAAATGTTTTTTTTTAAAAAATGGTCAATTTGGCAGACTTCAAAAGTGAATTGTAGCCTACAATAAATAAAAAAAAATAGGCGTATACACACTCTTTTATTTTTACTTAACGTTAATCTTCTGTGAAATATTGCCTTAACATAAATTTAAATTCTATACTCCAGAACTAGTGCTAGAAATTTTTCTTTTCATAGACTTTAACCATCCCAGTAAAACGTCTGTTAAAATAGGTTGTAATTGCCAGACTTACCACTAGTGCTAGGGTCCTGGTGCATAAGAAGCTGTGGGGGTTCATTGACATTAGTTGTATCACTATCAACATCTTCATTTCCCTTCTGGTTGCAGTTTTCATAATGTGATTTCAAACGGCAAACAAGTCCTTGGATATCCTTTTGACAGTATTTGCACTTTGCTCTCCCACCTTTCTTTCCAAGCTCTGCTGGCATCTCAACAAAATGAACCCAAATAGGGTCTCTCTTACGACCTGCCATGGCTCACGCAGATCACTTCTGAAGTTTGATTGTTACTACAGCCAAGTACTGCTGACTGACTATCCAACAAGTTTGGGCATGTCAACTGAATGGAAAAAGAAACTGAAACCAAGCTACAGAAAGTGAAACCAAGCTAGAAGTGTGGAGTTAATTGAACAATGATTGAAAGTTTTAGATTTTAATCGTGATTTATATTAAAAAAATCTTTTGATTTAAATCAGTGATTTAAATCATGATTAAAATCACGATTTAAATCGATCTGATTTAAATAGAAAAAAATCATTTGATTTAAATCATGATTTAAATCGTTGATTTAAATCGGCGTGATTTAAATCAATCCACCCTGCGTGGTAATAAGCGTCTTTCAGATCTAACACCACCATAAAGCAATTTTCAAACAGAAGCTTTATTGCTGAGCTGACCGTTTCCATTTTAAATGGTTCAATAACAAGAAACTTATTGAGGGCCTTTAAATTAATAATTGTCCTAAAAGAACCGTCCGGTTTATGGATCAAAAACAGAGGGGAGTAAAACCCTTTACCCCACTCCGCTTCCGGCACCACCACTAGGACTTTAGCGCTTGAATTTCCAACTCTAGAGCGGCCTGCTCCGATGGGGATGACCTGAGGGGGGTAATTGTAAAGCTATCCCGGGGTACCGAGGAGAATTCTAAACGCAGCCCTGTAGCTATGAGGTTAAGGATCCAGCTACTGTTTGAGATTTCCGACCCGGCTGGGTAGAAGGCCATTAACCTGCCTCCTACCAGTATTGCCAGTCATTGCGAGGGTTTTTTGGTTTCCCTAAACAAACCCTGTACCTCTTCTCCTCTTTTCATCCCATTTGGCTCGCTCCCTGGACGACCTTCTGCGGTCAAACCTCCTTCTGCTGAAAGGCCTCTTGTAGGAAGGAGTTGACAGACTGGGAAACTTTTTCTTGTCGTCCCCTGCCTTTTCTAACAGTTTGTCCAGGACTGGGCCAAAAAGATATTCGCAGTCACAGGGAATGGAGCAGAGGCGAGATCTGGCTTGAATATCGCCCGGCCAACACTTTAGCCACAACGCCCTTCGCGTTGCATTAGACAGACCTGCCGCTCTGGCAGCCATTCTTATTGAGTCCGCAGAGGAATCAGCCAGGAAAGCCGCCGCGTTCTGGATTATCGGTAAAGTGTTCCGAATCGACCCCCTATGGGTTCCATCTGCTAATTGGGACTCTAATTGGTCTAGCCAGACCATCATTGATCTGGCTGTACAAGTGGCCACCACCGCCGGCCTCAGGGCACCTGCCGACACTCCCATGTTCCTTTCAAGAAGGAGTCTGCCTTCTTGTCTAGTGGGTCTTTCAAGGACCCCATATCATCGAAGGGATGGAGGATTTTTTGGAAGCCTTCGCTACCGCTGCGTCCAGCTTCGGGGCTTTATCCCATCTACCTGTCAAGGAATCTTCAAAGGGATATCTCCGCTTAAACGCTTGGGTAAGGAGCCTCTTTTCTCTGGCTTCTTCCACTCTCTGTCTATTAGACCTTGTGCTGAGAGTTCTGGTCTCGCCTCCTCTATCCCCATGGTGGACCTAACTGATTTGACAGGTTTGTCCATTTGGTCCAAGGGAAAACAAAATCGGGTAGCGTCTTCTGTAGAAGAAGAGGAAGAAGCCGAAGAGGAAGGAGAAGAGGGTCCTGAAAAAACTTCACCCTTCTCATGGGCAGCGGGTGAATCGGAATCAGATAACACTGGTACAGTCCTACGCCTGGAAGATTCTCCATGTCTTAAGGACTCCATCTCTGCCCTTACTATCTCCTTCAGGGGGAGGTAACTATCTCACCCCAGGCCTCTGCCCTTCCCCCCTTTAATGCCCTACCGTCTGTCATATACACGGCTGGCATAACCTTTTAGGGCAAGCGTCTGGCAGAGGGCAAGCACAAAAGGCACATTCCCTGTGCTTGCTTTTCACCGAACACTTCTTCCCCTAGTGACCAAACACAGAATGGGGGAAAAAACTGCATTACTGGGTATTCTAAGTCTGACGATCTCTTACCCAGTTCATACAGCAGTAGGTACCGGATCACGAGGAGGGGTCTTCTTGCCGGCTGACAAACTCCTGCGGCTGGACTGATTACTTGACCGCCCGGCCATTGAAGAGGAGCGCTCTGTCTGCTGCTGCTGGCTCTCCTGCTGCACTGAGGGAGCTTCTGCAGTGTCCATTGCAAGAAATGGGGCAGAAGCGCTTTCCCAGCTTCATAGGCTCCTTATATATCCCCTTCCCCGGATATCCGGGTCAGCAGGTGCGGCCAGGGGTCCACCCACTCCTGCTCCCCGCCCCACAGCCCCCCCTGCACTTCCCCGCCGTCCCCACTGCAGGCGCCGCTCATTATGTGATGCAGCCGCGCCAAATATTTCAAAAACGCCGGCCGTGCCCCACTTCCGGCGGTGGAGACCCCGCCCCCTTTTTCCGCGACTGAATCGGCGCTCCAGCGGGAACGCTAACGCAGGTAACGCGCGGCGGGAGATTCAAAAGAAAACCCCGCCGCGTCGCCCATACCAGCGACGCGCGGCGAGTATTCAAAAACCCCGCCGCGCCACCCACAGCAGCGACGCGCGGCAGGAGATTCAAAAGAACGCCGCCGCGCCTCTCATAGCAGCGACGTGTGGCGGGAATTCAAAATTCCCAAAAAAACATTTTTTTTTTTCCTTCCTATTTTTACCCCCATGGCTGCACCACACCGGCAGGCTCCTACCATGACAGGACTGCAGGAGAAGACAGGGAGCAGGTACCGGGACCAGGGAGAGGGGGGAAATACTTACCAACCGGCGCTGGCTGGGAGACAGGGATCCTCTGGATACTGCTCCACCTGCTCCGCACACTGTCGTGGAATCCTACCCGGACCCACCATGGCGCTTCCAGGGACTCCGCACCGGTCGAGGTAGGAGACCCCCCGCTACCTGGGTCGACCGGCCGGCCTGGGTCCTCCTGAAGATCTTCATCTGTAGGAAACCTGTCCTTCAGGAACAGGAAACCAACTGATGTGTGGGAGAGGTGCCGCCCTTTTATATCTGTAGGTTTCCTGTTCCTAAGGGGCGGATCCCCTCTCTCTGTAGTGCTGTCATGGACGTTCGAATAAAAAGAAGGTTTCCTTGAGCTCTGACTATGGGGACCTCTATAGGTTCCTCTCGAGGACCTGCTCTGACTCCTAAAGTCAGACTGACAACTAGGGGGAAACTTTTACGAAAGGGCTGCGGCTGTTTTGGTTTCTCTTCAGGGAACCCTTTCTTTTTGTCAGAAGCTGATTCTAAATATTATCCAGAGCTGGTCCAAAGACTCTCGAGCCTGAAAAGGGTATAGAGCACAATTTAGTTTTGGATGCATTATCCCCTGACCATGACCTTAGCCAAATAGACCTTCTAGCCGCATTGGATAGTGAACTATTCCTTGCCGCGAATCTTACTGATTCCGCTGAAGAATCAGCAAGATATGCCGTGGCGGACTTTATTAAAGGTAAAGAAGCTAAAATGTCTGCTCTAGATGTCTTATTGGACAGATGATCTTCCAATTGATCCATCCAAAAGGCCATAGATCTGGCTACCGAAGTAGCCGCTATGTTAGTTTTAATAAGGGCTGATGAAGATTCCCATGCCCTTTTTAACAGAATGTCCGCCCTTCTGTCCATAGGGTCCCGCAGGCTTGAGGAATCCTCAAACGGGATAGATGTTTTCTTGGCTACTCTCGCCACAGGAACATCAATTCTAGGAGTATCCTCCCATAAATTTATATCTTCCGGATCGAAAGGTAAACGTCCCTTGAAATCACGACTTAGCACAAGTCTACGTTCCGCATCCTTCCATTCATTCATAATCATAGTACGGATGTGATCACTAACGGGAATACTCTCTTCCTCTGAGAAGTAAGCCCCCCCAAACATTAAGTCATCTCTGGACTGAGGTTTCAGGGTTTCTTCCACCTGCATCGTATCTCTAACCGCCTTTACTAGGTCATCCGTGTCTTCAACACGAAACAAATATTTTGTATTTTGATCCTGTATATCCGGCGGCAGTTCCCCTTCCTCATAAGGATTATCTTCCAACTGTTCAGGTTGATTCTCTGAACTCCTGTCAGACTCTTCCAAGTCCGTCTCCCATCTCACCCTCTTACGATCCTTTCTAGGACTAGACGGGTGTTGTTTAGACATACTGGCCTGAACTTCTTCCCGAATCATAGCTCTCATTTCTGAAAGAAGAGAAGTTTGCTCCCCTTCCATAACTCTGGAAGTACACAGTTTGCAGAGGGCTTTTTTATAGGAGCTTGCTAGCTTCACATGGCAAACGGGGCATCTGTTAGATTTTGCCACTGATTTGCCCGATTTTTCCACTGTCGGTGGGGAGCTGCTGTTGATCCCTTATCCTACAATTTTAAGATTAGGGACAATCAGGCTATGTTACCAGAGATTAGTTCTGGTTAATAACAGGGTTACATTGTGCTACCGCACTCTTACCCCACCCTCGACTCCAACATCCATTGTAAAAAGCTGGCTTATTTCTCCCCTAGGGAAAATGATGCTGGCTTTCTCAGGTGGCGAGCGCTACTGCCGGCGCTTTAATAACATGTGTACCTGTGTCCCGAACTATGACCCGGAAGCTGTCAATACCTTGCGTTCTCCAGTGGAACGCACGCTGCTTTGCCGCCACCGCTGGAGATTCCTCCCCCTGCCCACCCGGAAGTGTCCTACCTCCTGTGGGTGTGCGCCCAGCGCGCTATATATCCGTCCAGCAGAGTCGAGCGCCTTCCCCTGGAAGGAACGACTCTCTTCAGGCTCCTCGTCTGCCTGGTATTCATGGTCGAGGGAATCCCCCCCCCCCCCCGGGGAGTTTCAAACCTGGGCTGCTCCCCCAAGGGATCGGGTCCAGACCTCGTCGCCCCATGCACAGCCTCCTCGGTAAGTAGCGCAGCCGCGCTCTCCTGTGTGTCCCTCCGTGCAGGGACAGGAAAAACACTGAGGGAGAGGGGGCGGAGTGGGCTTTTAACCTCTTGTGTGCTTTTCCTGTCCCTGCAAGGAGGAGGACGTCCTCCATGGTGCTGTCAGGAGGACGTCCGGGGAAAAAGGATGTAAATGTGGTATCGCTGTAATCGCACCGACCCGAAAAATAAAGTCGCCTAATCACTAATACCGCACGAGGAACGGCGTAAAAAAGAAAACCAGTTCTTCACCTTTTGTGGATTTGCCTCCCAAAGATCGCAGTAAGGCGATCACAGTGGTTCCCCCCCACATATGGGATATCAGCGTACTCAGGACAAAATGCACATCAACTTTTGGGGTCCTATTTCTCCTGTTACCCTTATAAAAATAAAAATTTGGGGGCAAAAAGGTCATTTTTGTGGAAAAAAATATGATTTTTTTTATTTTCACGGCTCTACGTTATAAACTTCTGTGAAGCCCTTGGGGGTTCAAAGTGCTGACCACACATCTAGATAAGTTCCTTGTGGGGTCTAGTTTGCAAAATGGGGTCATTTGTGGGGGTTTCTACTGTTTAGGCACATCAGGGGCTCTCCAAGCGCGACATGACACCCGCAGACCATTCCATCAAAGTCTGCATTTAAAAACGGTGCTCCTTCCCTTCCGAGCTCTGCCATGCGTCAAAATAGTGGTTCCCCCCCACATATGGGATATCAGCGTACTCAGGACAAATTGCACAATAGCTTTTGGGGTCCTATTTCTCCTGTTACCCTTATAAAAATAAAAATTTGGGGCAAAAAGATTATTTTTGTGGAAAAAAATATGATTTTTTTATTTTCACGGCTCTACGTTATAAACTTCTGTGAAGCACTTGGGGTTCAAAGTGCTCACCACTAGTGTTGAGCGATACGATACCGCAAGTATCGGGTATCGGCCGATATTAGCTCTATCGGCCTTTCGATACTTAGTTCCGATATTTTCGTCTTATCGGATACCGGAATCGGGATTGTTACTGTCACTGTCCGTCGGTCGGGTCTGTCAGGAGTCAGCGGCACTTACCTGGCAGAAGATCTCCGGCGGTCACGGGCTGGACTGCTTCATGGCCGCCATCATCTTTCCCCGGCGGTCACATGCAGTTTCTCGCGATAACTGCAGTGACTGCTGGGTAATCCCGGCCGTAAAGCAGTCAGTCCGATGACGTCACCGCCGGGGAAGCAGGTAATCAGCTGTGCTGCGTCGAGATGACAGGCTCTGCCTGTCATTGCGATGTAGCAGAGCTGGATCGCCGTGGGACAGTCGTTACTATGGACTGCGTCGTACAGGTGGTATACTGTTGTTTTTTTTTTTTTTTCTTTTTTTACAGGAGATCGATGGCGTCACAGGAATGAGAGTATAATAAAAGAAATGAAAACTGTGTTGTCTCTTATTTCATTAAAATACTTTTTTCTTGCTGTGTCTTTTTTTTTTTATATACATTTAAAAACTTTGGGATTGATAATGGATCGGTGTCTTATTGACACCTCTCCATTATTAACCGGGCTTATTCTCACCGTGCAATCAACGGTGACATTAACCCCTTATTACCCCACTTGCCACTGCTACAGGGCAGTGGGAAGAGCCGGGTAAAGTGCCACAATTGGCACATCTTTTGATGCGCCAAATGTGGGGCTGCTGTAGCCTGGTATTATCAGGCTGTTGAGGGCCAAAATCCATGGGCCTTGACAGTCTTTTAATACCAGGCCGCAGCAGTCTGCATTTTACTTGGCTGGTTAACACAAATAGGGGGACCCCTACGCCTTTTTTTTTCGAGGGATCCCCTATTTTTGTTAACCAACCAAGCTAAGCAAACTGCTGTGGCCTGGTATTATCAGGCTGGCAAGGTCCATGTATGTTGGCTCCTTAACAGCCTTAAATACCATTCCTCAGCAGCAGGGGCGTACATATAAATCATGGGGCCCCATAGCAAAAGTCTGAATGTTCCACACCCCCCCAAAAAAAAAAACCAGAGGCATTGTAAATGTAAAGTGCCAGCACAGTGAGGGAAGTTGAGTCGCACAGAGACAGGGGTTTTGGGGGTACTCGGCACCGATCACGTCGACTTCTATGGGGGATGTCACGAGTAGCACAGCTCGGTCCGTGACCTGGGCGATCACTGGAATGTGGGATATTTCCAGGGGATGATAGAATGTTCGTGTAGTTTGTCGTGACGCCACCTGTAGTACCTGGTCAGGGTGTCCAGCGCTGCTGTGCAGGTCCTCTGGAAGGGATGGTGTAGTGCAGGTAGGTGAAAAGTCTTCTACAGGTAACACGCTATCCTTCCAGGGCAGATAGATGTGAGATAGAGCAATGGTGCAAAGTGATGTAGCAGAGTGGACTATGCGACGTAGTAAGAAAGCAGGAAACACTTCAAGTTAAACGTTGCATAATAAAATTATTAATAATAACATTACAAAAGTGCAAATGGCTTATATTATGTGACATGTTTTGTTACTGTTGATACCCTTGATATGTGTTATACATGTGTGTTAATAAATACATATTCAACAAAAGTGCAAATAGCATTAGTGCCGAAGTTCGTGGAGACTTCTTAGGACTACAACCCCACCGGGGTAACTTCACAGTGTCCTTTACTTGTGCTTGTGGAGGACCCGCTCCAAACCTCCAACTGTGGTCTTGGGTGGGCTGCAAGACTTTCCTTGAGCAGACCTCACTTTCGGCCACACCAAACGGGTTTTTAGTTTCTGAGGTGTTGAAAATAGTGCACAGTAAAGTTTTTTGTAAAACCAAAATGGAGCACCGAAGTGCCAACTATTTACAGAAAAATTTGTGAGCCACTACAGTTCATGGCTTCAAAGTTGAACATTTTCATTACAGTGAAACACCATTACCCAATCTGGGTATATTAACCCCTCTCTGCCATCAGACGTACTATTCCGTCCATGTGACCCTGGACCTAATTCCCATGGACGGAATAGTACGTCATGGGCGATCAGCTGCGCTCGCTGGGGGAGCGCAGCTGATCGCCGCCGGGTGTCAGCTGATTATCACAGCTGACACCCGTGACTGTGTGTCAGGAGCGGTCACGGACCGCTCCCGGCACATTAACCCTTGGCACACCGCGATCAAACATGATCGCGGTGTACCCGGGGCACAGGGGAGGATCGCGCAGGCAGGGGGCTCCCTGCGCGCTCCCCTGAGACCCTCAGAGCAGCGCGATGTGTCGCGCTGTTCCGAGGGTCCGTCCTCCTTCCAGGTCCCCGGATCCAAGATGGCGCCGAGGTCCTGCAGGGAGGCGGCTTCCTCAGTGCCTGCTGAGAGCAGGCGCTGGGGAAGCCTGCAGCGATGCCAGAGCGATCGCTGGTGTGACAGTGTGCTGTGCACACTGTCACACCAGCGATCTGATAAAATACTGTGATGTCCCACCCTGGGACAAAGTAAAAAAGTAAAAAAAAGTAAAAATAAAAAATGTAAAAAAAAATCATAAAAAAAAAAAAAATATTCCCCAATAAATTCATTTTTTCCTGTAAATAAAAAAAACAAAACAATAAAAGTACACATTTTTGGTATCGCCACGTCCGTAACGACCCCCCCTATAAAACTGTCCCACTAGTTAACCCCTTTAGTGAACCCCTTAAAAAAAAAAAAAAAAAAAAACGAAGCAAAAAATCAATGCTTTATCATCATACCGCCGAACAAAAAGTGAAATAACACGCGATCAAAAAGACCGATATAAATAAACATGGATCGCATCATGAGCGAAAAAATAAAAAAGTTATAGCTCGCAGAATAAAGCGATGCAAAAATAATGATTTTTTTTATATAAAATTGTTTTCATTCTATAAAAGCGCCAAAACCTAAAAAAATGATACAAATGAGGTATCGCCATAATCGTACTGACCCGAAGAATAAAACTGCTTTATCAATTTTACCACGCGGAACGGTATAAACGCCTCCCCCAAAAGAAATTCATGAATTGCTGATTTTTGTTCATTCTAACCACCCAAAAATCGAAATAAAAAGCGATCAAAAAATGTCACGTGCTCAAAAATGGTACAAATAAAAACGTCAACTCGTCCCGCAAAAAATAAGACCTCACATGACTCTGTGGGCCAAAATATGCAAAAATTATAGCTCTCAAAATGGGTGATGCAAAAAACTATTTTTTGCAATAAAAAGCGTCTTTTAGCGTGACAGCTGCCAATCACAAAAACCCGCTATAAATAGTAAATCAAACCCCCTTTATCACCCCCTTAGTTAGGGAAAAATAATAAAATTAAAAAAATGTATTTATTTCCATTTTCCCGTTAGGGTTAGGGTTGCGGCTAAAGTTAGGGTTAGGGTTGGCGCTAATGTTAGTATTAGGGTTAGGGTTGGCGCTAACGTTAGGATTAGGGTTGGGATTAGGGTTATGGGTGTGTTAGGGTTAGGTTTGTGGTTAGGGTTGGGACTAGGGTTATTGGTGTTTGGGGTTAGGGTTGGAGTTAGAATTGGGGGGTTTCTGCTGTTTAGGCACATTAGAAGCTCTCGAAATGTGACATGGCGTCTGATCTCAATTCCAGCCAATTCTGCGTTGAAAAAGTCAAATGGTGCTCCTTCACTTCTGAGCTCTGCCATGCGCCCAAACAGTAGTTTACCCCACATATGGGGTATCAGCATACTCTGGACCCCAAGAGTTATTGTGCAATTTGGCCTATTTCTCCTGTTACCCTTGGGAAAATAAAAAACTGGGGGCGACAAAATCATTTTTGTAAAAAAAAATGATTTTTTTGTTTTTACGGCTGTATGTTATAAAACTTCTGTGAAGTACTTGGGGCTTCATAGCGCTCACCACACTTCTAGATAAGTTCCTTGTGGGTCTATTTTCCAAAATGGGGTCACTTGTGGGGGGTTTCCACTGTTTAGGCGCATCAGGGCTCTCCAAATGCGACATGACGCCCCCAGACCATTCCATCAAAGTCTGCAATCCAAAACGTCACTACTTCCCTTCCGAGCCCCGACGTGTGCCCATACAGTAGTTTACTCCCACATATTGGGTATCAGCGTACTCAGGACAAATTGGACAACAACTTTTGGGGTCCAATTTCTCCTGTTACCCTTGTGAAAATAAAATATTGGGGGCGAAAAAATCATTTTTGTAAAAAAAAAAAGGATTTTTTATTTTTACGGCTGTACGTTATAAACTTCTGTGAAGCACTTCGGGGTTCAAAGTGCTCACCACACATCTAGATAAGTTCCTTGTGGGGTCTATTTTCCAAAATGGGGTCACTTGTGGGGGGTTTCCACTGTTTAGGCGCATCAGGGTTCTCCAAATGCGACATGACGCCCCCAGACCATTCCATCAAAGTCTGCAATCCAAAACGTCACTACTTCCCTTCCGAGCCCCGACGTGTGCCCATACAGTAGTTTACTCCCACATATTGGGTATCAGCGTACTCAGGACAAATTGGACAACAACTTTTGGGGTCCAATTTCTCCTGTTACCCTTGTGAAAATAAAATATTGGGGGCGAAAAAATCATTTTTGTAAAAAAAAAAAGGATTTTTTATTTTTACGGCTGTACGTTATAAACTTCTGTGAAGCACTTCGGGGTTCAAAGTGCTCACCACACATCTAGATAAGTTCCTTGTGGGGTCTATTTTCCAAAATGGGGTCACTTGTGGGGGGTTTCCACTGTTTAGGCGCATCAGGGGTTCTCCAAATGCGACATGACGCCCCCAGACCATTCCATCAAAGTCTGCAATCCAAAACGTCACTACTTCCCTTCCGAGCCCCGACGTGTGCCCATACAGTAGTTTACTCCCACATATTGGGTATCAGCGTACTCAGGACAAATTGGACAACAACTTTTGGGGTCCAATTTCTCCTGTTACCCTTGTGAAAATAAAATATTGGGGGCGAAAAAAATCATTTTTGTAAAAAAAAAAAGGATTTTTTATTTTTACGGCTGTACGTTATAAACTTCTGTGAAGCACTTCGGGGTTCAAAGTGCTCACCACACATCTAGATAAGTTCCTTGTGGGGTCTATTTTCCAAAATGGGGTCACTTGTGGGGGGTCTCCACTGTTTAGGCGCATCAGGGCTCTCCAAATGCGACATGACTCCCCCAGACCATTCCATCAAAGTCTGCAATCCAAAACGTCACTACTTCCCTTCCGAGCCCCGATGTGCGCCCATACAGTAGTTTACTCCCACATATTGGGTATCAGCATACTCAGGACAAATTGGACAACAACTTTTGGGGTCCAATTTCTCCTGCTACCCTTGTGAAAATAAAATATTGGGGGCTAAAAAATCATTTTTGTAAAAAAAAAAAAGAATTTTTTTATTTTACGGCTGTACGTTATAAACTTCTGTGAAGCACTTTGGGGTTCAAAGTGCTCACCACACATCTAGATAAGTTCCTTGAGGGGTCTAGTTTCCAAAATGGTGTTATTTGTGGGGGGTTTCCACTGTTTAGGCAGATCAGGAGCTCTCCAAACACGACATGGCATCCAGCCAATTCTGCGTTGAAAAAGTCAAACGGCGCTCCTTCCCTTCCAAACTCTGCCATGCACCCAAACAGTGGTTTACCCCCACATATGGGGTATCAGCGCACTCAGGACAAATTGCACAATAACTTTTGGAGTCTTGTTTCCCTTGGGAAAATAAAAATTGGGGTGAAAAGATGAATTTTGTGGAAAAAATATAATTTTTTAATTTTACGGCTCTACGTTATAAACTTGTGTGAAGCACTTGGGGGTTCAAATTGCTCACCAAAGATCTAGATAAGTTCCTTAGGGGGTCTAGTTTCCCAAATGGGGTCACTTGTGGGGGGTTTCCACTGTTTAGGCACATCAGGGGCTCTCCAAATGCAACATGGCGTCCAATCTCAATTCCAGCCAATTTTGGTTGGAAAAAGTCAAATAGTGCTCCTTCCATTCCGAGCTCTGCCATGCGCCCAAACAGTGGTTCCCCCCCACATATGGGGTATCAGCGTACTCAGGACAAATTGGACAACAAATTTTGTGGTCCAATTTCTCCTGTTACCTATGGGAAAATAAAAAATTAGTGACTAAGAGATAATTTTTGTGGGAAAAAAATAGGATTTTTTATTTTCATGCCCGGGCATTATAAACTTGTGTGAAGCACTTGGGGGTTCAAAGTGCTCACCAAAGATCTAGATAAGTTCCTTAGGGGGTCTAGCTTCCAAAATGGGGTCACTTGTGGGGGGTTTCCACTGTTTAGGCTCATCTGGGGCAGTACAAACGGAACATGACCCCCATCAATGTTTGCATTCCAAAACGTTACTGCTTCTTTTCCAAGCCCTGCCGTGCGCCCAAACAGTTTCCCCCCCCCACATATGGGGTATCAGCGTACTCAGGACAAATTGGACAACAAGTTTTGGGGTCCAATTTCCTTGGGAAAAATCAAAAATTTGGGACTAAAAAATCATTTTTGTGGAAAAATTTTTTTTTTTTTTTCACACCCAGGCATTATAAACTTTTGTGAAACACTTTGGGGTTCAAAGTGCTCACAACAGATCTAGATAAGTTCCTTAGGGGGTCTAGTTTCCAAAATGGTGTCACTTGTGGGGGGTTTCCACTGTTTAGGCGTATCAGGGGCTCTCCAAACACGACATGGCGTCCAATCTCAATTCCAGCCAATTTTAGTTTGAAAAAGTCAAACGGCGCTCCTTCCCTTACGAGCTCTGCCGTGTGCCCAAACAGTGGTTTTCCCCCACATATGGGGTATTGGCGTACTCAGGAGAAATTGCACAACAACTTTATCTGTCCATTTTCTCCTTTTACCCTTGTGAAAATAAAAAAAAGTTTGTAAAAGATCATTTTTGTGGCTAAAAAGTTAAATATTAATTTTTTCCATCCACGTTGCTTCAGCTCCTGTGAAGCACCTGAAGGGTTAATAAACTTCTTGAATGTAGTTTTGAGTACCTTGAGGGGTGCAGTTTTTATAGTGGTGTCACTTTTGGGTATTTTCTGCCATATAGACCCGTCAAAGTGACTTCAAATGTGAGGTGGTCCCTAAAAAAATGGCTTTGCAAATTTTGTTGTAAAAATGAGAAATCACTGGTCAACTTTTAACCCTTCTAATTTCCTAACAAAGAAAAATTTTGGTTCCAAAATTGTGCTGATGTAAAGTAGACATGTGGGAAATGTTATTTCTTAACTATTTTGTGTGACATATTTCTCTGTTTTAAGGGAAAAAAAATTCAAAGTTTGAAAATTGCAAAATTTTTAAAATTTTCACCATATTTGCGTTTTTTTCAAAAATAAACGCAAGTTATATCGAAGAAATTTTACCACTAACATGAAGTACAATATGTCAAGAGAAAACAATCTCAGAATCGCGAAGATCCGTTGAAGCGTTCCAGAGTTATAACCTCATAAAGAGACAGTGGTCAGAATTGTAAAAATTGGCCCGGTCATTAACGTGCAAACCACCCTTAGGGGTGAAGGGGTTAAGGCAACAATAAACTTGTTCTTCTGAACATTCACCCGTCCGGGTACATCAAACCATTACCCAACATGGGTATATTAAGGCAAAAATAAACTTGTTCTTCTGAACATTCACCCGTCCGGGTACATCAAACCATTACCCAACATGGGTTATATTAAGGCAACAATAAACTTCTTTTTATGAACATTCACCCGTCCGGGTACATCAATAATTTAACTATTTACATACAGAGACCCTGTCCGGGTTATTTAGACTTCTTTGGCTGGCCTCTTCCAGGTACCACCTGGTACTGTTGTGGAGCTTGCCAAACATCCGTGACAGGAGGGTCCACCCAGACCTGATGACGTCGTGTGGCGTGTACAGTGACGTCGTGACCCGCTATCTGGGTCTGTGTGGCCACCTCTTTCGTCTCCCTCCGGGTCTGGAACCCTATGTCCCGGACTGTACGAACCCCAGGGGGCCTAACAGGCGTCGGGTACGGGCCAGTTATCATTATCATGTCCATAGCTGGGGCTGCTGAGGAGACCACTGAGGGAGGCTGGGGAGATTTACGGCGTGGGGTGGGCACTTGTGCAGAGGCCTGGTTGGAGGAGGCTGAAGGCTCGTAGGGTCTGTCAGTTTCCTGACACTCTGGGGAGTAGGGGTCGCACCTGGTAACATTTAGGGCGTACCATCCATTGTAACCCCAGTGTCGGGTGTAAGTCACCAAGTCTCCTGGCAACAGGTCCCTCCCCGGGTGTCCTTCTGGGAGGTGAGCCTCCACGTCCCGCCGGGTTACAAAAACTTCTAAATAAAGTCCAGGCTCCTGGATGAAGCCCCAACCACCTTTTAACTTAAAGTTCCGTACTGCACCCTTACGCCGCGGCTCCCTCACCGTACTTTTATCCTTTCTCATACGTGCCTTCTCTGCCAGGTCCTTCTCCAGGTGACGTTGCCGAAGCTTTTGGGATTCTCGCTGCTCCCTTTGTCGCTCTGCTTCCCGCTCCCGACGTCTCCACTCTTCCTCCTGACGCCGGTTGTAATTCTCCTCCACCAGCTGCTCCATGTCTCCACCATCAAATGCCAGCTTACGATGTCCGGTTTGCGGCAGCTCTCCTGGCGCCCCCCAGTCCTGGCGGCGCTCACCTGTGGCGGAAGCAGCCGGCTCTGGAACAGATGACGGTCGGGGCTCCGGTACAGGCAGGTAGTGCTCTGGTGCCTGCGCGGCCTCCTCCATGAGGACGGGTGTCGCTTCTTCTGCCTCAGCGACGGGGGCAGACAGCGGGATCTGGGGTGCTGGTGCGGCGTTTTCTGCAGGAACGGGTGCCTCCACTGTGATACTGGCAACCGGTTCAGATTGCAAGGGCTGGGATGCCCGCATGGCCTTCTGTACTGGAACGGGTGCCTCCACTGAGATACTGGCAACCGGTTCAGATTGCAAGGGCTGGGATGCCCGCACGGCCTTCTGTACTGGAACGGGTGCCTCCACTGAGATACTGGCAACCGGTTCAGAATGCAAGGGCTGGGATGCCCGCACGGCCTTCTGTACTGGAACGGGTGCCTCACCCTCCGGTACAGACACTTCAGGGGGTAAGAGGGATTGGCGCCGCTCCAATTGTAGTTTTAGGGCCCGCCAGCTCGCTTCCATCCTGGCGACCTCCTCCCGGTGCCGGGCCAGGTCTCTCAGGGTATCCTCCGCTTCTTCCAGCGTAGGAGGGTTTCCAGGCCGGGTGCCAAACGGTGGCTCCGTGGCGATCGGGTCGCTTCCGTGGGGGGAGAGCTCTGACTCCTCCATCCCTTCCCACTTCTGCTCACGTCCATTCGCCATCTCAGCTAAGTCACATGTGTCATTAGCATCAGGAGAGGCGACATCTTTTGTAGGGAGGCGGGACCTTCGCGTTCGTTTACGCCCACTGAGGAGGATGAGGAGGCGGAACTCCAGAGCTGTGGGGCACGATCTTACATTGCAGTAACATTTAGAGTGTGCGGACATCGTTTTCGCGCCACGGAGTGAGTGTACGCCCACGAGAGCACCCCCTTATTCTTCACCTGTGCCTCGTGGCGCAGATATGACGGAAAAATGGCAAATACAGTCTATGATGATTTTTGCAATTCTCAAGCAAAAAAACAGTTCAATTAAGGCACACAGGACACATATATATGTCACAATGACATGTATATATATATATATATATATATATATAATATATATATATGTATTCTAAGTGTGTATATTTTGTGTTTACAAGGAAAGAAAGTGTTTTTTTTAGTTGCGATATTTTGTTCCCATAGACTTACATGGGACTTCCGGTATCGGAATCGGATATCGACGATATTTAGTGATATCGGCGATACCATTCCGATCCGATATTTTTAGATATCGAGCAGTATCGCTCAACACTACTCACCACACATCTAGATAAGTTCCTTGGGGGGGTCTAGTTTCCAAAATGGAGTCACTTGTGGGGGGTTTCTACTGTTTAGGCACATCAGGGGCTCTCCAAACGTGACATGACACCCGCAGACCATTCCATCAAAGTCTGCATTTGAAAAAGGCGCTCCTTCCCTTTCGAGCTCTGCCATGCGTCAAAATAGTGGTTTACCCCCACATATGGGGTATCAGCGTACTCAGGACAAATTGCACAATAACTTTTGGGGTCCTTTTATCCTTTGGAAAATAAAAATTGGGATGAAAAGATCATTTTTGTGGAAAAAATATGATTTTTTAATTTTAACGGCTCTACGTTATAACCTTCTGTGAAGCCCTTGGGGGTTAAAAGCTCTAACAACACATTTAGATAAGTTCCTTGGGGGGTCTAGTTTCCAAAATGGGGTCACTTGTGGGGGGTTTCCACTGTTTAGGCACACAGGGACTCTCCAAATGCGACATGGCGTCCAATCTCAATTCCAGCCAAAAAAGTCAAATGGCGCTGCTTCCCTTCCGAGCTCTGCCATGCGCCCAAATAGTGGTTTACCCCCACACATGGGGTATCGGTGTACTCAGGAGAAATTGTACAACAAATATTGTGGTTCATTTTCTACTGATACCCTTGACAAAATTTAAAAAAATTGTGTCGAAAGAAAAATTTTGGGAAAAAAAGTTAAATGTTCATTTTTTCCTTCCACATTGCTTCAATTCTTGTGCAGTACCTAAAGGGTTAATAAACTTCTTGAATGTGGCTTTGAACACCTTGAGGGGTGCAGTTTTTAGAATGGTGTCACTTTTGGGTATTTTCTGTCATATTGACCCCTCAAATTCACTTCAAATGTGAGGTGGCCCCTAAAAAAAATGGTTTTGTAAATTTTGTTGGAAAAATGAGAAATTGCTGGTCAACTTTTAACCCTTATAACTTCCTAACAAAAAAAAAATTTGGTTCCAAAATTGTGCTGATGTAAAGTAGACATGTGGGAAATGTTATTTATTAACTAATTTTTGTGACATATCTCTCTGATTTAATGGCATAAAAATTAAAAGTTTGAAAATTGCAAAATTTTCAAAATTTTTGCCATATTTCCGTTTTTTTCATAAATAAACGCAAGTTATATTGAAGAAATGTTACCACTATCATGAAGTACAATATGTCACGAGAAAACAATCTCAGAATCGCCAAGATCCGTTGAAGCGTTCCAGAGTTATAAACACATAAAGTGACAGTGGTCAGAATTGTAAAAATTGGCCTGGTCTTTAACCTACAAAATGGCTTGGTCGTTAAGGGGTTAATGAGGGATTTTCCCTACCAGTACCTGATACTGTTATGCCATTAGTGGGATTTATAACAAACAAATAAAGCATATCAACCTGATATTGGCTGCACTGTATAAATTAACATAGGCTTCTCATCTGTGGTCTTAATATTGAACCCTGTATATCCTTGACACCTATCATGACGCAATACTCACATGTGGTAAGGGGGAGAGGGTTTTGTGCTTTATGATTACGTGTTTGAATAAAAACTTAATAAAAAATTACTGTATTAAAAAAAAAAAAAAAAAAGTAGCGTCATCCTCCAGCTGCCAGGCTTCTGTCTCCAGGGAGGGAGCAAGCATCAAAGGATTTTACAACACTCGCTCCCACACTGAAGACAGAAGCTAGGAGTGATGTTGCACGCTGTATATTTTAGTGAAGCCAACAGCACAGACTTTGTACGGTCAGTTGTATGTCATCAGTAAAACCCACTTATAGAGACATTTAGGAGTATACTGCAGAGTGCTGTGCTGTAATTGTTTTCTAGATAAAGCGGCCATACGCAACAATTACAGATATACGCTTAGCATAATAGGTAATCATATGGTTACGTACATTTGGATCTTGGTCTTTTTTCATATCCACGTTGGTTTTCCTGAGGTCACTTATATCATCCAGACTCAGAAACTACAACAGAAGGAAAATGAACATTACGGGATTTAGACGACAAAGCATGTTGTTTTAAAGCTTACCTTATTTAACCCAACCATAAAAGACATATGAATGCTAACATGATGGGTCATTTACTATATGGTTATGAGAAGAAAAAGAAAAAAAAAAAAAAACTTTACTGTACATGCACTATCCCTATTAACACAGGATTAATAATGAAAACATGTTTAACCCCTTCCAAATATATGACATATCATTGCATCATATGTCATGACCCCATCTTTGATGCAGGCTCAGGAGCAGAACCTAAATGTTTCACAGACAATGCAGTGTTATACAACCATTATCTGCTTCTATCAGTAGATAGAGCAAACCCTTTGCCTACTCCTGTTAATCCCTTAAATGGAGCAGCCAAGCTCGCAAACTAGGTGGATCATCAATTATTGCACCCATAAGCCCCATCCTCTTCCCCATGGAGTTATTGCAAATTGCCATGGCAGCTGGGGGGCTACTGAATGTGCAGTGCTCATATTAATACTAGCGTACAGACTAGAAGGCTCCCAGTGGAATGAGCCGTGACTCTCAATGGGGGGGGGTTGCTCTAGAATTGGTCCTATAAGCTTCCAGAATGGCAGAATAAAACCAGAAATCTAAAGTAGTTTTAGAAGCGACCAGATCACTTTGAGGACCTTATTGGGATAACAAAAAGCACCCAAGTGTCTGCAAGGAGCAGTCACAAACAGGTAGAGCCACACAGTTCTGACCAAGTCCAACTTGTGAAAGGATCTCTGAACAGTATGAGAAGGCAAAGGGCAGAACAAAGGCCAGAAAATTATATATAAAGTGAATGTAACAGATCACCTTATGGAGAAAAAAAAAAAGTACACAAAGTAAAATCATCTTGTCAAATAAAGCACAACAAACAGAGTGACATGAAAAGCCACCAGCTCGGATACATGCCTGATGGAAGTGATCATTACCAGGAAAACCCACTTTGAAGGTAAATGAGAACAGAGACAACACCTATTTGGGAGTACAGATACGAGTCACAGTCAAAGCAAGCATTCTATTAAAGCAGGGGAGTGAAAGAGAATGTACTCAGACTGAAGGAGAATGGGATGGTGAACTGATACCTGTGGTCTTGGGAGCCCAGGAACAGTCTGATCTATGCAACAAGACATATTCTGGGGGTGGAAGGTGAGCAGAGTCAAAAATCAAGGGCCTTCAGCCGAGACAGGTGATAAATCAGCTAGGATCATGCAATTGAGACCATAGATTACAGTGTGACCGTGTCAGCACTGTCCGTTCCATTAATAGTGGGATATCAGAATAAGCTATCCTGCTTCCTTTCCCAACCTAAGTTAACATCAGGCATAAAAAACTGCCACCAAACTAAGTAGTTTGGTGCCAGTAGGCAGGTGTAACCTGCTGAGAAGCATCCAACTTTCTTCTTAAGGCTGGGTCTCACATAACGATACACCAGCGATCCCGACAACGATATGCACTTGTCAGGATCGCTGGTGTATCGCTACATGATCGCTGCTGAGCTGCCAAACAGGCAGCGATCTGGGACAGCGACACTGCGGGTAACATCGCTTAGTTACCCGCAGTGTACCTTGGATACCAGCGCCCTGATGCAGGGAGCTGGTATCCAAGGTACACAGCGGGTTTCCAAGCGCTGCGCGGTGCCTGGAAACCCGCTGTGTACCTTGGATACCAGCTCCCTGCATCAGGGCGCTGGTATCCAAGGTACACAGCGGGTTTCTAGGCACAGCCCCGCGCCTGGAAACCCGCTGTGTACCTTGGTTACCAGCGGATAACTGGTCTCCCCGCCTGTCACACGCAGCGATGTGTGCCTGTCAGCGGGAAACCAGCGATCAAAAAAAGGTCCTGACATTTCAGCGACGATCAGCGATACCCGGCAGGGGGGCTGATCGTCGCTGAATGTCACACACAGCGATATCGCTGGTGAGCTCGCTGCTGCGTCACAAAACTAGTGACTCAGCAGCGATCTCGGTAGCGATATCGCTATGTGAGACGGGCCCTTTAGTCTTTTAGTGTCCGCCTCCTGGTGGAAGCAAACACACCTATGGTTTCCGGTGCCCCCTAATGAAGCAATTAAGATAAGTTGAAATCAAATTCTCCCCCCTCACAACATGAATTTTTGTACTTACTGTAAAATCTCTCTCATTGAACATATTGTGGTACATAGAGCCATGCACACACTGTGAACTCTGGAGTGTACCGCTTTGCGGACACCATTCACCAACAGTCATCCGTTCTCCATGACGGCTGCCAAAGTAGAGTCCAGATAGCCGAATAACGAGGAGATGAGTGTGTGATGATAGGAGTACAATTTTTTTTTCCATAGATAAAATGAAATGCTGTAGAGGGTAGGTGTAAAACTGGGTACAACCTCAAAAATGGAGTGTCATGCCCATATAATCCAGTTGCTCAGATGGTGTCAAATATGACTTCTGTCAGTTAATGATTCAACCAAACAGCTCCAAAAAATCAAAGGTAATTTGGAGATCATACAAACTCTCTACCTTGGACAGAGCAGTTATGAAAAGATCATCCAGATACAGAATGATTGCCACCTTCCTCTTGCACAGAAGAGCGCCATCTGGGGAGCAAGTGCTGTGGTAAAGACTTTGTAGGCTGGCCCCAGTCTGAACGGAAGTGCAACGAACTGGAAATAAAGAGAACCAAAACCAAGTAAAAATACCAAGGAAACTCAGTGATAGGCATATGAAAATATGCATCCCATATGTTTATCATAGAAGAATTATCCTAGCTACAGTGACATTAGCACAGATCGCAGGGATTACATATGAAACTTAATCTCTTGGGTTTCTTAAAAGTCTAGAATGGGTATGGCACCCTTTTTGTGATTTGTGCAAAGATTGGTATTCGTATCCCTGGAAACGTTATGGGTGTTTAACAGGAAGAATGACTTCTTGTAGCTGAAGGTCGCATATGGCTTGGAAAAAGTGAGTGTACAAGGTCAGACCTTTGGAGGGGATGAATGCAAGAACCTGTTTGGAAGCAGGGAGGCAAAGTCAATCTTGCAGCCCAGAGATGCCGCCTCCCTGACCCATACGTCATCAACATGAGCCACCTATATCTCCCTGAAGGAGAGAAGACATCCTCCAACAAGAGAAGGTGATACAGGTAGGGTAAACCCTCATGCAATGGAAAACATAAAAGTAGAGGGCTTCATACCTCAGCCATGCCTTGAAGGTTTCAGATTGAAAAAAGCTTGCCTGAATTTAGAGTGTTGAAAAAAACGTTACATCCATGGGAAAAAGTCGCAAAAGAAGCAAAACCTCTGGAAGCGTCTAGATGGCGAAATAGAACACTGTTGCATCCACCTGAAGCATCCTTGATTGTCTCCTATAGGTGCTTTCCAAAGATCCTGTTCCCTGTGAAAGAAAGGCTAGAAACAAGGATATTACTTATCGGTAATGTGTTTTTTCGTAACCCATGACGGCACCACGAGTGAGGGGATCCGCCCTTCAAGGACAGGAAACCTTCAAGATGAAAAGGGCAGCTCTGCTTCAGTTGGTTTACAGAGCAAGAGAGGAAACTCCCAGGTGAGTGAGCGTACACACATAAATCATATACCAGTATTCTTATTCATTCTTAACTACCAACACCCAAAAGGAGTGTATGAAGAAAACAAACAACTCCTCAATCCTGGCACTGTGACGGCTGTCTCCTGTACCCCGTGCACTGCCAGAGTGGCCCCCACTGCTGCTGCCCCGATGAGGCTGCTGGGGTGCTTGCTTATTTTTCTCATGGGGACGTGACGGGCGTCTCCTTTCTGGCTTCAGGGGCAACACCTGTTACTCCTGCTGACGTGGTGGCTGTAGCTGCTCAGGCGATTACTGAGCCTCCATTGTGATGCCCCATCAGCCTGCTGGCGGTCCCTTTCAAACTCACATGGGACTGCAGGCTGGCACTCACAAACCCCACCCCTTTCTCCAGAAGATGTCAGTCACCGCGCATCGACTTCCGGTACACACTGCTGATCCCGCGCGTCATGCGGATGCAACTTTCGGTACACGCTCTGTCCTGGCCCGCCAGTCTTCACCGCAGATGGGGGAAACTTCGATCCTGCAGCGCTGACAGGTGAGGAGATAGGCTCTGGCTTCTGGCACGCCGATGCGTTCGCAGAAGCATGGCTTGGAGGCACCGCAGCCCTTGTGCCCCGCATACACCCACTCAGGGAGGGCACCCACTGAGATTTCCGTGATGCTACAAACCCCAATCGCCCTAGGCATCCACTTCATGTATTCACCCGGAACACAGATGTGCTCCCGGGCAGCGTGGCTAACAGGCGACAGCACACGCTCGCTCAGGGAGGGCACCCCACCGGGACCTCCGAGGCGCTACCGGTACCTGGTGACGGCCGCAGCAAATCAATACCTGTCAAACCCCGACCGTCCCAGGCATCCTCTTACATCTTCACCTCCGAACTTTAACTGAGAGTTTCCCATCAAAGACAGGAAACTACCTGATGCGGAGAGACAAGCTGCCCTTTTTATCTTGAAGGTTTCCTGTCCTTGAAGGGCGGATCCCCTCTCTCATGGTGCCATCATGGGTGACTGAAAAAAGGTCTTCTGTTTAAGACAAGTCAGCAGACCAGGATCTAAGCCAAGTGGAGAGCCAAACAGCCACAGAATTAGCTGCAGTGCTGGCTGCCAGTTGTGCGGACACAAAACCACACAAAAGAACATTGTGATGTACAGCAATCAAGACAGAGGTCAAGAAAATCCTCCTGAGGAACAACGGACGATTAACCCTGGTGCAGGTTCTTAGCCCAGGTCATAGAGGCATTACTGACACAGGAGACTGCAAAGGCAGGTGGTCAGGCAAAGTCTGCCGAGGAAAAGACAGTTGATGAGATGCAGCCAATCTGCTTATACAGTGACGCCTGTTTACCAGCTCCGCATACCAGGCCCGACGTGGCCAATCTGGGGCTACGAGCAGGACAGGGACTCCTTCCGCCTTTATCTTCTTTATGATCCGTGGAAGCAGGGGGAGGGGTGGGAAGAGGTAAGGCATCTCGAACTGGGCCCATGGGATGACGAGTGCATCGCAGCCGAGCGCCATCGGGTCCCGGGATCTGGCCACGTACTGGGGGACCTTGTGGTTTGACCGGGATGCCATTAGATCGACGTCTGGGACGCCCCACCTCTGGCAGATTTGGTTGAAGACGGCCGGGTTGAGTGACCACTCGCCAGCTGCCAGTTCCTGGCGACTGAGGAAGTCGGCTTCCCAGTTGTCCACCCCGGGAATGTGTACGGCGGAGATGGCAGGGACGTGGTGTTCCGCCCAATGTAGGATCTTCCCTACCTCGGTCATGATCTGTTTGCTGCGAGTCCCTCCTTGATGATTTATGTATGCCACTGCCAAGTAAGGGACTGTTTTACTTTGGGCGGCAGGATCACTGGGCGGTCTAGGGACGCTGGATTCTTGTCCCATGATGACAGAAGGGCAAGCTGGAGGGGACGTGTGTGGAACTGCGCGTATGGTACTGCCTCCATGGAGGCGACCATCTTCCCCAGGACTCTGAGGCCGAAACGTAGTGGAAAGGGTTCCGGTCGTCTTAGGGCTTTGATCCCCTGTCTGATAGAGTAGTATTTCTCCTCCGGAAGAAAGACTCGCGCCTGAACGGTGTCGAGTTCCATGCCCAGGAAAAGAATGCGTTGGGTTGGAATCAGGGTAGATTTTTCCCGGTTGATGAGCCACCCGAGGCGGGACAGGGTGCTCAGGGTGATCTGAAGGCTTTGATTGCAGTCCTGGCGAGACGGACCTTTGATTAGGAGATCGTCGAGGTAGGGGATTATGAGAATCCCTTGGACCGAAGGATGGCCATGACCGCCGCCATGACCTTTGTGAAGACTCTGGGGGCGGAGGCCAGGCCGAACGGGAGGGCTGTGAACTGGTAATGGTGTTCCTGCACCGCAAAGCGGAGGTACCTTTGGTGTTGGATGCAGACCGGAATGTGTAGATAAGCATCCTGTATGTCCACGGAGCAAAGGAATTCCCCGGCTCCATGGAGGTAATTACCGAGCGCAAGGACTCCATTTTGAAGTGGCGGGTCCGAAGATGGCGGTTCAACCGTTTGAGGTCTAGGATCGGGCGAAGTGACCCGTCTTTTTTCGGGACTACGAAGAGGTTCGAGTAGAACCCGGAGAATCGTTCGTGCCGCGGAACGGGGACGATCACTTCCGCTTCCAGCAGTGAGGCGACTGCGCGGAGAAACCCTGGGCGATGTGATGGTTATTTTGGTGGGTGAGAGCCGCAGAAGCGTCTCTTTGGGCGGGAGGAAAACTCTATTTTGTATCCGGACGTGATGATCTCCCTTACCCAGGCGTCGTCGACGACTGAGAGCCAGGTGTCCTTGAACCAAAGGAGTCTTCCCCCCACCCTGGAAGGGTTTCCAGGTGGGGGTGACCCGTCATTTAGGGGTGAATCTTTGGTTCCTGTTATTGGTTGGCTTAGGGGGGCGGCTCTTGTTTTTCCAGTGGGGGGTGAACTTGAAGGAAGGTTTCCTTCTGTCTCCGTGGAAAGGGGGTCGGTCCTGTTGGGTGGAGCCGCCTGGGGCGGTTGAAAGTACGGAAGGGGCGAAAGGGCTGTGTTCCCTTCCTGTTGTAGGGCCGTTTTGTTCTGGATTGGGGTAGGGAGGTACCCTTGCCCCCTGTGGTGTCGGAGATGATCTGGTCCAGTCTGGACCCAAAGAGCATAGAGCCCTGGAAGGGCAGGCTAGTTAGGGACTTTTTTGAAGCTGGATCCACGTTCCACGCCCTTAGCCAAAGGACCCGGCGGATTGCGGTGATGTTGCTGTTTGCCCTTGCGGAGCAGGCGGCAGCATCCAAGGAAGCGTTAAGGAGGTATTTGCCTGCTTTAACGATCTGGTCTGCTAGGTCGTAGAGGTCTTCTTTTGGGGCCTCCGACGCGACGCCCCGTTTGAGAATCTTTGCCCAGGCCGATACGGCTTTGGCCACCCATGTGGAGGCGAAGTTGGGGCAGAGTGATGCGCCTGATGCCTCAAAGGCGGACTTTGTCAGGGCTTCAATCTGTCTGTCTGTGGCGTCCTTGAGGGCCGCGGCGTCCGGGATGGACAGAACCATATGGGAGGACAGGCGGGAGATAGGCGGGTCCACCTTGGGGGGCTCGGACCATTTGGTTACCAGATCAGAGCTGAAAGGGTATAGGACGTCTAGCCGTCTCCTTCCCGGGAAGCGCTTTCCGGGGTTATCCCAGTGTCGGGCTGTAGTAGCCTCGAACTCCTTGTGATTGGGGAAAACCCTTGAGGGTCGTTTGACTTTTTGAATATGACGGGGTCGTCCTGGATGACTGCCTCGTCCGCCTTAATTTCGAGGGTTTGTACGATAGCCGAGATGAGGCTATCAACCATGTCCCGTGTCCCTGAGGGCTGATCGTCCTCGGAGTCAGACCCTGCCTGGGATGTTACGTCCGACCCGGTGTCTGCCTCCGGGGAGGGAGACCGGGTAGCTCTGGGCGGGCTGGGGGCCGCTGATGGGCCCGGTGAGCTGGACGGGGAACTAGCACGAACCCGCTTTCTGGTTCTGTTCCTTGCTCTGCCTCTGTGAGGGTCGTGGTCAGGTGCAGGCGAATCGCCGCAGGTGGCGTTCGTAGCACTGGTGGCGACAGAGGGCTGTGGCATACGCTCCAGGAACTGTATGAGGGACTGCGATATTTTTGTCCAGTCCGAGAAGGACTGAGACATGGCGACGGCCCACTTCGGGGGCGTGTGGGCGCTCTCCTCCCGGGCGTTGGTGGCATCCTGATGGGCAGACATGGTGGTGGTGGTAGGGACGCAGGACGAGCAGAGGGGGGACGCTTGGCCTGAGGCCCACTTTTTCTTACAAAGGGCACAAGCGTAGTGGATCACCGTGGGGATCTGAGCGTGTGCAGCGGGGTTGAGCATAGATAGGCCCTGGTAAGGCGTGCGCTATTGTCAGCTGATGCGCGATTAAGGCCTAGCGCGGTGGGCTATACTGCTGAGTGGGGGTTACCTGGGGTTTTGGTAGGGTCTGTCGGGTGCAGAGCCTACCAGTGCCCCGCTTACCGGTACCCAGCGATCGCGGTGGGAGCTGCGGTTGCTGTGTCCCCGAGGCCGGCGGGCGGGTGAAAGCCGGGACGGATCCTCCTGTGCTGGCGCTGTGGACGCGTGCAGAGTCTGGAGGCTGTTGCAGCGTCCACGTGGTGTGCAGGAAGCGCCGGAAGGTGTGTCCGGCCAGGGGGCGGGGAACGCTTGTCCCTGGTTGGCTCGCCTTATGGGCGATGAGTTGGCTTCCTGTGGGGTGGAGCCGGCGCTGGCAGGACCGCCCTCCTAGCGCTGAGGACGCGACGCTGAGGCGTTTCTCCGTGGGAGGGCGTGTCCGGGCCGGCGTCTGACGTCAGGGCGTCAGCCGGGGAAGCCCTGCGCGTCACAGGAAGGGGGAGTGGTCTAGCCGAGAACAATGAGGCGAGGGAGGGCCAAGATGGCGGCGCCCTGTTGTGTAGCGAGAACTAGCGTGGGGCAAATGCGCGGCCCTGCGCCCGTGGTTATCGGGGGGCTGTCTACCCTGTCCCCCTCTGGTGGGTCCCGGAGCGATCGCGCAGCGGTGGCGTTGGGTCAGGTTGGGCGGGGGAGTAACTCTGTCCGGTGTGATCTCTGTCCGGTGTTCGATGCTGGAGCCGAGGATGTCAGGATCCCTCGTGGGTGCAGAGGGTCCTGTTGATGATCCTCCTTCCCGCACCGTCTCCTGACGGTGCAGAAGACGGCATCGACCCCTTTAGTCGGGGGGATGGCCACAGCTGGTGGCCGCCGTCTTCCTCTCAGCCCTCTCCTGGGAGAGGGGTGAGGAGGGGCGAGGCAAGGACTAGTCGCCCAGGATCCTCTGAAGCACCCGTGTGGGTGACAGAGGACCAAGTCCTGCCAGCGGGTCTGAGAGTGGGCAGTGTGGATTATTCGCACGCTGCTCTCTCAGTCGCTAAAGTGTGGGTAGGACAGGGTGAGTGATCTGCACCCTGTTACCCGAAGAAATGAATCTGGAAAACAAAGGGAAAGCGTTAATAAACACAAAAAACCTGTATGGGAATAAAGACTGCGGATCTGGTGTTAGATCCAGGTCCGCCTCCTACAGACACTAAGCAAAAACTGAGTTGCTCTGTGCCTGTCGGTGGGTGTATACTGCTGGGGAGGAGTCAGCTTTTGCCAAATTTGCATAGTGTCAGCCTCCTAGTGACAGCACATACACCCATAGTAACCTGTGTCCCCCAATGAAGCGATAAAGAAAACCTAAACATACTAGCTTAGCAATTCATTAGCATATGGAGGACTAGGAGGCATGTGACAAACGGACTACTTAGAGCTGCGCCATGCGTTACCTTCACAAGTTAATAGTGGACAAGAGGGTAAGCACAATAATAAAATGCTTAGCAGGCCCTATTTCAGGCAAACATTACTTGTAACACCAAAATTGACCTGAGAGATTCCATTTAACACAGTATTTCTCATCTCCAGTCCTCAAGACCCACCAACAGGTCATGTTTTCAGGATTTCCTTAGTATTGCATAGGTGATGGAATTAATGCTTGAGCAGTTGATGAAATCACGTGTGCAATACTAAGGATATCCTGAAAACCTGACCTGTTGGTGGGTCTTGAGGAATGGTGTTAAACACTACTTTAACCAAACAAACTTATACATGAGGAGTCTTGGAAGACTATCTACATGATCTGTTGCAGCCAGGTACTTAAAAGAAACTAGCCAATTTGCTTGTATGCAGTACAACAAGTTATCAGAGTACAATTCTTACCTCATCCTCATCATTTTGCTTTGAAAAGTTAGCATCTTTGTCCACTCCATCTTCTCCAACAGAGACTGGCTGCTTATCCCGCCTAAATAAAACATGACAGTTACATGTAAAAATAAAGACCTGAAAATATAACATTGTATGGGAAATAGAAAATAAAAGATTTACAAAAAAAAAACTACATGTCAAATTGTTGCATCCTGCTTCAGTTTATCATATTATTAAGATAATTAATCATATTGAATACAGTTAGATTATGTTTATGCATGTAGAAAAGAGGGATTTTTGGCACTCATAGTAAAATCTTTCTTGGAGACTTTATTGGAGGACACAGGTAACCAAGGGTGAATGCTGCTGTCGCTAGGAGGCTGACACTAGGCAAAAAAGGAAAAATAGCTCTTCAGCAGTAA
The DNA here is from genome assembly GCA_033576555.1 of Oophaga sylvatica. Taxonomy (NCBI): domain Eukaryota; kingdom Metazoa; phylum Chordata; class Amphibia; order Anura; family Dendrobatidae; genus Oophaga; species Oophaga sylvatica. The sequence goes on along the minus strand of JARQOD010000004.1, from coordinate 339,628,509 downwards.
AACCCACAGACAGGCACAAAGTACCTCAGCTAGTGTTAAAGCAGTAGGAGAAGCAACCAAAACTCAACATACTGTATGTACCAACCCAACAACAAAGGCATGTAGGCCCAATAGAGGTGCAAACAGTTAAGGAGGGTGCCGCATCCCACAATGAAGAATCCAAGAAAAATTTTACGGTGATTACCAAAAATACCTCTTTCTTTATCACTTCATTGGGGGGACACAGGTAACCATGGGACATCCAAAAGCAGTATAAAGGGTGGGAACAGAAAGAATGCAACTAAAAACAGAGTTAGATCGGCTGGTGCAAAACCATTTCCTGCAGCACCTTCCTTCCTAGGCTGGCATCAGACGAGGCATGATTATGAACCCTGAAAAACATCGCGAAAGTGTGCGAAGATGACCTGGTCTCAGCTTTACAAATGTGTAAAGCTGAGGCCTGATGACGAACTGCCCAGGAAGCCCCAAAGCCCAAGTGGAGTGAGCCTTCACCCCCGGAGGAGGCTGTTTGCTCTGGACGCAGTATGCCTCCAATATTGCCGAACGATTCCAACGGGCAATAGTAGACTTAGAAGCTGGGAGCCCCTTACGACACCCTTCAGAGATGACAAGGCATTAGAGTGGCGAAAGGAAGCAGTCCTTGAAAGATGTACTTGGACAGCTCTTACCAGATCCAACTTGTGGAGGGACTTCTCCAGGGGATGGACCGGAGAGGGACATAGAGAAAGACGGATAAAAGTCTTCATTAATGGGAAATGAAGAGATCACCTTAGGAAGGAAGGAAGGAAGAAACGGGTCTGAGAACTACCTTGTCCTGATGTAGAATCAGGAACGGAGAACAGCAGGATAATGCCGCTAGCTCAAAAACTCTCCTGATGGACAAAATTGCAACTAAGAAGACAACTTTCCATGACAGGAGAGAAAAACGGAATGTCTTGAATAGGCTCAAACGAAGCACGCTGGAGTGTGCTAAGGACAAGGCTAAGATCCCATGGATCTATCGGAGGACGATAAGGAGGTGCCAGGTGGGCGACTCCTTGAAGAAAAGTCTTTACCTGGGAACGAGAAGCCACATTTCATTGGAAAAGAATTGACAGAAGGAAACTTGCCCTTAAGAGTACTGAGTGATAGACCCGAGTCAAGACCCGTTTGTAGAAAACCCAGGATGGAAGGAAGGGAAAAGGACATGGGGATCAAATTGTTGTCCTCACACCACTGGAAGAAGGCCTTCCACTATCTGTGGTAGATACGCGAGGATGATGGTTTTCTCGCCGTAATCATGGTCTGAACGACCTGATGGGAAAAACCAGCATCCCTCAGGACTGCGGCCTCAACGGCCACGCCGTTAAACTCAGACTGTGAACTCTGGTGGAAGAGGGGACCATGCGAGAGAAGATCTGGACGGTCTGGAAGCCTCCAGGGAGCATTCATGAGCATGTTTACCAGCTCCACGTACCAGGCCCATCTTGGCTAGTCTGGAGCTATCAGGATTACAGGAATCCCTTCTGCCTTTATCCTTTTCACGACTCTCAGAATCAAGGGGAGAGGCGGTAAAAGAAAAGGCAGTTGGAATTGGGACCACGGGATTACTAGAGCAACGCAACCGATGGCTAGCGGATCCTGGGACCTGGCTACGTACTGAGGAACCTTGTGGTTCATCTGAGACGCTATCAGGTCGACGTTTGGTGTGCCCTATTTTTGGCATATCTGGTTGAAAATGGCGGGGCTGAGAGATCTCTCACTCGATGCAAGACCCTGACGGCTCAGAAAATCGGCTGCATAAATTTTCTATCCCCAGAATGTACACGGCGGATATGGCGGGTACGTGACGTTCCGCCCACTGCAGAATCCTTGTTACCTCTACCATAACCTGTTTGCTGCGAGTCCCTTGAGGCTATGTGCACACGTTCGGGAATTGCCACAGAAATTTCCGCGGGAAATACGCATTTTATAGGTATGTGTATTCCCGCCAGAAACTAGCATTTTGCAAGCGTAATTAGCTTGCAGAATGCTAGCGTTTTCCAAGCGATCTGTAGCATTGCTTGGAAAACTGATTGACAGGTTGCTCACACGAGTCACACATCATGTTTGACAACAGGCATCGATGACCATCAACAACCATGCTTCCCGGAAGAGAAGAAGCCGGCCTCCCACCCTGGAGAGATTCCTGGGTGGGAGTGACCCGTCACGCCGAGGAGAATCTGTTGGCGCGGGACCCTGAAGACTTGGAAGGGCGACCCTTTGGTCGCCAGTGAGGGGCAGGTTTGAAAGACGGCTTCCTCCTTTCTCTTTGGGCGGAAGAGCGGTCCTACTGGGTGGAAGTTCCAGAAGCAGAAGAGGGACAAAAGGAACGAAATTGAAGAGACCTCCTCCTATTAAAAGGACGTTTAGGCCTGACTGGGAAAGTGAGGTGCTTTTTCCGCCGGTAGCATCGGAAATTTGCTCCAGTTTGGACCCAAAAAGTCAAAAGCCTTGGAAGTGAAGTCTAGTGAGGGACTTTTTTTGACGGTGGATCTGCATTCCATGCTTTCAAACAGAGAATGCTGCGTATAGCAACGATAATGCTGGTAGCCCTGGCAGAACAACTGGCCGCATCCAAGGAAGCGGTCAAAAGATATTTTCCAGCATGGGTAATCTGGTTTGCCATCTCATCCGGAGGAGCTGCCACTAGTATACCCTGACTAAGCATTCTTGCCCAGGCAGACATGGCCTTTGCTACCCAGGTGGAGGCGCCAGCTGCTTCAAAAGCTGACTTAGCCAAGGATTCTGTCTATCCGAAGAGACAAGACTGTTTTGGAAGACAGTCGAGAAACCGGCGGATCCACATTGGGGGATTCTGCCCATCTACCAACGAGGTCTAGGCTAAAGGTATAGAGAATGTGTAGCTGCTTCCTTCCTGGGAAGCGCTTTTCAGGGTGTTCCCAATGATTGGACATAATCGCTTCAAACTCCCTATGATTAGGGAAATTCCGGGAGGGACGTTTTACCAGTTTGAAGGAAATTGAGTGCTCCTGAGCAGGTGCTTCATTCTCCTTTAGGGCCCCGTCTCAAATAGCGAGATCGCTAGCGAGATCACTGCTAAACAGCGATCTCAGCAACGATCTCGCTATGTCTGACACGTACCAGCGATCAGACCCCTGCTGTGAATCGCTGGTCGTGTCAGAAATGTCAGGACTTTTTTTTTGATCGCTGGTCTCCCGCTGGCCAGCACGCATCGCTGCGTGTGACAGGCAAGAGACCAGCGATCTACTGGTACACATCGGGTTTCCAAGCGCGGGGCTGTGCCTGGAAACCCGACGTGTACGTTGGATACCAGTGCACTGCTGCAGGGGAGCTGGTAACCAAGGTAAACGTCGGGTTTCCAGGCACCGCGCAGCGCCTGGAAACCCGACGTGTACCTTGGTTACCAGCTCCCTGTATCAGCGCGCCGGTATCCAACGTACACTGCGGGTAACTAGGCGACGTTACCCGCAGTGTCGCTGTCCTGATCGCTGCTGAGCTGCCTGTTTGGCAGCTCAGCAGCGATCATGTAGTGACACACCAGCGATCCTGATCGTTGTCGGTATCGCTGGTGTGTCGCTATGTGAGACGGGGCCCTTAGGCTCAAAGCTTCAGTAATTGTCAGGATAAAAAAAAAGAGAAAAGCACTACTGTAAAATATGCACACTCTACCAAAAATGCAAAACATGTATAAACTTTATTGACACACAGTAGAAAAGGTGACATTAAAAAACAAGTAAAAACAATAGGCCAACAAGACAAATACCTCTTTCTTTGCTCATGATTGGGCTGCTTACACAGGTCATCTGTGTTTATCCCTTGTTGTGTGGTTGTCAGCCACACAGGTTCTATTCTGGTGGCTTATTTTAGCTCCTGTTTACAACATTGCCATTTTGTATTTGAACAGCTCTTTGGGTCATATTTTTTGGCCTGGCTTTCCTAACCTATTAGGTGTTTCTCAAGGGTCACTTAAAGGTCACAATTTGATGTGCACACTTTATATATCATCAGACCTCTATCTTTATTGATTTTTGTGCCCTGGGTCTTACATTATTTTGTTCTTTTGCTTAATGAGCCATGTTTTTGCAGGGTTTGCTGTATATCATGTATTAGATGCTTTGTATAATATATTGCATTTTATAATCAGCAGGTCATTTATAGTGGTTACAGCCTATTGTTTTTACTTATTTTTTAATGTCATCTTTTGTACAGTGCATCAATAAAGTTTATACAGGTTTTGCATTTTTGGCGTAGTGTGCATATTTTACAGTAGTGCTTTTCTCTCGTTTTTTTATTCTATACATTTACTACTGGTTTTGCACCTCCCCAGATCATATGTATATATGGTAGTGGACCCGGTCTTTGCATTAATTGCCAGGATAAGGCTATTGACCATATCCTGCATCTTTGAGGTCTTATAGAAGCGGAGAAAACGCGCCGAAAAAATGTGCGCTACGGGGGGGGGGGCGTTTGCAGACTCAGAAGAGGAGAAAGACGCCTCTTATTGCATAAAAGAGTGTGCGATGTAAACACGCAACGGTGATTGGCTAAAGGAAACAGGAAAAGGGTGCGGCCAGCAAAGGGAGGTGCAGGTCCGCAAGCACTGAGCCCAGCCGGGAAAAATGGCCGCGGCTGCCAGCTGTTCCCTACCACCAACGCCGCCCAGTCCCATTGCGATGAAGGGACAGTGTTCCCCTGGATGACGCCTGCCGCTGCGGAGGGAGAGGACGAAGACATACCGGCGGTGAGTCCCGGTTCCTCTGCAGCGATGAGGATCACATCAGGAGCCCTCGGGTGAGTGAGGGTCGCTGGAATCAGGGATCCTCCTTCCCGCACCGACTCCAGACGGTGCAGAAGACTGCGTCAACCCCCTACAAGAAGGGGGAAAGCTACCGCTGATGACCACTGTCTACCTCCCAGCCCTCTCGAAGAGAGGGGTGAGGAAAAGGCAAAGAACAGGCCACCTGGATTCACCCTGAAACAACCGTAAAAGGTGACAGGAGATAAGGTCGTGCTTGCGGGTCCGAGAGTGGGTGATGTAGGTGACACCACACTGCTCTGTCGAATAGGTACGGGAAAACAGAGTGAGAACTTACACCCTGTTACCCCAAGAAAAAGGGAACCTTAAAAGACAAAGGGAAAACACGGGTATTACTTACCTGGTAATGTGTTTTTTCGCAACCCATGACGGCACGAGAGAGAGGGATCCGCCCTTCAAAGACAAGAAACCTTCAATATAAAAAGGGCGGCTCCTCTCTCCACATCAGTTGTTTTACAGAGCATGAGAGGAACTCCGCTGATTAGTGTACACTCAATTTATCCATCTTTATATTTAAATTATTTCTATCCACACGAAGGGAGTGTCTAACAACTAAGATTCACCGAAAAAAGAGTGAATAATTAAGGAGGGAATTTAAGGGTGCAGTCATGGGTTACGAAAAAACAAATTACCAGGTATGTAATACCCGTGTTTTTCAGTTACTCATGACGGTACAATGAGAGAATTTCAGAGAGCTATGTTCTCTTAGGGAGGGATCACCGCTTAAAGAACTCTTCTCCCGAACGTGAGGTCAGGAGGCAGACAGGTCTAAGGCTGGTTTTACACTTGCCGTGTTTTTGCGGGCCGTTTATATATTTGTATGGGGCCGCAAAAATTCCACGGTGCGCCGTATGGCCGTGAAGAGCTGTATTTGCGGCCGTGAAAAAAGATCGAGCCTGCTCGATCTTTTTCACGCCGTACGGACACGGCCACCATTGAAAAGCTATGGGGCCGCAAAACTAAACAGAAGTTTGGTTTTGCGGTGCACCGTCACTTCCGGTTTTGCGGAACGCCGTTTTTTTTTCCCAATACTTCTACCATAGTATTGGAAAACTGAAAAACGGTGATCCGCAAGTCCTTTGCGGCCCGTTATTGTGGCAGACCACCTTTTATGCTGCGATATGGCCCGCAAAAAAAGCCCACGATAACGGGCCGCAAAAAACCCGGTAAGTGTAAAAGAAGCATAACCTATAGTGCTTGAAGAAAGTACAAAGAGACAACCATGTGGCCGCCTTACAAATCTGGTCGATGGAGGCATCTGCTCTTTACCCCCCAGGACGTCACCATGGCTCTCATTGAATGGGCCTTCAGACCTTCAGAAATAGCCCTGCCTGCACGGACATAAGCTAGCTTCATGGTGTCTCTCACCCACCTAGCTAAAGTTTGCCTGGCTTTTTAGGGGTCGAGGAAAGGCCTTAAACAGGGCTCTCTGCTTTCTCCAAGGTTCTGTTATCACTAAATAAAGTGGAAGACACCTCCTAACATCAAGGGAATGCAGTTTTTCCTCTTTCTGGTTGCTTGAGTTAGGGCAGAAGGATGGTAGGACTATTTCCTGAGTTCTGTGGAACTTTGTCACCACCTTGGGGAGGTAAGCCAGGTCTAACTTCAACACTACCCTATCCTCCATGACCTGTGTGTAGGGAGTAGGGAGGGTCTGCTGACAAAGCATGTAAATCACTTATTCTTTGGGCCGTAGTAAGTGCTACTTATAAAGCTGCTTTCAGTGAAACCACTTTCTCAGAGGCTGAGTCTAGCGGCTCAAAAGGGACTCTGCCAATTGTGACAATACCAAGTTCAGATCCCATGGAGGAGGCCTAGGAGATGGAATTGAGCTGGATCTAGTACAGGCTCTAATGAACCTGGCCACCCACCTATTATTAATTTGCCAGGTCACAATTATATAAGGCCCCCAGTGCCGATAGCTGAACCTTAAGGGTACTAACTGCTAGGCCAAGCTCTAGTCCTTTCTGAAGGAATTGTAGTATGGATACTATCGGGACCTCCCCTTCCCGAAACAATCCTGAGAAGAATAAGAATTTCCTCCAGATCCTCCCATAAATTTTAGTAGTTACCGGCTTTCTGCTACTAAGCAGGGTGGAAACTAATCTTGCCGAGAAATCCTTCCTCTCTAAAAGTGACCTCTCAAATTCCAGGCAGAGTTTGGCCTTAGCCTGCATATCTCCAGGCCAACACTTCAGCCACACTGCCCGACGTCCAGCATTGGCTAGAGCTGCTGACCTGGCTGCCAACCTTGCAGAGTCCGCTGAAGCTTCTGCCAAAAATGTTGCTGCTGCCTTAATGGTAGGGAGTGCCGCTAGTATGGTTTCTCTTGGGACTCGCTGTTCTAGCGGGTCCCCGAGGTTATCCAGCCAGACCTTCAAGGATCTAGCTGTGCATGTAGCTGCAATGGCTGGCCTTAGTGCCCCTGGCTAGGATTCCCAGGCCGCCTTAAGGAAACTGTCCGTTTTTCTATCTAGTGGCTCTTTTGATGACCCCAAGTCTCCGAACGGGAGAGAAAACTTCCTTGAGATTTTAGAAACTGCAACGTCCAACTTTGGGGCTTTATCTCAGGAGGAGGACACTTCCTCATCAAAAGGGTATTTTCTCTTAAGGGATGTAATTCCCTGTGACTTTGTCTGGCCTCTCCCATTCCCTCTTAATGAGGTCCTCTAACTGTTCATTCACAGGAAAGTTTCTACGTTTTTTTCTTTTGTAGGCCTCCAAACATAAGGTCCTGTGCCGACCTCTTAGCTTTTTCATCCACTAGCCTCATAGTGGACCGTACCGCTTTTATCAGTTTATCCATTGCTTCTGCTGGGAAACCGAACTACTCTTCTAAACTGCTAAAGGATAACTCCAACTGATTCGAGTAACTTGGCTCTGATACTTAGGCATGTGATGGGCAGGATCTATCCTTTCCCCTACTGCCACTGGCTGCCGGGGCCTGCATCATGCTAACTGATTTACGCACTTCCGACTGGATTAAGGACCTTACGCCGGCCGAAAAATTAGGGGCTTCTTCAGAAATAGTCCATTCTATAGTCCCCGTGGCCTTGCGCGTCATCGGTAGGCGACTTCTGGTGCGCGCCATACCGGTCTGTGACTTCCAGCGCACACGTGCCCCAAGGAATCTACCAGCGTGCTGCCGCTGGACACCAGAAGAAGCAGCGCTGCTACTCCGTCGCTTCGGTGCGCGCATCCTGCACTACTCATCGGCATACAGCAGGGGCTGCATCAGAGCCTGAGAAGCCAGGAGAGCAGAAGAGAATGCGAGTGAATCCCCTGCACGCCGCTTCATGGACACAGCCGAGCTTCTCCTCACCAGCTGTACACCGCTCAGGGAGGGCAGAAACATCCGGCCTCCGTGGCACTATCGCAGCTCTGGCTGTGGCCGCAGCAGACCAACTCTGCCCCATACCGACCACCCCAGGCCTGGACATCCTCCCGCACCGATGTGCTCTTGGGCTGTGAGTTCTGGCAAAAAACCCCCCCCCCCCCCCCACACTCGCTCAGCGAGGGCAGCCAATTTGTGGCCTCCGAGGAGCTATCGGCACCTGGTGACGGATGAAGCAGCCTGGCTGCCAAACCCCATACGTCCCAGGCATCCTCTTCGACTTCACCCGGGCACAAACTGAGGTACTTTGTGCCTGTCGCTGGATGTATACTGCTGAGGAGGAGCAGCTTTTCCTTTTTTGCCTAGTGTCAGCCTCCTAACGACAGCAGCATACACCCATGGTTACCTGCGTCCCCCAATGAAGCGAAAAAGAAAAGTTTTTTTTTTTAAATAAAGCCATTTATCTTAAATTTTTAAAACTTGTCTAGGGAGGCATGCTATATTGGTGGCACACATCCTTCCTGCATTGTCAGTACAGATGTGTGCGCTTTATTTAAGTAGCAAGGAATAGAACTAAATAGTTATAATCTATGGGCACATCTATTTCATTGGTTCAAAAACTAAAATTTAACTGGTTTGCTGACAATTACTACACAGTAAATGTATTGTGAAAACAGTGATACATACTTCTTATTGGATATAAAATCCATAGCTTGATACACCAAAGAGTAAAGATATTCAACCTAAATAAAGGAAATAAAATCAAATAAGATAGGATATAGTTTAGCACTGGGGCTCAGATCGGCCTGATTTAATGAAGGTCTTATTGTGATGCATAAAAGAAATTCTTAGTGCAACACTAACTGAAGCTCCACCTTTATAATACTTTGTATTACTTGTAAACATAATTGTATAATGAATAGGTAGCTATGGGGAAATAAAAACTATGTAAGAGAATCCATTAGATGTCAGTGTATCCGATGAGGTTATGAAGCAGAAGATGTGCTTCCACCAAAAAGTCTTTTTTTTTTAAAGTTTTGGTATATTTGTCAATTTTTCCAGATTCTTCGTGTTTTTTTTTCTTCTTAATATAAAATAATGAATGGCTCCAAAACTGCTTAAAGAATGGTCAGGTATTTCTTTTATCTGCTTTGTAGATTTGGAAACGTGAACAAAACAAACAAACAAAAAAAAGCCTCAAAAAGACTGAATTTTGCACAGTAAGTCTTTTTTATATGTTTACTAGAAATAGGCCCGATGCTATCGCATCGGGAGTTCGGTGAAATTAACATATGTGTATGCTTAGTGGAGCTGCAGTTAAAATGGCAAATCCAGAAGCAGTGCCTCAGTGGTATGAACTATGTACATACCAGTAGTAGACAGTATTTTTTGTGTCTCAGATAGTAGACAAAGTTGATACACAGTATAGGACTGGGAGAAGTTTGTGCTGCGTGAGGTAATAAAAAATCGTAAGCATGCGCGGGTACACCGCGCAGTTATGGCTGTTACTGGGAATAGCGGTGACATATCTGTCACTTGCGCAGGCGCAGTTCGTGGCAGTAAGGCTGTTACTGCGGCTGCACAAGTAAAACAGACGTCACCACTATTCCCCACACAGGCGCAGTAACAGCCGCATTGTTACCGCGCATGTGCGGGTAGAGCGCGCAGTTATGGCTGTTACTGGGAATAGCGGTGACATATCTGTCACTTGCGCAGGCGCAGTTCGTGGCCATAGGGCTGTTACTGGGGCTGCACAAGTAAAACAGACATCACCGCTATTCCCCACAGTCGCAGTAACAGCCGCATTGTTACCACGCATGTGCGGGTAGAGCGAGCAGTTGCGGATGTTACTGCGCATGTGCGGGAATAGCAGTGACGTGAATGTCACTTGCACAGGCGCAGTTCGTGGCCACGAACTGGCCTGCGCAAGTGACATACACGTCACCGCTATTCCCGCGCATGCGTAGTAACGACGAACTGTGCCTGCACAAGTGACACTGCCGCGGTGCCTTATGGGATTCGGGGACAGCAGCACCCGGAAGTCCCAACTGGCGATTATATATAGATGCATATGTGCATGCTTTTTTAAAAGCATTTTTTCAAGCAGGTTCCATGCAAAATTTGTCCAAAAAAAGACAGTGTGCACACAATAAAAAAATTAAAAAAAAAAAAAAAAAAAAAGAGTGCTGCCCCTCAGCAGTATGTATAATACAGGATATTATATATAGGCCATACATTATACAGAAAGCATCTAGAGAGCACCAATGGAGAAAGGGAAATACACTGCAGCTTTTTGTAGTTATTAGGCAGCTCTTGCATGTTACTCTTAGTGAACTGCACATACTAAGTCCTGATGTACAGAGTAGGGGGTAACAAGGAGTTCAATTTGTACATTACATAAGCCACAGGAACGTTCTGTCCGAAGGTACAGTACTTAATCCAAGTTTTGGTGTACGGAATCAGTGTTTCAAGGTATGGGAGGTTTTTTTTTTTGAAAAAAAAAAAAAAAGCTCAGCAGACTATGCTATCAGTCAAAAAGCAACTGAACTGAGCCATGATGCCAAAGAGAACATAATACAGTATAAAATAAAATAGGTGTCTATTCTTACTCACCTTTTTTTATGCCTTAGTGATCCAGCAACAATGCCTTCATTAATTTCTCAAATTTTTTACAACAGGAAAGCATGTGGCCTCTGTCTTACTATGTTCACTGGGATTCGTTAGGTCAATAGTACAAGTGACCGCTGCAGCCATTGACTGACCGCAGTGGTCACTTGTAATCAAATATTAGGATAGGTTGGATTAGCAATTTTTAGAGCAGGATAATGCACAAAAAGAGACACTTACTTTTTTACTGTAAATACATGCTGATCCTTGAATCAGGAGAGCGGCTTCTGCAAAGTTCATGGTTGTTTTACCTCCATCAAAAGAAATGCAGATCTGATCCAGCTATAAAAATATAAATTCAATTATTTTTAGACTTCATCTTAAATCGATAGAAAAACACTAATAAAAAGAAAAGGTGTTATAAAATAAACTAGATATTTTCATTACATTTTTTGTAGAAAGCAAAGTACAGATCATAAAACCAAACTGCACATTTGCTTTCTATTCAAACACAAGAGGAAATATTAACTTTAATATCACAGATAAATTTCTGCTTCTCGAGCTACAAGGATTCCACTGGCTGTCTGTATTGAACAAAGTGTTTAGAAACTGCACAGGACTTTCCCTGACCGCAGCAAACTGTGTGTTTAATATATATACTGCTCAAAAAAACAAAGGGAACACTAAAACACCACATGCCAGAGATCGCTAAATTAAATATTCCAGTTGCAAATCTTTATTCATTTCATAGTGGAATGTATTGAGAACAATAAAACATAAAAATTAATATCCTATGGAGGTCTGGATTTGGAATGATACTCAAAATCAAATTACAGGCTGATCCAACTTCAGTGGAAATGCCTCCAGACAAGGAAATGATGCTCAGTAGTGTGTGTGGCCTCCACATGCCTGTATGACCTCCCTACAACGCCTGGGCATAGTCCTGATGAGGCGGATTGTCTCCTCCCAGACCTGGATTAAATCATCAGTCAACTCCGGGACAGTCTGTGGTGCAACAGGACGTTGGTGTATGATACGAAACATGATTTCCCAGACGTGCTTGACTGGATTCAGGTCTGGGGAACGGACAGGCCAGCCCATAGCATCAATGCCTTCATCAAGCAGGAACTGCTGACACACTTCAGACACATGAGGCCTAGCATTGTCACGCATCAGAAGGAAACCAGGGCCCAATGCACCTGCATATGGTGTCACAATGGTTCTGAGGTTCTCATCCTGGTACCTAAAGGCAGTCAGGGTACCTCTGGTTAGCATCCCCACACTATTACTTCCTAACCAGTCATGCTGGAGGATGTTGCACGCAACAGAACGTTCTCCATGGCGTCTCCAGACTCTGTCACGTGCTCAGTCAGTGTGAAACTACTCTCATCCGTGAAGAGCACAGGGTGCCAATGTCAAATCTGCCAATCTTGGTGTTCTCTGGCAAATGTCCATCATGCTGCACGGTGTTGGGCTGTAAGCACAATACCCACTTGTGGACGTCGGGCCCTCATACCACGCTCATGGAGTCTGTTTCTGACAGTTTGAGCAGACACATGGATGTTAGCGGCCTGCTAGAAGTCATTTTGCAGGGTTCTGGCATTGCTCATCCTGTTGCTCCTTGCACAAAGAAGGAGGTAGCAGTCCTGCTGCTTGGTTGTTGCCTCCTATGGCCCCCTCCATGTCTCTGGTGTGCTGGCCTGTCTCATTGTATCTGTCCATGCTCTGGACACTGTGCTGACAGGCATAGCTACCCTTGCTATCACAGCTTGCATTGGTGCATTCCTGGATGAGCAGCACTATCTAACCAAGTTCTGTGTGATGTAGACACGACCTTGTGCTACCTCTAGGGCAGAAAGCCATGACAAAATGCAAAAGTGACCAAAACAACAGCCAAAAAGGATGAGTACAGAGAAATGGTCTGTGGCCTCCACTGTAGAACCACTCTTTTATAGGGGTTGTCTTGCTAATTGCCAATCATTTCTACCTGTTGTCTGTTCCATTTGCACAACGGCAGGAGAAATTGATTCACAATTGGTGTTGCTTCATAACTGGACAGGTTGATTTCACAGACGTGTGATTGACTTGTAGTTATGATGCTTAAGGCATATAGTGCGTTTATGTGTTTTTGCGGCGTTATTTCCGCGCGGAAATGGGCCAAAACGGCTATGGAATCCTTATGCAAGTTAATTCAATGACAACCCTGGAATGTTGTGCACATGATCAGTAATTTTCCTTGAGTATTTACAGTATTTTTTTCTGCAGCATGTGGGTATGTGCACTGTCAGGAAATGATGCAGGTTGAGCGCTGCATACTTCCGCAGCATTCAACCCGCAGCGTCCAGATGTTACAGCATAGTGGATCCACTAAGCGTGCAGACGCCCGCGGCACATCCGGAGACGAACATGCAGCGCGTCTTTCCAGACCGCAGCATGTCTATTTATCTTTCGGAGACGCGAGCCTCCACAAGATAAATTTCACCAGTACAATGTACGTACTGGACGCGGTGATTCCACATGGTTCAATTAACCCCTTTCTGATTCACCTGTGTTCAATAGCCAGCAGCGCTTTGGACGCAGCGGACATGTGCTGCATCCAAAGAGCTGCCGATTCCTGATCGACAGCACATACGTACCCCGTCAATTCTATGTGCGTTTCTGCAGCTTTTTTCACCCATTGACTTCAATTGAGTCAGTCAAATCCGCAGCAAAAACACAGGTATAAAAATGATTGCTAACTTGCTGAGATTTTGTTTGCGTTTTACCGGCTTCCTATGGCGTTTCCCACGTTGTCATCTATGTGACAGCGTGGGAAACACCGGTAAGACGTCGGTCACAGCACTGTGAGATCATGCTGTCAGATGTCATTAGTGACCCCATAGATGTAACCAGCAGCGGTGACACGCTTACCGCAGGTCAGCAGGCGTGGGCTGATGAGACTACTGCTCCCATCAGGATAAGTCTGCTGTAACTGATAACAGTGACAGAAGGTGCCGCTGATGAGAGACTTATCATCAGCAGGCACCTGTGCTCACAGTTACGGTAAAGTAATTACATACACATTCAAATAAAAACCCATTATACTCACATAACACCAAATCCCCGACTTCCTTGTCTCCTAGAAAAAATGTAAAATAACAAACCACCATATACTCACCTGTCCGCCGTAGTCCACGTAATCCTGAGTGTCCCCCGGCGATTTCATGTGTAGAACAGTCACATTGGGAGATGTGACTGCTCTACCCGGCAGACAGCGATACAAAGAGGGAACGATTACCTCCTGTCAGTGTATCACTGAGCTGCCGTGAGAGTTCACCGTAGCTCATCAGCACCGATGCGCTCACTTACGGCACCGCTGCGTGAGAACTTTCTCACGCAGCAGTGGTGTCGTAACGGAGATCACTGGAGTGATCAGCTGATGAACTCCGGTGAACTCTCTCACAGCAGTTGAGTGCTATACTCTGCGGGAGCGATTACCTCCTGTCAGTTGTAGCGCAGCGGTGTCCACACTGAGCAGTGATGAGGCAGTGACACAGCAAAAATCAAAACAAAAGTCTTTTTACTGCTCAACTCACAGCAAAACACAGCCGGGAACCATAACCTCCAAATTGCAGTCAATAAACATGCCAGTCCACCTCTGGTTCATAGCCGGGCACAAGACAGTCCATCTCCGAAACCTGTTGCCGTGAGACTGCACCGCCGTGTACGCTGTGGGTGCCAGGCCTTTTTGCTCCCTTGGCTGTTTGGCTCCTTTTGTCCTTGTTGACTCACAGGTGGAGCTCTGTAGAGCCTTCTGCTCTGCACTCTTGCAAACACCAAACTGACATTGACCCTGACACACCCAAACCCTTTACTGCAGGGTTTTTAAGCGGAATCTGTGGCCGCAGGCCACATGGAAAACCCAGGCCAGGAATGAAAGACTGCACCACTACCACTACCCATCCTGAGGTCTGTTTCAAAACACAAAAGCCTAGGGCAGGTTTTCCTTAAATCTGCCCTGGACAAATAGCATGTCCAAGACCTATGCTCACTTCTACTCTGCATATTATAGCTACGCCTGTGACTGCAATACACTCCCATAGCCTCAATAGCCTCAGTGCACATTCTAGGGGGGGGGGGGAACACACAGGGACCCCTACATGTGACACCGGTCACTGCCTCACGCAGTGTATTGCTGGCTGTCATTGAGAGCAGTCACATCAGTGACTGAAGCAATCAAGATCTTCGTGGGACATTATGGATCATCTTCTCTGCGGACAGGTGAAGAATATTGTGGTTAATTATTTTATTTTTGTTGCAGGAGACGTTGGCTTTGTTGGATTAGGCGTTCGGCAAGTATGGTTTAATTAAGATTCATTAAAGGAGTCTGTCATTATTTCAAATAAAGAACTGTGTTTTTATACAATATCACTATGGGGTTACTAATGGATAGATGTCTTATAAACACCTCTCCATTAGTAACCTGTGGACTTGATGTCACCTGACAATACAAAGGTGACATCAACCCCAAAAATATGAACCTCACTTGCCACCGCTACAGGGCAAGTGGGAAGAGCAAGGCTAAGTGATAGATATGGTGATTCTTATAGATGTGCCTTTACTGGGGTGGATGAGAGCTGATGTTTTTAGTCTGGGAGGTGCCAATATCTATGGCCCCTTCCTAGGCTATTAATATCAGGCAGCAGCTGTCTGCCTAGCCTTTGCTGGTTAGATTTTATAGGGGGACCCTATGTCAATTTTTTTCTGGGGTCCCCCTGTAAACCAGCCAGTTAAGGCTAATCAAACAACTGTAAGCTGATATTAATAACATGGGAAACTTTATGGCTATTGGCTCCTTCCCAGAATATTAACATCAGCCCTCAGCTGTCGGCTTTCCCTCTGCTGGATATTAAAATTACGCAGGAGTTCACGCAATTTATTTTTTTATTTTTTTTTGTTAAAATTAACAGTTGCTGTCTGGTTACAACCTATGTACTTTCGTTCTGTTAACGCTCCTACATAGGCTGGTGACAATGTGTGTGTTTACTTAACGGCTTAGTAATGAGGGTGTCAGGCTGACACCTTTTCATTACTAAGCCTAGGGATAGGTGTCAATGACAGCTGCTGACATCAAGTCCTTATTCCATCACCCTGATGCCACACTGCATCAGCATGAGAAAGGTAGTGTTGAACCAAGAAATTACATAAAAAAATTATTTTTTTTTTTTTAAATCTTTATTTAGCTCACACTTCATTGTGCAAAAAAATATGAAAAAACACATACAAAAAACACGCACTTTTGCTGCGTTTTTCCTGCCAAGCGATGCAGAAACCTTGCAGAAATTTCTGCAAGCACATACTCAACGTGCACACATAGCCTAAGTGTCACACAAAATAGTTAATAATTATCATTTCCCACATGTCTACATTACATCAGCACAATTTTGGAGCCAATTTTTTTTTGTTAGTAAGTTATAAGGGTTAAAAGTTGAACAGCAATTTCTCATTTTTACAACTTTTTTTTTTTTAGAGACCACATCACATTTGAAGTCACTTTGAGGGGTCTGTATGATAGAAAATACCCAAAAGTGACACCATTCTAAAAACTGCACCCCTCAAGGTTCTCCAAACCACATTCAAAAACTTTATTAACCCTTCAAGTGCTTCACAGGAATTTTTGGATTGTGGGATAAAAAAAAATGAACATTTAACTTTTTTTTCCCAAAAAATTAACTTCAGATTACAAATTTTTTATTTTGACAAGGGTAACAGGAAAAAAAATGGACCCCAAAATTTGTTGTGCAATTTCTCCTGAGCATGTTGATACGCCATATGAGGGAGAAAACTACAGCTCGGGCGCACGGCAGTGCTCGGAAGGGAAGAAGTGTCATTTGACTTTTTCAAAGTAAAATTTCCTGGAATCAATAGCGCACATCATGTCCAATTTGGAGAGCCCCTGATGTGCATAAACAGGGTCAGTTGTTGGTGGTTTTCACTATTTTGGAAAATGACCCCTCAAGGAATGGATTTAGATGCATGGTAAGCACCTTCAACTCCCAGGTGCTTCACAGAAGTTTATAACTTTGAGCTGTGAAAACACGGATTTTGGTAAGACCTTACCTGTAAAATCCTTTTCAGCGAAGGAAGGAAGGGAGACACTAGTCATTACTAGTGGGTAGGCGGAGCCCAGATAGGATAGACACCTCAGATTAAAAAAAGAGTGTTGACCGGCCCCTCCAGCTCGGGCTCCTCCTACTCCAGCTCTCCAGTCGTACACAAGCTAAGGAAGAGCAAATATCACCAGCGGAGCAACATAACCCCTTCTGAAAGACTTCAGAGAAAAAAACACAAGAATACAGGTTATGCATGCAACAGGCAAAAAAAACACACAGTTCCAGGTACTACTCACTGAACCTGACTACTGCGATGAGCTGGCAATGCTGGAACAGAGCCTTAGCGCGCCGACCTCAGCTCAGATAATCGCTATCAGAGAAAGGTCACGCCACATCTGAAACACAACAACACACTTCTGCCATGGGAGGGAGCTGTGTCTCCCTTCTTTCCTTCGCTGAAAAGGATTTTACAGGTAAGGTCTTACCAAAATCCGTGTTTCAGCAGCAGATTGGAAGGAAGGGAGACACTAGTCATTACTAGTGGGACGTCCCAAAGCAGTCCAGAAATTAAGGGTGGGAAAAGAAAACCAAAAAAGGCAGATCCCAACAACCTAGGTAAATGCGCAACAAGCGCTAAACACAAGTTAACGAGAACTTTAAACTACAGCCGCCTGCAGGACCCTTCGTCCTAAGGCCGCATCAGTGGAAGCACCGACGTCCACCTTATAAAATTTTGTAAACGTGTGGACGGAGCGCCAGGTCGCTGCCCGGCAGAGCTGAGCTGCCGAGGCCCCTTGATGAAAAGCCCACGATGAAGCCACAGCCCTCGTGGAGTGAGCTCGAATCTTGATCGGGCAAGGTTCGCCCTTAAGTCGGTAAGCCTCTAAAATGGCCGACCGAATCAAACGAGCTATAGAGTCCTTGGAAGCTTGTTGACCACGCCGACGACCTGCTGGAATCACAGAGAGTCCGATTTCCGAAAACCTTGAGTAATCGACAAATAGAACTTCAAAGCCCGCACCAAATCCAATGTGTGCAAGGCCCGTTACTTCGCATTCCTCGGCTCCGGGCAGAGCGAGGGCAACACAATATCCTGGTTAACATGAAATTGCGATACCACCTTAGGTAGAAAGTCGCCCCGTGTGCGAAGCACTACACAATCCGGGTAAAACTCCAGGAAAGGAGGCGAGCAAGAAAGAGCCGCCAAACTCAGAAACCCTTCTCAAAGAGGTGACCGCCACAAGGAAAGCAACCTTCCAAGAGAGCAAAGAAAGGTTAGCAGAGCCCATAGGCTCAAAAGGCCCATGCTGAAGAGCCTCCAAGACAAGATTGAGCCGCCAAGGAGACACAGGCGCCTTCCGCGGCGGAAACTGACGGGCTACTCCGCGAAAAAAAAGAACGCACGTCCCTACGCGAGGCGATAGCCTTCCGAAACAGCAAGGACAGAGCAGAAACCTGACCCTTCAGGGTGCTAACTGCCAAACCCTTGTCCAGCCCGTACTGCAGAAAAGCCAACAAATTGGGAATGGAAAAAATCCTCGGGTTCCTTGAAGAACCCGAACACCACGAAAAGAAGGCTTCCCAAGTCTTGTGGTAAATCCTAGTAGTAGCCGGACCTCTGGCAGCTCGCAGAGTGGCAATGACTTCGGCTGAAAAACCTCGACGGGTCAATATTTCGGTCTCAAGAGCCACGCCGTCAAACACAGAGACTTCAGGTCCGGATGACGAACGGGCCCCTGGGTTAACAGGTCCGGGTGAAGAGGAAGTGGAAATGGAGGTGCTGCCAAAAGCGACACCAGTGTCGAGAACCACGTCCTCCTTGGCCAATCTGGGGCTATCAACATAGCCGGGATTCTCTCCAGCCTGATCCGACGCAGCACCAGAGGAAGCAAAGATATCGGCGGAAACACATAGATTAGCTCGAATTGGTCCCACGGAGCCACCAGAGCATCCACCGCCACAGCCTTCGGGTCCTTGTACCTGGACATGAAGGTCGGTAACTTGGCATTGAACCTGGATGCCATCAAATCCACTTGGGGAGTTCCCCAACGGGAGCACAGTAGTGCAAAAATTTCCGGATGAAGACTCCATTCTCCGGGATCCATCTTTTCGCGACTGAGGAAGTCCGCCGTGGTATTCTGAACTCCTGGAATGTGGATCGCAGAGATGGCTGGCACTCTGGCCTCGGCCCAAACCAGGATCCGCGACACCTCCACCATGAGCCTGGAACTCCTCGTCCCGCCTTGATGGTTGATATACGCGACCGCCGTCGCGTTGTCTGTCTGCATTCGGACTGGCAGACCGCTCAAAGGGACCGTCCAGTGATGGAGGCAAAGGAAAATTGCCCTCAATTCCAGGATGTTGATCGGTAGAACAGACTCTTCCGACGACCATACTCCCTGAATCCAGAGATCGTTCCAGACACACCCCCCAGCCCGTCAGGCTGGCATCGGTGGTTATGACCGACCACCTCGGAGGGAGGAATGACTTCCCTAGGGATAATGCTTCCGGACATAACCACCATCCTAGAGACTCTCTCACCCTGTGAGAGATGAGGACACTGCAATCCAGCGAAGCCTGCGATCGATCCCAACGGCTCAAAATGAGTCTTTGGAGGGCCCTGGAATGAAACTGGGCAAACGGAAGTGCCTCCATGGACGCCACCATCAAGCCCAGAAGGCGCATACACTTTCGAAGGGACATCGCTGTCGAAGACTTCATAAGCTGTACATGTCGAAGGAGACATGCTCGCTTGTCTGGAGGTAGGGACACCACTGCTCGTACCGTGTCGAAATGCATCCCCAAAAACAGGATTGACTGCGACGGTTCCAGAGACGACTTCTCCCAATTGACCAGCCACCCGAAGTCCTCCAGGAGCTGAAGGGACAGATTGCGAGCCGTCACCGCCTCCTCCCTTGAGGACGCCACAATCAAAAGGTCGTCCAGGTAGGGAAGAATCGTAACCCCCTGTCTTCGAAGAATTGCCATGAGAGGCGCCAGAATTTTTGTAAAAACTCTGGGCGCTGAGGCCAACCCGAATGGCAGAGCCACAAACTGGTAATGGTCCTGACCTATGGCAAAACGAAGGAAGCGTTGGTGAGCCCTTCCGACGGGAACATGCAAATAAGCGTCGCGAATGTCGATTGACACCAAAAAGTCGTTCTGCGACAGGGCTGCCACAACGGAGCGAAGCGACTCCATGCGGAATTTCCGGGTGTGGACATGCCGATTCAATCTTTTGAGATCCAGAATGGGGCGAAATTTGTCCTCCTTTTTGGGGACCACAAAAAGGTTGGAATAAAATCCTTTTCCCCGGTCCTCTGGCGGAACCGGTATCACCACACCCTTCTGCAGAAGGGATTCGACCTCTCGCAGTAGAGCGGCAAATAGCTCGGGCTCCGACGGAATGCGAGATTGGCAAAAACTGTCCGGGGTCGAGAAGAAAACTATGAAGTAGCCTGTCGACACGACCCGCGTTACCCAGGCGTCCGGAACGCGGGAAACCCAAGTCGATTCGAATTGGAGCAGGCGACCCCCCACTCGAGAGCCCTCGAGTGGAACCCTGGCGACAGTCCGCCTTAGCGGGCTTTTTGTCCGCTTCCCGCTTGTCTTGACGGAAACTTTGTTTCCAGGGAGTGCGGGATTTCTGAGAGGTCTTTTTTCCCAAAAAAGAGGGACGACCCGATCCCCAAGAGGACTGACCGAACCGTCCCCTGGACCGAAAGGATCGCCGACCACTACCGGCACTAGGCCTGCCAGGCGCAGAAGCCATAGCTCTTCGCTGCGGTAAAGCTGCTTCTTTTGCCTTTGCCTTGGCAATCAGCTCTGTGAGGTCAGATCCAAATAGCTGACCACCCTTGTAAGCTAAAGATAGCAAACCTTGCTTGGAAACCGCGTCCCCGGTCCACTGTCTAAGCCACAGTGTTCTTCTGACTGTGACCGCCGAGGATTGCGCCCTTGACAGCAGTGACGCAGTATCCAGACCTGCATCATAGCCATATCGGGCTGCAGTCTCCAACAATTCGAGGAGCCCATCTACCTCGGATAACGGAGATCTATCTTGCCACGCTTTCCGTAGACGGACCAACCAGCTCAGGGAAGCTTTACAAGCACACATGGATCCTAGCACCGCTCTGAATCCATGACCCGCGACCTCGTAGATGGATTTCGCCGCCATCTCCGTTTTTCTGTCCAGCGGATCCTGCAGACTCGCCTTCCCTTTAACAGGGAGTAAAGAAGATTTGCTAAGCTGGGATAAAGGGACATCCACTTCAGGAGAAGGAATCCAATTATCAATCAACTCCGTCGAGCACGGATACAGTGCCTCAAAAAACCGTGTCCCTGAAAACGTTTATCTGGACACAGGCGTTCCTTCTCCACTGCCCCATTAAGCTCGTCCAGAGATGGTAATGCCGATCGCGACTTATGCGCCTCCTGAAACATCCGGGCCGACTTACCAGGACGTCTAGTTACCTCCTCCGGTAACTAACGCCTCCCTCATGGCCCAAATAAAAGCCTCTGTTCGGCCCAAAAAAAGAGGCAGAATGCCCCTGCCGATCCTCCTTATCCGAATCGGATAACTCCCCATCTGAGCTTGAAGGGGAACCCTCTCCGTATTCCATATCAGAGATCTCTGATTCGCTACGCGGAAGGAAGGTACCGGCCTGTGTCGCTTCCTGTCATGAGAGGATCTAGCTGACACCCAATAACCTAAAAGGTCAGACAGGCCATCAATAGAACGAGCGAGGGCATCCATTTTGGCATCACTGCAACCTCCGACCGCTGCGCTTGACGTCGTCGAGGTCTGAGTATCAGATACGCGCGACTGATCCTGTAGCGGATCTGGGAGACGGTCCGCACCTTCTGGACCCTGATCCGACATGCCCTCACATAGTGTATGGCAGGTCAAAACCTGTCAGTAACTAGAAAAAAGTGTGGTTTCTTAAGTGGACGAAACAAGAACGCTGAAGGGCTAAAGCTCTTAAAGGGGAGAGCTACCCCAGCTGTCCCTCAATTTAAAATATCAGCATGAATATGTCAGCAGTATAATTAACCCTTTATGTTCTGATCCAAACTGGAATAGAACCTACAGCGGGTAGTTGCTGGATTCTTGCGCTGAAAGGGTTAACCATCCAATAGGGGTTAATGTCGCAGGCTCCCCACAACCCCCTTTTAAAATGAAAGGGTGTGCGAGCTCCCCAGACAAAACAAGGTCTCTATATGAGACCGCAGCTGCAGGATAGCGCAATCTGCTACTTTGTTACACAGAAAGGTCCTGCGCTGTGGGGGTGAGGACGTTAAGCTACTCACTCACCCAGCTGGCCGCGGTTATGTTCTCTGTTAGTCGGGAGGAGCGGAGCATGAGGAGCCCGGGAAGCCTAGTAATGGCCGCCGCGCTGAGAGAAACCGGAAGAGAAGCACAGTAAAAATCGCGCACTCAGAGCGCTTCCTGTCACAAGAAGACCGGAAGCGCGAAGCCACGCCCCCCGCCGGTTTCAAAAAAAGAGCGCGAACTCCTCCGCTCTCTGCTCTCCCATGTCCTGCAGGCATCTGCCTGCGGACAAAAAATACAGTCACCAAACATATCACATGTAACAGCGGCTGCCGCAGCAGCCTCTAAAGCACTCACATACATTAAAAATGCGGAGTACTCACCAGCTGAGCGCCACAGGGACCCCCAGGGGTTTGTGGCGCTGTGCCCATCGCTTCCCCCCCAGGGCGGGGAACGCAGTGACCCCAGATGCGCGGTTTGCGTCCCCGCCAGGGAAGCAATCCTCATCCCCCAGGGCCGGCAGGGTTCTGCAGGGACCACCTTACAGGGTAGTACAGATCCGCCAAGGGAGAGGTAGGAATCCAGCAGCGCTGAGACCCCTGAGACCTCAAGACCACTTCTGGTGATGCAAGTCTCTTGTCCGATGAAAATAAAAAAATCTTCTGAGGAGCTGCTTCCAGCAGCGACTATCCTCTGAGACCTCAAATTTTAGACTGGAGAGCTGGAGTAGGAGGAGCCCGAGCTGGAGGGGCCGGTCAACACTTTTTTAATCTGAGGTGTCTATCCCATCTGGGCTCCGCCTACCCACTAGTAATGACTAGTGTCTCCCTTCCTTCCAATCTGCTGCTGAAATAATAAAATCACATTTTCCTCACAAACATGTTTTAGCCCCAAGTTTTTAATTTTTCTAAGGGCTAATAGGAATATTTTTTTAACAACAAACGGAGGTCCATTTTTTCCCTGAGTGCGCCAATACCCTACATGTAATCAGGAAATATTTTTTAGGCACAGTGCAAAGCTCCGAAGGCAAGAAGTGCTAGATTTTACCGTTATGGTTTGCATGTATACCATGACCCTCTGGGATAGCCCATGAGGTGCCAGAACAGTAGAACCCTCCATAAGTCAATGAATTCATCTAGGGGTACAGTGATATTTTATATACCATTGGACAGTGAAGACAAAATAACTACATTTTTACCATCAAAATTTAGTTTTAGTCCCAGATTTTACATTTTCACACAAGAAGTGGGTAAAAATGTCACCAAAATCTGTCCCACAATTTCTACTGAACGTAGCAATACCCCATATGTGGCTCTGCACTGACAAACTTGCTCATGATGCACTGGGCATGATCAGCAAGTTTACAAGGTCTGGTGACCCGGATGTCCGGAGTGTCCGATCCAAAGGCATAGGGGTTGTTAGCCCTCTGCCGGCTTCTGGAATGCTGCGGGTGTCAACTGTCAGAATCAGCTGACATCCGGCGGTGATCGCAGAATTAGGCAAAATGATTACCTGCTTCCCAGTGTTGTAGAAAACCAAGTTGGCCAACTAAGTACTATGCAAAGTCTGGGAGTGCGCACCTGCCTCATCCCTGGGCTGCTCAAGAGTGGTCAGTTTCAGTTTGAGCTCCATAAGAAGAATACTGAATGGGAGTTGGTCATGGCACAGATTTTTGTGAGAATATGGAGGCTGAATGTTCCGGAACATATAGGAATTTAGGGAGGACTATCATTTCAATAACATGGATTCTCCCAGCTACTGACTGAGGGAGGGCTCCCCATATTCTAAATCACGGCGTTGCATGCAATTTTTTGCTGTATATACCTACATATTAAAAATGCAATTCTATTCATAGCCTGCAGAAATCACCCCCTACTTTTCTATCCCATAGTACTTACAGAAACAACATTGATTTCTGACTGTTTATTTTCAGACCGGAGAACCGGCCAAACTCATCCATCGGATCCATTAATAAAGTAACTCTTCTACTAGCCATAAACAGGATTAAATCATCTGCATATAACCCCAAGTGGTCCTCACGTGAACTCACTTTATTCCTTTGATACCTGCAGTATGGCGAATCCTAACAGCTAGCGGTTCCAAGGCAATGGCAAACAAAAGCGGGGACAAAGGGCACCGCTGCCTGGTCCCTCTACCCAAGGGAATCAATAATAACATTAACCCCTTCACGACCTTGGACGTATCCATACATCCAGGTTGGGGAGTACTTACAAACCATGGACTTATGGATACGTCAGATCTTTAATGCGGCACTGCCACCACAGATGATCACATTAAGGTGCCTGCTGAATCTTACAGGAAAGCATCGGAAGTTGTCATTACAGGGGGTGCTGCCCCCATCCAACCCCCTCCCCAACTACAATCGCTGTGATTGGCTGTTCAATTCTGAACAGCCAATCACAGCATTTTTAGTGTTCAGGTAATGAAATTGCCTGAAGCACTATAGTTCAGCCTTCGATCGGTGCGATCTGACAATGACATTGATCGCACCAATCTTCTTTTGCCAAGCACTAATCAGTACTTGATTGCTCATTGTTGGTATTTTTTTTTTGTTCATGCGTCCTACAGCCGCCGAGTGCTGATCTGTGACACAAATCACTGATCAGCACCCGTGCTCGCTGCTTTCCAGGACTTTTTTTTCCCCCATTTCCCCCAACCCACCTTTGCACCACCGCGTGTGTCGTCAAGCCTCTAATCAGACGCACATCACCGATTGGCACCCGTGCTCGCTTTTGGAAAGGACTTATTTTTTAGCCCCTATCTGCACCACAAGCGTGCATTCGTCCTGCAGCCGTTCAGTGATATTCGTCACCGACCTGCGCTCATTAACCTCTGGTTGTTGAGGTTTTTTTGTGTGAAAAAAAAGAATTGAATAAAAAATAATTTAGATTAGCTGATCGGACCAGATTAGAGACAGTGAAAAATATACAGCAGTAATCGGCATCTACTTCAGTATTTTTTACTGAATATAGTCAGTTAGAGTTAAACAAGATCGGGAACTCAGTAAAAAAAATTTTTAATGAAATCCATTTAGTAAGTGTTTCCTATTTTAGCAGAGCTATATTTTTTATTTTTATCTTTCTTTCTAGATTATTTTCCTTTTTTCCTCATCTAAACAAAAAAGTTTACACCAAGTTCTCACACACACACTCGAATAAAATGTCACACACAAAAAAAAAATGTCACACTCGTCCCAATCATGGTATTCAGCTAAGGAGGCATACATTATACTTGCCTCTGAAGCTGATATTGAGGGAGAGGATGCCACTTTCCTTTATTTTTAATCCGACCTCAAGTGATACCGAATCGCCACTCAGACACCACAGGACAGAAACTGAATCAGCGTCCACCGTTATTGACCTCGTATGGACCTCAACCCCCGAAGATTATGAGTCACCAAATCCTGATTGCACCACAAAATCATTAATCAAATTTGATACCACCAACCTCACAGAAAAAAACTTTTTCCACGTCTCTTGCTCTGAGGATTTTGTAAACCTAATGGTGGTCAAGACAAATTTGTACGCCCAGCAATTTTTGGCACAAAACATCCCTCCTTCATTTTTTTGGACTCCTGTAGACAGTAGAAATGACAACATTTTGTGACCTGGCCCTTCACATGGGGTTAGAGAAGAAGACAGAACTTCGGCAATATTGGAGTGTTCATGTTTTATATAACACTCCACTGTTCCAAATGGCTATGACCTGTAAACGATTTGAGGTCATCATCCACAAATTTTTTGCATGACAAAGATAATGCAGTGTCCTCCCCAAGATGACCCCAACTTTAACTGTCTTTTGAAAGTACATCCAGTCATTGAGCACTTCAGCAAAAAGTTCGCTGAGATGTACATTCCCCAAAGGGACATTTGCTTGGATACATTTCAAGGGGAGGCTCAAACTCCGGCAATACCAGCCCAGTAAGAGAGGGCCAGGTACAGAATTAAACTCTACAAGCTGTGTGAGAGTACCTCAAGGTACACCCACAAGTCTAGGATTTGTGAAGGGACGGACACCCGGATTGAACCCCCTGAATGTCCCACTGTCCTGGGAGCGAGTGGGAAAATTGTGTGGGATTTGGTGCACTCACTGTTGGATCAAGATTATCACTTATATGTAGATAACTTTTATACTATCATTCCACCCTTCAAGTCCCCATCTGTGCAAGCCACCATAGCTTGCAGTACTACCCACAAAAATCAGAGAGGCCTTCATAAGACGCTAATTGGGCAGCTGCTCAAAGGTTGAGAGCAGAGCCCAATGCAAGATGCTGGTAGTCAAGAACAAGAGGGATGTCCTTTTTTGACAACAGTACATGGTGAACGCAGCACCCCCACCACTGTACGATGTACCTCTACACAGGTCCACAAACCAGACTGTGTTCTGGTGTGTAAGAACATGGGGAAAGTTGATCTCTGTTCAAGTCCTCCCACCGTACGGTGTCATGAGACAAGCCAAGGTGTGGTACAAGAAGCTGGCCGTGCACATCGTACTGATAGCAATGTATAACGATGTGCAGGCCAGACCAGTACGTAACTTCAGTATGTAGTGATCAGGATATTTGGAAGTCAGGAAGGAGCGGGTCCCAAAACTTCTGGAATTGAAGGTGCTCGTATTGTACCAGGGCAATATTTCTCTGGTGAGGTCCCTCAAACAAGAAAGGAAGGTTGCAAAAGAGGTGCAGACTCTGCTACAGAAGGGGGATATGCAAGGACACCACTTATGAATGTGACACCTTCCTCGACAAACCTGACCCTTTGACAAAGGCACGCCGAAACGCGCGTCAGGGAGGTCGAGGCAGCCATTTGACAGGTCACCCAGGTAATATGCACTATTGGCACTTTTTGTCGCTTGATTGATTTCTCATTCCAATGTTTTGTGATTCAGGTTTACAATGTGGTATATGGTGATTTCTGGTGTAAGTTATATAAAGATATCTTTAATCATTTGATTTCCTTGCACTGCTGGCACTTTATTTGTAAGTGGTATACTTTGGTTTGGGATTCTTATATTGGTCAGGTTTTTTCATGTCCACGGTGATACAATATGCTATAGTAATATGTGGCTGCATTAGGATGAGTTCCATGAGATATAAGTTTACAGCCTCTATGATGATTTTTGAGTAGCATTAATTTGTATCACCCTGACACATGAGGTAATTTAGACTATGAAATTGTATCAATCATGACCACATAGCATTTTACTTTAATCATATTGGGTGATGCATGTACTTGTGGCTGCTGGTTCTTTGGTTTGACTCTATGACACCCTTCTGTTATTTATTATTTATGTATGATTCACATTGAGTATCAATAAAAAAAATAAATTTTATTGTACATTCCTTGTATCCTTTGGATATTTTTGTTTTTTTTTACTACATACGTATGCCAACCTGACACATGTATACAACATAAAGGAGGGCACCATCATAAATGTAAATAGGCAATAAGGAAAGAGTGGTCAACCTGAGGCCTGTGAAATAGAATGCTAGGGAAAAAGGAGAATTATTAATATACCATGTGAAGCTATAGAGTCTACTACTGCTGGAGTGACTGCAATAGCCTATCACCAAAAAAAATCCCATCTAATAGTGGTACCTGAACACAGCAGAGTTCAGATGGTTCTGCCTGATCCCAAATATATATAGGACTCCTGCATGGTATACAAAAGGATACAGTATTAAGAGACCCAAAAGCCGGTTTATGTAAGGCAAGTACAGGGCTGGGAAGGCTTACCCGCTATTGCAGTCACTCCAGCAGCAGGGGACTCTGTGGCTTCACATGGTATATTAAGGCTATGTGCACACGGTGAGGATTTTTCACGTTTTTTTAGCGTTTTTGTGGTGGTTTTTCGCTGCAAAAACGCTGAAAAACGCATGCATTAAGCATCCTATCATTAGAATGCATTCCGCAATTTTTGTGCACATGCTGCGTTTTTTTCCGCGGAAAAAACGCAGCATGTTCATTCTTTTTGCAGAATCGCGGCGATTCTGCCGCCAAAGGAATGCATTGAACCGCTTACTTTCCACATGTGGCTATACCCACCATGCGCAAAGTGAGAGGTTCCTGTGCGGATGGTACCCAGGGTCTGAAGGAGAGGAGACTCTCCTTAAGGCCCTGGGTACCATATCGCTGGTAAAACAATAATTAAAATAAAAAAATCGTGATATTCTCACCTTCCGGCGACCCCCGCAGCTTTCCCGCTCCTCAGCGATGCTCCCGGCAACTCCTGTTCCCAGTGATGCATTGCGAGAATCACCCCAGATGACATAGCAGTCTCGCGTGATGCTACGTCATCTGGGGTCACTGTCGCTAAGCATCCCTGGGAACGAGAGTTGCCGGGTGCATCGCGAGGACCAGGAAAGCTGCGGGGGCCGCCGGAGGGTGAGAATATCACGATTTTTTATGCTTTTTATTATTTTTAACGTTAGATCTTTTTACTATTGATGCGGCATAGGCGGCATCAATAGTAAAAAGTTGCTCACACTTGTCACTGTTTCACTTGTGTGACCAACCTGTCAATCAGTTTTCCAAGGGATGCTACAGATCGCTTGGAAAACGCTAGCATTCTGCAAGCTAATTACGCTTGCAAAACGCTAGTTTTTAGCGGGAATACGCATACCTATAAAATGTGTATTTCCCGCGGCAGGGAGGTGCGGGATTGCCGCAGAAATTTCCACGGCAATTCTCATACGTGTGCACATAGCCTAATAATTAATTTTTCTTCAAGACCATTTTGTCTTGCTCCGATTATCATAATCTTGTGTATTTGAGTAATATCTTTGTATTTTTTGCTATTGGGTGCAGTTTGTTGCTTGGGCCAAGGCTTGAAATGGGTATGTTCCTATCATGGGAGTATTTTGTATACTCTAATAAAATTATTGTGATTTATTTGGTGGTCCCTGATCTTGTGGCTTAATACTTTTGCTCCTTTTTCGCTTGCCATCCTGACGCACGCTATACTAGATACGTATGCCAAGCTGACGCACGCTACACTAGATACGTATGCCAAACTGCCGCACGCTACACTAGATACGTATGCCAAGCTGCCGCACGCTACACTAGATACGTATGCCAAGCTGCCGCACGCTACACTAGATACGTATGCCAAGCTGCCGCAGCTACACTAGATACGTATGCCAACCTGACGCACGCTACACTAGATACGTATGCCAACCTGACGCACGCTACACTAGATACGTATGCCAACCTGACGCACGCTACACTAGATACGTATGCCAACCTGACGCACGCTACACTAGATACTTATGCCAGTACATTAGAAGTTCACATACCACGAACACTAATCAATCCAAAATGGAGTCACTAGTGTAGGAATGGGTTCCTGTAGGCCCAATAGAGGTCCTAATGTCACATGACACCGCAGACCATTCACAAAGTTGCATTCCAAAAAAGTCCACTTGTCTTTCCAATCCTGAGCCGCACCAAAACAGTAATTTTCGCACCACATATGGTGTATCAGCCCTAAGCAGGTAGAAATCGCACAATTTTGGGCCAACGTTTTCTCCTGTTACACTTGTGAATAATAGAAAATAATATATTCCCTACACTAAACGTTCCCAACTCGTGAGCACCTAGAGTTGCAAGTGACCTCAACACACATCTAAATAAGTCCCTTTCCAAAATATAGAACATGCACTGACGACGCTTACTCTTCTAGATACTATGCCCAGCTGAGCGGCCACGTCCACTCCAGATTCGTTGGCAAGCCTGATGGCTGCAGCAGGTGATGAACTTGGACTCCACGTATCCATCTTTATGCTCACTACCTAGAAGATCCAGTACCCAGAGGTCACATTACTGCTGCTCTCTGTTAATATAGTTCACAAAGAGTGACGCAGAACACAATTAGCAAGGAATGGGGAGTACTGGGGGAACACGAGGACGCCAGCATCCGCCCTGACAGCAGCTTGTGGGTCTCAATGTGCTGTGGCACTACAACTGCCAGCATGCCACGTTGGGAGTTATAGTGAAGCTGTCACCTTTTATCAGCCCCACGGTATAAGCAGTTGTCCGGAAGGCTCACCTCAGCGTGTCCGCCTATGTGCAATGCAGCAGTGTAACGAGCTCCGCCACTCTCCACCGACACGTAAAACCGTTCCTCTCTACTTTCCCTTCGGCTTCAGCACGCCATTTTTGTTTTTCCCGCCTAGCCCAGTACAGACACGCATTTCCGGTCGCTTCAAATTCCACCTATCAACGCCAGGAGCGCTGTGAGAAGAAACTAGGCTTCCAATAACTTTGGATGTAGGTAAAGTGGAAGGTGCTGACGTCATGTTCACGTGACACACGAATTGCACCAATCAGGCGAGGAGCACTGCCGGAACAAACATAACTTCAAGATGCCATTGGGTGTAGGTACAGTAGATAGCGCTGACGTCATGTTCACGTGACAAAGAACTGCACTAATCAGCAGCATAAGGAGTATAAAGATGGCTTCCAACTAGCGCTGGGTGTAATGTAGGTGGCCTGACGTCATGTGCACGAGACACAGGAATTGCACCAATCAGCTTAGGAGCACAGGAGTAGAAAGATGGCTTCCAAATACCTTTGGGTGTGCCGTGTGGCCGTGACACAAACATTTCAGGGCCATAGGGTTAGAGCACCGCATGCTCTACCGGTTGAGAGTAAGTCTCAGTAGAGCCTGATCAGCCTCCAAAACTCCTGTCATAATAAAAGTCTGCACTATTGAGTCTTTATTATGCAGGAAGGCTATCATAGCAGCCAGCTGTGCACTATTATGGGCAACCTGGGGATCACTCAGAGTTAGGGGTCTCTGCTGATGGACCCCTACCAAAAGCAGCACTGTGGCTCAGTGGTTAGCACTGTTGCATTGCAAACCTGGGGTTCAATTCCCTCAAGGACAAGATTTGCATAGAGTCAGTATGATCTCCCTGTGTTTGTGTGGGTCCCCCCCTAGACATACTGATAGATTATTTAGATTGTGATCCCCAATGGTGACAGTGATTATGTCTGTGGGATTAATAGTGAAATAAATAAAAAAACATTTATTAGTTTATGGCATTTTGATTGGTGAGCTACCAATAGTCTGGGACCCCCCACTAATCAATACCACAGCTCTACTCTGCTCAGCTGCGGGGGTCTATGTTGATGTTCCCGGATATACAATAAAGGGGCCACAACTCTCCAACAAGAGATGTAGTGTCTTTCTTGGGCTGATTGTGGGGGTATTAGGAGCTGGGTCTTTGTGGAGACACAACATTGTATCTTAATTAACCTGACATCTATTTTTAGCAAACCAAGAAGAATAGACTTATCTGTATGTTGGCTTTTGAATTTAAGTGTTGATTTCTGGTTGGTCAAGAAAACAGACTTTGGTTTGTGTAAGCTTGTAAGATTGACTTGTTGCCACAGTTGGCTGCAGCCGCAGACGTGGCCCAGCCCATAATCGCCCCCACGCCGTCTGACACAATATGGACCTTCTTTACCGCAGAGGGGGACCCGGGCCTACCTGAACTAGGGAAGAGCAGAGACCGGGGTTCTGTGGCAGCTGAGCATGTGGACAAGGAAAAGACACGTTGGACTTGATTACACCACACAAATTCAGGTATAGAGAAAGTAAAGTTTACTAAAGTAAAGTCACACAGTACATAAACCAACATGACTATGCCAAGCTCCCGATTCCACACCTCCCAGAAGGGTACTACCCAGTGGACCCCAAGGCACCAACGGATCAGGCAGGACATCTAGACACAGGCTGGACATCAGGGTCACCGGCAGAGATCAGACAGGAGTCGTTCGGTTCCGGACATCCGACATGCCCTACAGGCACCACCGCGGTCATCAAGCTCCAGGCAGCGGTCATCAGGTTCCAGACTTCGGTCGTCAGGCTCTGGGCATTCAACCTAGGAAGGAACCCAAGCGGGATGGTGCTAGAACCGCAGGATTGCTGGGCCTGCCTGGAGCTAGCACCACATGTTAGTCAGAGCACAGAGTAGAAGATGCTCAGCAGAAACACCGGTTACAAGAGACTCAAAGTCATTGGGTGTGAGGCTCCAGACACAGAGGGATTCCAGGAACATAACACAGCAGACACAGTTCAGACAGGGTCAGGAACAGGACAGGATCAAGGATTCAAGCCTTGATATGTCACCTCCTTTACAGGCACCAGAACAGGACAAAACAAGAATCAAAGCAAGGACTTTGGTACCAAAACATAGACAGGAGAGGTGCAGGAACACAAAACACACATAGCAAAGTTCAGGAGCTTTGTGAGTAGCTCAGGCCCCGCCCATAGGGCAGGGGAACTTTGTATGGGAGATGCCCCTCAGCAACTGGCTGGGGACTGCATTTCAAGTACACACACTAACCCTGATAAAAGCAGGGGAAGTATGGCCGCGCACGCCCTAAGCACGAACAGAAACCATTACAGCACAGTTAGTGCAGGAACTGAGGCTCAGGGCACCTGGCAGCTGCTGCACACCCAGAGATGTGGAAAGTCATGCACCAGCTGCAAATGACTTCGCAACCTGCGGACAGCTTCCACAGCTGCAACCAGGGACAGCACATGCAGATGGTCATGCAGCAGAGCAAAGACCTAACCACCCATGTACTGCTATGCAGCAGAGCAGGGAACTGAGCAGACTTCATACAGGAAACAGCCAACAGTATCCCAGCTCAATTAGGGGGAAAGGAGCAAAGGGTTAAAGCAAAGACATGCATTGTCACGCCGACAACCAGGTACAGACAGAACAGCGTGACACTTTTATTGTGCTCTTATCCTTGATGACTAGTGGTTTACTGATATGCTAATTATGCATTGGGTAGCCAGATGTTTTTTTGATTTTTAAAACAGAGGAGGAAAATCTATGCAAATAGATTACATAATCAAACAAGGGACTTTTCTTCACTAGTCTTCCCCTTATCTGTAATGCTGGACTGAAAGACACAATATAAAAATAGGTTACATGCCACTGTAGAGAGACTGGGAAAGACAGCCAGAGATTCTGCTAAGACTCCAAACATCCAGGGGACCCTACAGGACTGATGCCAATATATCATGACCTCATCACAAGGGACATGGATCTTTTATCCTACAGGAAGCAACCTAGGGTACCTTGGTCCTGACTGAAAGGATACAGATCTGCTCCATTGACCATCGCTGAACCATGGATATGTTTGGAGAAAGACAGGATTGGACCTGCCGGTCGCCTGGCTCTATGGAGGTGTTTGGAGAGGCCAGGTTGTGACCCTCGGGTTAACTAACCTTGTACCTGTCATGATCCATTTTTGGATATGTGGCAAATCTGGCTTCTCAGATTAAAACTTTTTTTCCTTTCAGGCCATTGGGGGGTTAATGTCAGTTTTTTCCCCGCTGGCCTGCTGGTGTAATTGCATTGCTATTGGGTCAGCTGATGTGGGTGGTGATCACTCCCACCATTATTCAAGAGGTCACCTCATGCATCAGCTGACTGTCGGTGTTAGAACAATCTGCTGTGACTGAGCTGAAGACAGGAGCTTCCTGGGTGCAGTGGTGCTTCAGCTTTAAACGTTGCATCTGGCGTCTTTATCTTGCTGTGCGGTGCTTGGCAGCAGAAAGCTAAGTTTTGTATTTTTGTTACCTCGTCCCTTCTGTGTCTGTCCCTCCCCTGTGTTTCTTATCTGTAGTGGCTAGGCTAGTGTCCTATGCAGGCCAGTGCAGTAGCCAGGGCAGTTATAGGTGGCATTTAGGGACTGGGTATCTGGACATCGGCAGGGGGAAGGACCTGCATAGGGTGTTACGTGATATCAGGGACAGGCTCAGGTTGGAGCTCAGGAGGTGACTGTCCCTGATTCCCTATTGTCAGGGCCTCCCTGTCCCCAATTCCATCGGCGTTGTGTTGTTGTGCCGTTTGGAGACCGACCAACCCTTGAGTCCTGTCACACTGGGTCAGTCACTCCGTGACATTAACACCGACCGTACATTTTTTCCTGGTGAGCCATAGCTCAGATGCAGGCCTTTGCCCAACTGCTCCAGACCCTCACCAATGAGCTCAAGGTGCTGCGTGGTGAGGTGGTGTAGTAGTTGATGGGGTTCTGGGCCTCGGCTCAGTGGCAGGCTCAACTAGAACTCAAGATTTCTCTCCCTGACAGGTTCTCTGGAGGAGAGAGAATTTTTTTTTTTTCAGGAAGCCTGCAATTTACACTTCAGGCTCTGCCCTCGTTCATCAGGGAGTGAGGAACAATGGGTGGGAATCGTATCCCTTATTAAGGGTGATGCCCAATCCTGGGCCTTGTCCCTGCCGAACAATTCACCATCTCTACGGTCGGTGGACGAATTTTTCGCAGCTCTGGCGCTGGTGTAAGGAGATCCTGATTGCGTCTCCCTGGCGGAATCCCGACTCCGTAAAATCAAGCAGGGGGGCTGGCTGAGTAGTACTGCTCAAAGTTTAGGAGGTGGGCCACTGACACACAGTGGAATGACCCTGCCCTTAGAAGCCATTTTATACAGGGTAGGTCCCCAAGGTTGCAAGATACTCTTGCGCAGTACGCCGCCCCCAGGTCATTGCAGGCCGCCATGTCCCTTGCCATCCTGGTGGATAGATGCTTGAGGGAGTTGGCATATACCAAATGTGCCCCCTGTAGTCCTTGCTAGGGAGGAGGACACACCCGAGCAGGTGGACGAACCCATGCAGGTGGGAGGAGCTGGTTCCCAAACGGGGTTTCCTGCGGTTCGCTGTGGTGTGGGGGCATGTTTTTTCTGTGGGCAGACTGCTCATTTTATCGGGGTCTGCCCAGCTTGCGCCAAAGCCCCTGGTCGTGTGGAGGGAGGCGACCAGGGAGTGTATATTTCCTCCATTTTTTCTCTTCAGTGTACCTTGTCTGCTAAAGTGATGGTTGGCGGGGTAACTGAGAGTATACCAGTGCTTGTGGACAGTGGAGCAGGTGTCAATCTAGTGGATGCTCACTTTGTCCAGACCCATGGCCTGAGGTGTAGGACGCTAGCAAAACCCCTAAGCATCCAGCCCCTTGACACTGTCCCACTTAGTCAAGGGAGGGTGACCCAAGTCGTAGATTATATACACCTGCATATAGGGACTCATCATGAAGAGTCTCTGTCGTGCTACATCTTAGGGGGAATGCCAACACCCATTGTTTTAGGCCTCGGTTGAAAAGACATCCCAGTCATAGATTGGCGGTCCAGAGTAGTCAGCTGGGATCAGTCGTGTGAGGGCTGCTGTATGGGGGCTACTGTCTCTGCTGTCTTTCTACAACCGTCCTTTTCTTCTCCGGTGGGGGCAGGAGAGGTGCTGCCAGGGAATAGGGGCAAGTCTCAACCCTCACCACAAGCTAACCCTGAGTGTCGGAGTCCTCTTAGGAGGAGGGGTCGGGGAGGGTGGTGGTTCCCTCTGAACGTTGTGGGGGTGTGAGTGTGGCGACACGGGGACGCCTCTGTTGATTCCTCGAAGAGTTCACCATCTTATGGCAGACGTACACGTGGCAATAAACGTTCAGGTCCAGACCTGTGTATGGATGATTATGTGTGGGTGTCCACTAAAACCATCCAGTGGAAGTGTGCTACTGGGGCCTGGAGTTCTCGGGTGATTGGACCATATTGGGTGTCAGATATTCTCGGCCCGAGGACTTTCCAGCTGGAGTTTCCCCCAGTAATGCAGGTTCACAACTCATTCCCCAGGTTGGCGCTCTGGAGATTTGTGGCTCCTCCGAAGCACACGTTGTTGTCACTTCCATCAGTCCACGTTTGCCATAAACCTGAAGGCTAGGCGGCTGCCAAGGTGAACTCTGGTGGATCGAGGCATCCTCACCATAGGTTGTTTTCTGGTGAGGTCCGGTGTTGAGGGTCCAAGGCCCCTCATTGAAAGGGGGGTACTGTCACAATCCATTTTTGGATCTGAGGCAGATCTGGCTTCTCAGATTAAAACTTTTCCTTTCAGGCCATCAGGGGTTAATGTCAGTTTTTGCCTGCTGGTGTAATTGCATTGCTGCTGGGTCAGCTGATGTGGGTAGTGACCACTCTCACCATGCTTCAAGAGGTCACCTAATGCATCAGCTGACTGTCGGTGTTAGAGCAATCTGCAGTGACCGAGCTAGAGACAGGAGCTTCCTGAGTGCTGGTGTTTTTATCTTGCTTTGCAGTGCTTGGCAGCAGAAAGCTAAGTTTTGTATTTTTGTTACCTCGTCCCTTCTGTGTCTGTCCCTCCCCGTGTTTCTTATCTGTAGTGGCTAGGCTAGCATCCTATGCCGGCCAGTGCACTAGCCAGGGCAGTTATAGGTGGCATTTAGGGACGAGGTATCCTGATGTCAGCCGTGGGAAGGACCTGCATAGGGTTTTAGGCGAGATCAGGGCAGGCTCAGGTTGGAGCTCAGGAGGTGACCATCCGATTCCCTATTGTCAGGGCCTCCCTCTCCCCAATTCCATTGGCGTTGTGTTGTTGTGCCGTTTGTTAACCGACCAACCGTTGGGTCGTGTCACACTGGGTCAGTTACTCCGTGACAGTACCTGAATGGACTGTTATCTCCCTACGCTTGTCATTACCTCCTCTCTGTGTGCGTGCCACAGGTGGGGTAGCCAACCCTGTGAGCTCTGATGTAAGTGCTGCTATTATCCCGGTGAGTCAGCGAAAAGGTGAGACTTTGTAATGTGCACCATCTTGGGGTATTTTGCTGGGACTGTTCTATGTGCTATCTGGCTGTTTTGTGGATCAATAAAGCATTGCCACACTGTTTTACCCTCACCCTGTGTTGTTTGAGTAGCGTTATGCCGACGTTTAAAGGAGAGCGGGCGTTCGGTGGGATGATCCCTGGTTCATTCAGTTTCGGCTAGCAGACCTAGGCTCCCGCCAGCCCCCCGTGTCTCCACAGTCCTCAATCATAAATTAATAGCCTATTCTGAGAATGGCTATCAGTCAAAATTCTCTAGTAGTCCCTCTAAAAGGGATAAGTATATCTAAATTCAAAGAAGCTTTATTGGCAGGACTAAATACACATTAGTTTTGCCAAAGCAAGTGTACAAAAGGGAATAGGGATAGGGATGTTGGGTAGGAGCAGATCTAGGGTAGGGGCTATGGAAGTCCATGGCATAGGGAGGGGTGATGGGGGCACAGGTCCGGGGGGGGGGCTATAGAAGTCCATGGCATAGGGAGGGGGGATGGGGGCAGATCCGGGGTGGGGGCTATAGAAGTCCATGGCATATCATAGTTCTCTTTCTCGCAGTCTATGACATTCGCTCACATACCGCGCTGCTATCTCCGCTGCTCTCTCTTCTTCCCCCAGCAAGATATATGTTTTCTCTTCCTCCTTCATGGTGATGAAATCCGGGAAGAGATGTGAGAGTCTCCTGAAGTGAGTGTCCCTCACTGCTGAGTATTTGGAGCAGTGTAGCAGGAAGTGGGTTTCGTCCTCTATGGCCTCCTGGTCACAGTGTTGGCATAGTCTTTCCTCCCTGGGCTTGTAGCTCTGCCTGTGTCGGCCGGATTCAATGGCCAGACTGTGGGCACTGAGTCTATACCGGCTCAGGATCTTGCGGTCTCTGGGGTCCGGGAGTTTCTCCAGGTATGGGGCCAGACTGTAGTCTCTCTGTAGACTCCGGTACATGGTCAGTTTCTGGGAGCTGATGATGTCGTTCTTCCAGTCACTGACATACCTCTCCTGGCCTTCGTCTACCATCTTCCTGATTTCGGCTTTTGTCAGGTTGTTGTGATTGGTGTTCTGGTCAGGTTGGGTTTGGGTGAGCTGTTCCGAGGGTCCTAGTTTTTCTGTTTCACCTACGTGTGTCAGGGCTTTATGGTGATGGGAGCTTGGATTGCTCCTATGTAGGTGAGCCCGGAATGACAGTGCCCTCTTTAGAACCGTTAGGTGTAGAGGGAATCTGCCCAGCTCGGCCCAGCAGGCACTGTTGGAGGTGCTCCGATGGACTTGGAGAAGGTGCTTGCAGAATTCCAGGTGGAATATTTCTGTTGGGCTGGAATCCCACCTTGACCAGTCTGGGTAGGTGTGAGGACCCCAGACTTCACTGCCATACAGGAGGATTGGGGCGATGACAGAGTCGAAGATTTTTAACCAGACCCTCACTGGTGGTTTCAGATGGTAGAGTTTCCTTCGGATGCCATAGAAGGTTTTACATGCCTTGTCTTTCAGGGTCTCTATGGCTTGTTTGAAGCTTCCTGACCGGTGAATCTCTAGGCCCAGGTAGGTATATTTGTCTGTTCCTGTAAGGGCGCAGTTGTTGAGGACAAATGAAGGGTGCTGGTCTAATTTTCTCTTTCTCCTCTGGAACACCATGATGTTGGTTTTCTTTAGGTTGACCGGTAGTGCCCAGGTGGAGCTGAATTTCTCTAAGATTTTCAGGTTGTCTTGGAGGCCTTTCTCGGTTGGTGACAGAAGCAGCAGGTCATCTGCATACAGCAGGAATTTCACCTGGGTGTCGTGGAGGGTGGGACCTGGTGCTGTGGAAGATTCCAGAGCGGTAGCCAGCTCGTTGATGTAAATGTTGAAGAGCGTTGGACTTAGGCTGCAGCCTTGTCTGACTCCACGGCTCTGCTGGAAATAAGCCGTTCTTTTACCATTCACACTCACACTGCAGAGGTTCTCGGTGTAGGAGCTTTTGATAACATCGTAGGTCTTTCCTCCTATTCCGCTCTCCAGCAGTTTCAGGAAAAAGCCCGGGTGCCACACCGAATCGAAGGCCTTTTTAAAGTCCACGAAACAGGCGTATATCTTCCCGTTCTTTGTATTGTGGACATGTCTCTGAATGAAGCTGTGCAGGGTATAGATGTGGTCAGTGGTGCGGTGGTTTGGCATGAACCCTGCTTGGCTCTTGCTGAGGACGTTATGTTCGGTGAGGAAACTGAGGATCCTCTTGTTCAGGATGCTGTTGAACAGTTTCCCCAGGTTGCTGCTGACACATATGCCTCTGTAGTTGGCTGGGTCATACCTGTCCCTGTTGTGAATGGACTTGAAATGAGTTCTGAGCAGAGGCTCCCTCTGGTGGTTACAAGTGGTACTGGACTGTCCAGTGAAGATTGTGAGGATTGGGAATCAGGTGTTACTGACTGGTCTTATTTAAGGGAGTCGCCTTCCCATTAGGGTTGCCAGTGATCAATTGTTCTGGTCTCAATCCTTGATTCCTGTTTCCCTTGTAGCCTGCTGTGTCGTGTCTGCATCTCCTGCTAACAGATAAGACATTTTCTTCTTTTTGTTTTTGTGCTTGATTTTTGCATTTTGTCCTGCACTTCTTGTGGGGCCTTTAGGGTCCCCTCCGGGGGCTTTTGCCCTCTCAGTTTAGTTCAGCCACTGATGTTTTGTACATTTGCTTTTTCCAGTTTTTTCAGTTGCTGCTGTTTTGATTTTGTTACACCAGAGAACTAATTTAGGTGGTAGAGGTCGTGTGATCTCAGGTGTTTTTGAAATTAGTAGAGTTGGTGCTTTTCAGGGTTTTTTGGGATTGCAGTAAGTGCCCTTCCTATCCTTTTCTATTTAGATAGTTTGGGCCCCAACGTTTGCTCTTACTATTTTCTGTCTGTGTCAGTATTTCTTCTTGTCTAACCGCCATTACATGTTTGGGGGCTTTCTATGTTCTTTGGGGATCTGCTCCGGGGCAGATAGCTTTCCTCTTTCTATCTTTAGGTATAGTTAGTTTCTCAGGCTGTGACGAGGCGTCTAGGACCAACGTAGGAACGCTCCACGGCTGCCTCTAGTTGTGGTGGTTAGTCAGGGTACTGCAATCTCATAGATTCCAACTGCTCTGGTGTATTGCCTTTTTACCTGCACTCCTCAGTTACCAAATCATAACAGTATCACCGGCCATAACTGAAAATTATATGGTACTCACAGAAGGGAAAAATATTGTGAAAGAAAAAAAAAAAAGGTTGTCAGAGTTGTCAGAGATATTTTTCTGTTTGTTGCATTTTTTTTTTTCCCTCTGTATCTCTGGGTGCTGTGGAGGATTTCTTTTCTCTCAATGGAGTTTGCACAGTTGTCTGGCCGTGTGGATCAGCTTGCCACTGAGGTTCAGAGTATTGCTACCTATCTTGCTAGGTTGCCTGTTGTGGAACCTAGGATTCCCATGCCAGATTTGTTTTTGGGGGATCGAGCCAAGTTTCTGAATTTCAAAAATAATTGTAAATTGTTTTTTGCCTTAAAATCTAAGTCCTCAGGGAACGCAGCGCAGCAGGTTCAAATTGTCATCTCTCTCCTGCGCGGTGATCCTCAGGATTGGGCTTTTTCCCTGACACCTGGGGATCCTGTTTTGAATGATGTTGATGCATTTTTTCAGGCCTTGGGGTTATTGTACGATGAGCCTAATGTCACTGATCAAGCTGAAAAAGCCTTGTTGGCATTAAATCAGGGGCTTGATGACGCTGAGTTATACTGTCAGAGATTCCGCAGGTGGGCAGTCCTGACCAAATGGAATGACGACGCTTTGGCAGCCCTTTTTCGGAAGGGTCTGTCAGATAATGTAAAGGATGTTATGGTGGGATTCCCTGTCCCCTCTGGTCTCAATGATTCTATGTCATTAGCGATTCAAATTGACAGACGTTTGCGTGAGCGGAGAAGTATGCGTGGAATAGTGTTGCCTTGTGAACCTGCTTCTGAACCCATGCAGTGTGATAGAGTGGTTTCTGGGGCACAGCGTCATGAGTTTCGAAAGCGCAATGGGTTATGTTTCTACTGTGGTGATGCCTCTCATGCTATTTCAGTCTGCCCTAAGCGGGGAAGACGTTTTGCACGCTCAGTTGTCTTGGGTAGTGTTCAGACTAAGTTTTTATTAACTGTTAGTCTGATATGCTCTCTGTCCTCATTTTCTGCTCAGGCTTTCGTTGATTCGGGAGCAGCTATTAACCTGATGGATTTTGATTTTGCTAAACGTTGCGGGTTTCCCTTGATACCCCTACAGAAGTCTATTCCCCCACTGGGAATCGATTCTACCCCTTTGGCTGAGAATAAACCTCAGTTCTCTACTCAGGTGATAATGAGGGTTGAACCTGATCATCAGGAGAGCTGCAAATTTTTGGTTCTGTATAATCTGCATGACATTATCGTGCTGGGTTTCCCTTGGTTACAGTCTCATAATCCTGTTTTGGATTGGAAATCTGTGTCTGTAACCAGTTGGGGCTGCCAATGTGTTAATACCAACACTCCTGTTTTTTCTGCCTCCCCCCAGGCTCAGGATGTTCCTGACTTTTTGATTGATTTTTCTGATGTGTTTAGCGAAAGTAAATCTGCATCCTTGCCTCCCCATAGGAGCTATGACTGCGCTATTGAATTAGTGCCTGGTAGTAAATTCCCTAAAGGTCGCCTTTTTAACTTGTCTGTACCTGAACATGACGCTATGCGGTCTTATATCAAGGAGTCATTGGAGAAGGGTCATATCAGACCATCCTCTTCACCCTTAGGTGCCGGTTTTTCTTTGTGGCCAAAAAGGATGGTTCATTAAGGCCGTGTATTGATTATCGTCTTTTGAACAATATTACTGTGAAATATCAATATCCGTTACCCTTGATTTCTGACCTGTTTTCCAGGGTGAAAAACGCTACTTGGTTTACCAAGCTTGACCTCAGAGGGGCATATAACCTTATTCGCATTAAGCACGGGATGAATGGAAGACGGCATTTAACACCCCTGAGGGGCATTTTGAGTACCTTGTGATGCCCTTTGGGCTCACTAATGCTCCTTCTGTCTTCCAGTCCTTCATGAATGACATTTTCAGGGATTTTGTGGATAAATTTCTGATTGTTTATTTGGATGATATCTTGATTTTTTCTAATGACTGGGACTCTCATGTGAAACATGTTC
This sequence comes from Oophaga sylvatica, assembly GCA_033576555.1. Classification (NCBI taxonomy): domain Eukaryota; kingdom Metazoa; phylum Chordata; class Amphibia; order Anura; family Dendrobatidae; genus Oophaga; species Oophaga sylvatica. The sequence continues at coordinate 339,586,589 of JARQOD010000004.1, read as the reverse complement.
GAACTGTATTCCAGATTTTGAGAGAGAATGCTTTGTATGTGAAGGGATCAAAGTGTCTTTTTGGCATACAGAGTATCTCATTTTTGGGATTCATTTTGTCCCCATCTGTTATTGAAATGGACCCGGTCAAGGTTCAGGCCATCTGTGATTGGGTCCAACCTACTTCATTAAAGGCTCTTCAAAGATTTTTGGGTTTTGCCAATTTTTATCGTAAATTTATTGGTAATTTCTCGGTTATTGTTAAACCATTAACTGATTTGACCAAAAAGTGTTCTGATGTGGTGAATTGGCCTCCTGAGGCAGTCTCTGCATTTCAGGAACTTAAGCAGAGATTCACTTCTGCTCCTGTTCTACGGCAGCCTGATGTTTCTCTGCCATTTCAGGTGGAGGTTGATGCCTCTGAAATTGGGCAGGTGCCGTTTTGTCCCAAAGAGATCCAGAGACCTCTAAAAGTAACCCTTGTGCCTTTTTCTCTCGAAAATTTTCTCCTACTGAACGTAATTATGACGTTGGTAATCGGGAGTTATTGGCCATGAAGTGGGCTTTTGAAGAGTGGAGACATTGGCTGGAGGGAGCCAAACATCAGGTGGTGGTCCTTACGGACCATAAGACTCTGGTTTATCTGGAATCTGCCAAGCGACTTAATCCTAGACAGGCCAGGTGGGCCTTGTTTTTCACACGTTTTAATTTTGTGGTTTCCTTTCTTCCTGGCACTAAGAATGTTAAGGCGGATGCCCTCTCGAGGAGTTTCCTTGCGGACTCTCCTGAGGTATCTGATCCTTCTGTTATTTTGAAAGAAGGTGTAGTTCTTTCCGCCATCTCGCCCAATTTGAGACTGGCTCTGGAGGGGTGTCAGGAGGATAGGCCCGAGCGCTGTCCTGTTGGGTAATTGTTTGTCCCGGACCAGTGGAAAAAGAGTGTGATGTCTGAGATTCATTGTTCCGCGTTGGCCGGTCATCCCGGAATTTTTGGTACCAGAGACTTGGTTAGTCGGTCCTTTTGGTGGCCTACCTTGTCTCGTGATGTCAGGGAATTTGTGCAGTCCTGCGGGACTTGCTCTCGCTCCAAGCCTTGCTCTCGCTCTAGTGGTTTGTTGATGCCATTGCCTGTGCCCAAGGACCCATATCTCTATGGATTTCATTTCCGACCTCCCTGTTTCTCAGAGAATGACCGTCATCTGGGTGATTTGTGATAGGTTTTCCAAGATGATACATCTTGTGCCATTACCTAAGTTGCCTTCCTCCTCTGAATTGGTGCCTTTGTTCCTTCAGCACGTGGTTCGTTTACACGGCATTCCTGAGAACATTGTGTCTGACAGAGGAGTCCAGTTTGTTTCCAGATTTTGGAGGACCTTCTGTTCTAAGCTTGGTGTTCAGTTGTCTTTCTCCTCGGCGTTTCATCCTCAGACCAATGGTCAAACTGAGAGAACAAACCAGACATTGGAGACTTATCTAAGATGCTTTGTGTCTGCTGATCAGGATGACTGGGTCTCTTTTTTGCCTTTGGCTGAGTTTGCTCTTAATAATAGGGCTAGCTCTGCCACTTTGATGTCTCCATTTTTCTGTAATTCTGGGTTTCACCCTCGATTTTCTTCAGGACAGACGGAGGCTTCTGCCTGTCCAGGTGTTGACTCTGTTGTGGAGCGAGCAACAGATTTGGGACCAGGTAGTGGAGAGGTTGTCCCTCTCTCAGGAGAGGGCCCAGCGGTTTGCTAACCGGCATAGGACTGATGGTCCTCGGTTTAAAGTGGGGGACTTGGTCTGGTTGTCCTCAAAAAATATTCCTATGAGAGTGGCATCTCCTAAATTTAAGCCTAGGTTCATTGGACCTTATAAGATCATGGAGATTCTTAATCCTGTTTCTTTTCGTTTGCTTCTTCCAGGGACATTTAAGATCCATAACGTGTTCCACAAGTCCTTGTTGAAGAGGTTTGTTGAGCCAGTGGTTCCTACTGCTTTGCCTCCTGACCCTGTTCTGGTTGAGGGCAATATGGAGTTTGTGGTTGAGAAAATATTGAATTCTCGTTTTTCTAGACGGAAACTCCAGTATTTGGTTAAGTGGAGAGGTTATGGTCAGGAGGACAATTCTTGGGTGTTTGCTTCGGACATCCATGCTGGGAGACTCATCCGTGCGTATCATAGAGCTCATCCTGACCGACCTGGTGCTCAAGTGAGGGTTCGGTGACCCCTCCTCAAGGGGGGGGTACTGTTGTGAATGGACTTGAAATGAGTTCTGAGCAGAGGCTCCCTCTGGTGGTTACAAGCGGTACTGGACTGTCCAGTGAAGATTGTGAGGATTGGGAATCAGGTGTTACTGACTGGTCTTATTTAAGGGAGTCGCCTTCCCATCAGGGTTGCCGGTGATCAATTGTTCTGGTCTCAATCCTTGATTCCTGTTTCCCTTGTAGCCTGCTGTGTCGTGTCTGCATCTCCTGCTAACAGATAAGACATTTTCTTCTTTTTGTTTTTGTGCTTGATTTTTGCATTTTTTCCTGCACTTCTGTGGGGGCCTTTAGGGTCCCCTCCGGGGGCTTTTGCCCTCTCAGTTTAGTTCAGCCACTGATGTTTTTTACATTTGCTTTTTCCAGTTTTTTCAGCTGCTGCTGTTTTGATTTTGTTACACCAGAGAACTAATTTAGGTGGTAGAGGTCATGTGATCTCAGGTGTTTTTGAAATTAGTAGAGTTGGTGCTTTTCAGGGTTTTTTGGGATTGCAGTAAGTGCCCTTCCTATCCTTTTCTATTTAGATAGTTTGGGCCCCAACGTTTGCTCTTACTATTTTCTGTCTGTGTCAGTATTTCTTCTTGTCTAACCGCCATTACATGTTTGGGGGCTTTCTATGTTCTTTGGGGATCTGCTCCGGGGCAGATAGCTTTCCTCTTTCTATCTTTAGGTATAGTTAGTTTCTCAGGCTGTGACGAGGCGTCTAGGACCAACGTAGGAACGCTCCACGGCTGCCTCTAGTTGTGGTGGTTAGTCAGGGTACTGCAATCTCATAGATTCCAACTGCTCTGGTGTATTGCCTTTTTACCTGCACTCCTCAGTTACCAAATCATAACATGTCCCCATTCTTGTGGATGGGTGTGATGAGGCCTTGGTTCCAGGTACGAGGGAAGTAGCCGGCACTTAGCACAATATTGAAGAGTTTAACCATTGCAGCCTGTATTTCTGGTGGGCTGTACTTCAGCATTTCTGGTAGGATTCCATCCAGGCCACCGGCTTTTCTACATCTTATGGAAGAGATTCTCTCTGCTACTTCCTGTAATGTAATAGGTGTATCCACGGGGTTTTGGAAATTTTTTACTCTTTCCTCCATTGCTTTTAGTTTTGCCATTATGTTTTCCTGTTCTTGGTTTAGTTCTCCTTTGGGATGTCTTTATAGAGGTCTCTGAAGTACTGGAGCCAGATGTTGCCATTTTGGATATGGATGTTGTTTTTCTTGTCTTTTGTGCCCATGTGGTTCCATAGTTCCCAGAAGGAATTGTCTTGAAGAGTATCTTGGAGTTGGTTAAGCTTGGTAGAGATGTAACTCTGCTTCTTCCTCCTGAGGATGGTTTTGTACTGCCTTTGTATGGTTTCATAGGCTTCCCTCAGACCAGGGTGGTTGGGGTCTCTGTGTTTCTTGTTTGAGGCTGTTCTCAGGGTCTTCCGTACGGCTTTACATTCTCTATCTATGTCATCTCTTTCTGAATGGTGGGTGTCTGAGAGAAGGGACCACCATCAGTCATCAGAATACTGTACCCATCATGGCTAAATGCACCAGTCAGTAAAGCTCACTTATTGTGCAATGGACAGGTATGTAAAACTGAATACGCAAGGCTAATTATTAATTTTTTCATATGTTCTCTACTAACAGTGAAACATCTCCACATTCAGTATTTTGGTCTGTGGCCTGAGTAGTGCTGTTTTTCAAAATGCAAAATGCTCGAGATGCGATGTTTTTACTGGTGTTGTTACCCACAGAACAACAAACACAGCAGAAAACAGAAGGCTCAAAACATTACAAAATAATAAAAGCCACAAAAAAGCAAATCTTATAAATACTTCAAATTTACAGCCTTTTAAAATACTTGAATGAAGGTTGTAGTGTGCGCTCACTGCACAGGTTTTGGGAACACTCGCTTGGCTGCGATAATCAGGCACACAGGAACAATCTTTCACTTAAAAACAGTCTATGTGGTTTATTTTCTTTATAAACCAATGTCACAGGAACACAAGGCAAACAGTCTTACATCAGACAGACGAACCCTTTATGTCGATCATAGAGCTCCGCTCTCTCAGGCCTGTGGACACACAGGCTGTGCCATGTCCAGCACACAGGCTCTATAGCCTCAAAGGTCTCTCACTGACCCCGGTCAGTATAACACGGATTCCTGTCCGTTACCTACTGGTGTTGGCCACACCGGTTCCCGGATGCCTCTTATCCTCAGAGGTATCCCATAAACAGTTCTCACTGACCCCGGTCAGTATCACTCACGGTTGGTAGACCGTCCTCTCCGGAGTTATCTCCTTCCTCTGGCTCAGACTAGCCAGCACTGTGCACAGACCATTCTGTAGTGTCCAGCCTGGACACATGGAAATCTGTCCACACTGGCAGATTCCCAACCACTCTCCCATGTGCTCAACACACCTCCATTACATAGCTTATAACCCACCCACAGGTGAGGTATGGATCACATGGGCTGGTCACATGGTCATGACCTCACTGCAGGTTCCCAAACTCACAACCACAAGTGGGCGGTGTATGTGTGGTTAGTCAGTCCCGCCCAGCTCTCTGACTAACCCTGTAAGCCTCCCTAGTAACGTAAACAAAACTCTTGCGGACTACAAGTCCCAGAACAACACTACTTGGCTTACAGCGCAGAGGACTTCTGTGACACATACCGACCATTCACAACAATGCCAGGCACTGTTCCACCATCACAACCGCGCCTCCAGGTACATCTTGAGGAGCACATACAGCGCCCCCTAGCTGTAAGAGGGGTCACTGCATCACAAGGTATAGAAAACCCAATGGAGAAAGCACCGAACAGGTCATGAAAAGTCAGAGGCGTGGAATATAGAGTACAAAAAACTTTATTTCACAAGTAACTGGTAATATGGTGGCACTGCAGAAACAGGGGCCCCACACTACATATAACATGTATAAACAAGATGCATAAGGGTTAAAATCCTGAACCCCTTGTCTTTCTAACATTTTTCATCTTGTTTATTTTAGAAAATTTGTTAATGTGATTAATGTGACAGCCACTATGTGCACATTCACATAAGCAGATGAGCGCAGGAGCTGCCCTTGATTGATATGTGCAACGGGCCATAGTAGTGCATGCTGCAGTATTTTTCACACTGGCCATAAGTCCATATGAAAAATCACTTGTGTGCACAGTTTATTATTGGGTTAGTCTGCTCTCTGTTGAGCAGACAGACAGCACACTGTCTGATTATACGCTCGTCTGAATTAGTCCTTTATCTGAATGAGTTAATTTCTGCGACAAGCTCGTGGATTTTTTGCAAGTCTTGATATAAATAGTTATACTACAACCAATCTGCTCCATGAACTCATGTGCAGTCATTGACAAAGTACAGCGTGATACAGTACACTTCTGCCCCTTGAAGCCAAAACTTGAAGTAGATCCAGAAGAAAAATACAAGACTTAAATCACACATGCAGTTTTCTTGAGCCAAAGTTAGGAGTGCACTTAAAAAGAATGGGAACTAGATAAGAAGGACTTATCTCACTAAACTGGGTCCAATCCTGGTTTTGCGTATATAATAAACTGCACCTCAAACTGCATCAAAACCCCCAGGTGTTTTGAAAGCAATTACTTATGCCCCTATTCATCAAGATCGGTGTTATTCACACCGGTCTTAATGAGACCGTGCTGGAGTCAGAGGTGCCTGATACATTACGAGGCACATACCTCTTTAAGTATTAGGTGCGACTGACAGGTGGAGTGCACCGCACCAGAAATGTTACTCCCGTCAAGGAATAAAGTAAAATTTCTTACGTGACAGCTTCTCATGAATTTTATGGGCTGTGACCTCACATCCTCGTTCCGCCCCAGCTCCTCTTATTTTGGCAGAGTTGGGCGAAACTAATCTTGAAAATGCCAAAAGTCACAACATTTTGCTCAACTCTGCATTGTGGAAAAAAATCTGCACCTTTGCAAAACAATTTATGGCAGAATTCAGCCGTAATCGCTTTGATGAATCCGGGCCTTGATTTCAATTGTTGTAGGGTTTATTCAGGTGTTGTCATATTGTGGCTGAATTGTCACTTTAGAGCAGTTTGGTGTTCTTGATTTTTTTTTTTTTGTTTCCTAGTGTGCGTACTATATGGAGATTGTATTCTGTAGATATCATTGCTCCTAGGGGAGAATACTTCTGTAATGAGTTGTACAATAAAGACACCACAATTAAAAAAAAAAAAAAAGCTTTGGACCTGAAGTCCAAATCAGAGGAATAAGAAAAATCTACACCACAACCTTATTAATTTCTGTTTATGAGCTCAGTAGAGTTGGGCAGCACTCCCAGTCCAGGTCAGTAGCATCTGGTTGCTGAACTGGAGGCTCACAAATCTCTTATCTTTCAGGGTCCATAGCACTGTTTTTGATTAGTTGTGCTGGTGCGACTTCATCTGTGCATCACAACGCATCACACCGCAATGATGATGTTGCTCCAGCCCGGATAGTCAAAAGCTGCATCAGATATCCCGGAAGGTAAGAGATTCATCAGCCTACCATCCAATGGGCACAGACTAATGACCTGGCCTATGGATTGGAGTTCCACAAATCGATCCCTCCAATTTTAGCCTTTAGTGTTTTACTATGATTCTATTAGTTTGGATCAGTAAACCTGTAAGGTGAAGCCAACCTTTGCAAATACACTGTGCTCTGCGCCTCACCAAACGCAGAACGATAAGGATGATGACACCTAAAGGCCAGAGATGAAGTGACGTTGACAGTGGGAGGTAGTTGACTACAGCTTGAAAGGTGGAGATGATCTTGGGAGAGCAGAAGAAGAAGCAGGCTGATGGTGAGAAGTCCACTGAAGAGTTGCTCATCATGAAGATTGGCCAGTTGTGTATAAATGTTGAGTACATTCTTTCCATAAGTCCAAAACTAAGGTCTCGCATGGAGCAAAAGGAGTCTCCCCACTGATTTGATGCATAAAGGAAATACGGATAGAGAAATACCAGGAAAGATTGTTGCCAAGAACTATAGGAAAACACCAGCAAATCTTAAAATGAACAAGGGAAAGGCCACATGCACATGTTGAGTATTTGGTGAGTTTTTTACCTCAGTATTTCTAAGCCAAAACCAGGAGAGGAACAATCAGAGGAAAAGTATAATAGAAACACGTCACCACCTTTTTATTTTTTCATCCACTCCTGGTTTTGGCTTACAAATACTGAGGTAATAGACTCATCAGATACTCAACATGTGAATGTTGCCTTATTGGAAATGTTTTAAAGATTTACCTCTTAACGGAGAAGTAACTACCATGTCTTGTGTTCTATATTACTGACAGAATGTGAAGCTGAAGCGTATGGTATATACACTGCTCAAAAAAATAAAGGGAACACTCAAATAACACATCCTAGATCTGAATGAATGAAATATTCTCATTGAATACTTTGTTCTGTACAAAGGTGAATGTGCTGACAACAAAATAACACAAAAATCATTAATGGAAATCAAATTTATTGATTAATGATGCTCAGTAGTGTGTGTGGCCTCCATGTGCCTGTATGACCTCCCTACAATACCTGGGCATGCTCCTGATGAGGCAGCGGATGGTCTCCTGAGGGATCTCCTCCAAGACCTGGACTAAAGCATCCGCCAACTCCAGGAAAGTCTGTGGTGCAACGTGACATTGGTGGATGGAGCGAGACATGATGTCCCAGATGTGCTCAATTGGATTCATGTTATGTTTCGGTAGCTGAGGAGTGCAGGTAAAAAAGGCAATACACCAGAGCAGTTGGAATCTATGAGAATGCAGTACCCTGACTAACCACCACAACTAAAGGCAGCCGTGGAGCGTTCCTACGTTGGTCCTAGACGCCTCGTCACAGCCTGAGAAACTAACTACACCTAAAGATAGAAATAGGAAAGCTATCTGCCCCGGAGCAGAACCCCAAAGATAATAGAAAGCCCCCAAACATGTAATGGCGGTTAGACAAGATGAAATACTGACACAGAAAGAAAATAGTATGAGCAAACGCTGGGGCCCAAACTAACTAAATAGAAAAGGATAGGAAGGGTACTTACTGCAATCCCAGAAAACCCTGAAAGGCACCAACTCTATTAATTTCAAAAACACCTGAGATCACACGACCTCTTCCACCTAAATTAGTTCTCTGGTGTAACAAAATCAAAACAGCAGCCACTGAAAAAACTGGAAAAAGCAAAAGTACAAAAATCAGTGGCTGAACAAAACTGAGAGGGCAGAAGCCCCCGGAGGGGACCCTGAAGGCCCCCACAGAAGTGCAGGACAAAATGCAAAAATATAGCACAAACACAAAAGAAGAAAATGTCTTATCTGATAGCAGGAGATGCAGACACGACACAGCAGGCTACAAGGGAAACTGGAATAAAGGATTCAGACCAGAACAATTGATCACCGGCAACCCTGATGGGAAGGTGACTCCCTTATATAAGACCAGTCAGTAACACCTGATTCCCAGTCCTCACAATCTTCACTGGACAGACTAGCACTGCTTGTAACCACCAGAGGGAGCCTCTGCTCAGAACTCATCTCAAACCCATTCACAACAGTTTCAGGTCTGGGGAACGGGCGGGCAAGTCCATAGCTTCAATGCCTTCATCTTGCAGGAAATGCTGACACAATCCAGCCACATGAGGTCTGGCATTGTCCTGCATTAGGAGGAACCCAGGGCCAACCGCACCAGCATATGGTCTCAAAAGGGGTCTAAAGATCTAATCTTGGTACCTAATGGCAGTCAGGCTACCTCTGGCGAGCACATGGAGGGCTGTGCAGCCCTCCAAAGAAATGCCACCCCACACCATTACTGAACCACTGCCAAACCGGTCATGCTGAAGGATGTTGCAGGCAGCAGATTGCTCTCCACAGCATTTCCAGACTCTGTCACATGTGCTCAGTGTGAACCTGCTTTCATCTGTGAAGAGCATGGGGCGCCAGTGGCGAATTTGCCAATCCTGGTGTTCTGTGGCAAATGCTAAGCGTCCTGAATGGTGTTGGGCTGTGATCACCACCCCCATCTGTGGACGTCGGGCACTCAGTCCATCCTCATGGAGTTCTTTACTAACCGTTTGTGCAGACACATGCACATTTGTGGCCTGCTGGAGGTCATTTTGAAGGGCTCTGGCAGTGCTCCTCCTGTTCCTCCTTGCACAAAGGCAGAGGTAGAGATCCTGCTGCTGTTTTGTTGCACTTTTATCGCTCCCTCCACATCTCCTGGTGTACTTGCCTGTCTCCTGGTAGCGCCTCCAGCCTCTGGACACTACGCTGACAGACACAGCAAACCTTCTTGCCATAGCTCGCATTGATGTGCCATCCTGGATGAGCTGCACTACCTGAGCCACTTGTGTGGGTTGTAGAGTCCGTTTCATGCTACCACGAGTGTGAAAGCACAAACAACATTCAAAAGTGACCAAAACATCAGCCAGAAAGCATTGGTACTGAGATGTGGTCTGTGGTCCCCACCTGCAACACCACTCCTTTATTGAGTGTGTCTTGATAATTGCCAATAATTTCCATCTGTTGTCTATAACATTTGCACAACAGCATGTGAAATTGATTGTCAATCAGTGTTGCTTCCTAAGTGGACAGTTTGATTTCGCACAAGTTTGATTTACTTGAAGTTATATTCTGTTGTTTAAGTGTTCCCTTTATTTTTTTGAGCAGTGTACATTTACCCTATACACTTGTTTGTCATTTTTTCGTACTAACTCACACCAGCACTTCACTAAGCACACCTTATGGTTAGGTCTGGGCTTGTGCCTGTAATTCCGAAGCAAAAATATGCTTGTTTTACATTTGCTTGAAACTAGCTGTATTCAACTGTGTCACTTTTCTCGCAGTTTTTTTCCGAATTTTTCTTTTACAAAATTTATAGTTAAACATACTCTAATAAAAAATGCATTAACTGTGCAAGTGTTACAAATAAAACAACAACAAAAAATATAAAATCTGAATTGTGTGTATCCTAGCGAGCATTTACACAAGACAATATAGGCAAACTATTGTTTGTATAAATGCTTGTTTCTGATAATTTGCCTGTGTTATTATGCTGGCGATTACCCACTGAGTTGTCAGGTGATTAGGGTCAGTTATGCCATCATAAAAGTCATCATTGGCAGCACATCACTAGTGATGAGCACAAGTGCTCGTTACTCCAGTCTGCTTTGGGTGCTCTGGTATACACCGAGTATTGCGAGTGCTCGAGTGACATGTTTGAGTCCCCGTGACCGCATGCTTCGTGGCAGTTAGTCACAAAACATGTGGGGATTGTCTGATATACATGGGCCTTCATTCAGATGAGCGTATTATATGGATGTATGCTGTCTGTGTTAAAATCGAATAGCAGAAAGACAGCATACTGACCAATGTAATTCAATAGGCCTTTTCAGATGACCTTTTCTTCACATGGACAGCATGAACTCTTCTGTATTTCTATGGATGTGAAAAAAAATTGGATCCCATACTGCATCTAATTTTTACGGATAGGCCGGTGTCACACTTCTGACTGCATTGCGAGAAACTCGCGCGAGTCTCTTGTCTCAATACCTGGCACTGCCGCCGACACTCGGGATCAGAGTGTGCGGCCTCATGTATTTCTATGCAGCTGAACGCTCCGGTCCGAGTGCCGGCGGCAGTGCCGAGTATTGAGGTAAGTTTCTCACATTGCAGTCGCAAGTGGGACACCGGCCATACATTGCAATTAACACAGGAAATTGTATTTGTCCTTATGTTATTTACTGCTGATGTATATAAACAGGTAGCATATGGATGTTAAAAGCTGCCATGTGGATGGCAATATGGATGAAAATCTTCCAAATTTTCATAGTCATCTAAACCTGGACTAAAATGGACTGTTTTTCCCCCATGTGTCATCCATATTGCCTCCATTTGTGACCTTTTTCCCCATCTGTTTTTAAACATTGATACTTAACAATGGATCTGTGAAAAACAGATGAAACACTGGTAGAACACTGAAGGCCGGGGTTATGATGAGCATATGCAAAATCGGCTGTTTTTCATCCTGAAAAAAGACCGGCACTATTCCATCCATATAGTCATCTGTGTGCGCTTTTCCATTTTTTGTGTTGATAATTTAATACATAAAAACCCAAATACAGTTTTCTATGGTAATAATTGCAATGGATAAGTGAAAAGCGCATCAGTTACGGATGCTAACCCATTTTTTTTTTTTGCGCACCCATTTATAATGGGCGAGTCTGATCTGAAATATGAGGCAAAGAAGTAGCGCATGCTAAGATCTTGTAAGTGCGAACCATCGGTACCTGTCTAGAAGCTTCCATGTGAACTCCCACAATGACCTGCACTGGGCAGCATGCTCTACGTATGCGATCAGTTTTGCATGCAGACGGACTTCTGATGGGCTCATCTGAACGAGCCCTGAAAAAGTCTGTATTGAGCGTTACCTGTGTTATACAGATTTCTAGACTTTACAGGGGTTGTCCACCGTTCCAGCAGTGTCGCACTCATATCTGGAGTGAGGCCGCTGCGCTCTCACTTCCTCCGAATGTATGTGATTAGTCCGCAGGCGGAGAGAGTAAAGCCAACGCTGATTGACCCTAGGGATCGCATGACATAATGTCAGGCAAGCCCCTGGAAAGGAAAGCCAGTGCCAAAATAGCGCTGGAATGGTGCCGGCACCTGACGTGTGTATAGGTGTTATTATTTATACAATGGGGAAGCATATGGATTGACAAGGGATTGTACGAGTAGTGGATAACCACATTAATAGTTGAGTCGAAAAATTAATCCCTTTTTAAAATGGACGTGTGTATGGATTAATAAAACAATGTCGTTCCTGAATGGATTAATAAAACAATGTCGTTCTTGTATGGATTAATAAAACAATGTCGTTCCTGTATGGACTAATAAAACAATGTCGTTCCTGTATGGACTAATAAAACAATATCGTTCCTGTATGGATTAATTATTATTACACATTTATATGGCGCCATTTATTCCATGGCGCTTTACATATGAAAAGGGAAAAATATAGACAGGTACAATAAACATGTGCTAGACAAGGGACACACAAGTACAGAAGGAGAGAGGACCCTGCCCGCGAGGGCTCACAGTCTACAGGGATGGGTGAGGATACACTAGGAAAGGGTAGAGCTGGTCGTGCGATGGTTCAGTAGACTGAGGATCATTGTAGGCTGTAGGCTTGTAAACAGGTGGGTCTTCAGGTTCTTCTTGAAGGTTTCCGTTGTTGGTGAAAGTCTGATATTTTGCGGCAGGGAGTTCCAGAGTATGGGGGAAGCCCGGGAGAAGTCTTGTATGGGGTTGTGGGAAGAAGAGATGAGGGGGGAGTCGAGAAGGAGATCTTGAGAGGATCGAAGGTTGCGTGTGGGTAGGTAGCGGGAGACCATGTCACAGATGTATGGAGGAGAAAGGTTGTGGATGGCTTTGTATGTCATGGTTAGGGTTTTGAACTGAAGCCTCTGGGCAATAGGAAGCCAGTGAAGGGCCTGGCATAGGGGGGAGGCTGGGGAATATCGGGGGAGACAGGTGGATTAGTCGGGCAGCAGAGTGTAGGATGGACTGGGGTGGTGCCAGAGTGCTAGAGGGGAGGCCAGACAGTAGGAGGTTGCAGTAGTCGAGGCGGGAGATGATAAGGGCGTGCACTAGTGTTTTTGTGGTTTCATGGTTGAGGAATGAGCGGATCCGGGAAATATTTTTGATTTTGAGGCGGCAGGAGGTGGCGAGGGCTTGGATGTGTGGTTTGAAAGAGAGGGCAGAGTCGAGGATCACCCAAGGCACCGAGCATGCGGGACTGGGGACCAGCCATTGACATTGATGGATAGGTCTGGTGGAGGGGAAGAATGAGGTGGTGGAAAGATGATGAATTCTGTTTTGTCCATGTTCAGTTTGAGAAAGCGAGCAGAAAAGAAGGCTGAGATAGCAGACAGACAACTGTGGGATTTTGGTCAGTAGGGAGGTGAGGTCAGGTCCAATAAATAATTAATAAAACAAGTCTTTGCCTGATGAAGAGACCTGAGTAGTCTCGAAAGCTTGCAATTTGTTACCATCTTTTCAGTTAGCCATTAAAAGGTATCAACCACTGAGGACTCTCAAGTCTAAATATTTTTCTATCTACTGGCTAACACGGTACGAAGATATACATCTTTCCTATAATAAAACAATGTCGTTCCTGTATGGATGAATAAAACAATGTCGTTCCTGTATGAATTAATAAAACAATGTCGTTCCTTCCTGTATGGATTAATAAAACAATGTCGTTCCTGTATGGATGAATAAAACAATGTCGTTCCTGTGTGGATTAATAAAACAGTGTCGTTCCTTGTGCAGTTATGTGTGAATACAGCCTTAACATCGAGCTCATGTTACTGCAGGAAGAACATGGAGCCTAAGGCCGGCGTCACACTGGCGACAGAATCGGACGACTGCAATGCGATGAAAAATCGTATTGCAGTCTGCCCTATGTTAATCTATGGAGCAGCTCCCAGTATCAGATTTTTTGTGGTCCGTTTTAAACGTCCGTGTGCAATCGCAGCATGCTGCGATTGTCACCGATTGTGGGTCGACTATCGCCAATGCAAGTCTATGGGAGCGATGAAAAATCTGATTACAAACGGACTGCATGTGTGACTTGCGATGAAATCGCATCGGTGTCCTTTAGAAAAGCCGGCAATTCATCCCCGGCTATACTGTAAAATCACACTGACAGCTTTAATAAAGACTAGAAAGAATAGATATACACACATAGAATACATATATATATATATATATATATAATATATATATATATATATATGTAATTGTGACATGTATAATATATATATATATATATATTTATATTTCCTAGACTTCTACATACTGTAATAGCCGCAAATTCAATTGCCGGCTTCTGTGAAATCACAGAAGCCGACATGAAATGATACATTGTTTCCACACAGTTAACCATGTCATTTCCTGTATTTTGATATTTGTTTAGAACTTACAATTACATGAGTGTATTTGTGCTAAATTTCAGACATGTAGGGGTTAATTAAAGGTGTAAATTCGTTGACAAAAAAATGCGTGGTCTCCCGCTGTATTTTCTCCACCAGACAGACAAAGCAAGCGAGTGGGGGCAGATAATAATAGCCTAGGGAGGGTACTTTTTTTTTGTGCCCCCCCGGCTACTAACATCTGCCCCCAGACACCCCAGAAAGGGCAAATCTATAATTAGATTCGCCCTTTCTGGCACTTTGCCCGTCTATTCCCATTGCTCTGTAGCGGTGGCGAATGGGTTAATAATCTCACCTTAATGTCACCTTAGTATTGAAAGGTGACCTTAAGGCAGGTTAATAATTGAGAGCTGTCAATTAGACAACTATCAATTATTAATCCTATTGAAGTAAATAAAAAAACACACACACTTTAAGAATAAATAATTTTAATGAAATAAAAACACATATTTTTGACCATCTTTTATTTAAGTCTTAATCCGTTCGAAGCCCTTGTTCTTCTAAAATAAATATAAAATAATAAAACAACATTATTCTTACCTATCTGGCAATCTGTCACGTCCCACGATGTAATCCTTCACAAAGGGTTAACTAGCAATCAGATAAGCAGCTCAAGTAATCCTGCGTGCTCATCTGATAGCTCCTGCATGAATGAGCTTATCTCCTGCTGACAGGAGAGGATGTGATTCATGAATGAAGCTTAATTGATTGTATCCACTTTCACCTTAGGTCAGGTCACTCAAGTGAAAGTGGCAATAAATCAATTAAGCTCCATTCATGAATCTATTCCTCTCCTTTCGCTGGGAGAGTAACTGATTCATTCAGGGGAATACAGGTCTGAGACAGCATTATTAGCTCTCTGCGACCTGTAACCTGTTAACCCTTTCTGATGGATTACAGCGTGGGACCTGACTGTACTTCGGATTGGTAAGAATCATTTTGCTTTTTTATTTTATTTATATTACAGGAAATGGTTTTAGCAGGAAAATAAAATATTGTCAAAAACTGTGTGATTATTTCATTAAACTTCTTTTTTATTAAACTGTGTGTGTTTGATTTTTCTATCATACAATAGGATTAATAATTGATAGTTGTCTAATTGACAGCTCTCAATTATTAACCTGCCTTAAGGTCACCTTTCAATACTAAGGTGACATTAAGGTGAGATTATTAACCCATTCGCCACCGCTACAGGGCAATGGGAATAGACGGGCAAAGTGCCAGAAAGGGCGAATCTAATTATAGATTTGCCCTTTCTGGGGTGTCTGGGGGCAGATGTTAGTAGCCAGGGGGGGCACAAAAAATGTACCCTCCCTAGGCTGTTATTATCTGCCCCCACTCGCTTGCTTTGTCTGTCTGGTGGAGAAAATACAGCGGGAGCCCACGCATTTTTTTTCAACGAAATTACACCTTTAATTAACCCCTACATGTCTGAAATTTTGCACAAATACACTCATGTAATTGTAAGTTCTAAACAAATATCAAAATACAGGAAATGACATGGTTAACTGTGTGGAAACAATGTATCATTTCATGTCGGCTAATGTGATTTCACAAAAGCCGGCAATTGAATTAGCGGCTATTACAGTATGTAGAAGTCTAGGAACTATAAATATATGTATATATACATGTCACAATGAAGAATACATTGTGGATAAGACCTAGTAAGGAATTAGTCATTTCCCCCTCCATTCTCCCCAGCCATCTCACCTTTCCCACAGAACTCTTCCTCCACATACAATCCTTTTCACCAAGACACACACGGCCACACCATGGCTTATCCTGCTCTCACCTTCTAACGCTCTGTCTGCTACTCCTCATCGCTGGCGATGTATCCCCAAATCCTGGCCCTCCTCATCACATCCCCACACTCATTTCTAACACCCTGCCACGATCTTCCACACGTTTTTGCAACCCTGTCAACCTCATACCTATCCATCCACACCCCCCTCCCCCAGTCCCCCTACCCGGAGCACTATGGAACGCACGCTCCGTCTGCAATAAACTGTCATTTGTCCACGACCTCTTTATCACCAACAAACTCTCCTTCCTTGCCATCACTGAAACCTGGCTCACCCCCTCTGACACAGCCTCTCCAGCTGCGCTCTCCTATGGCGGATTTCATCTTTCTCACACCCCTCGCCCCAGCAACAAACGTGGTGGAGGAGTTGGCTTACTCCTGTCTGATACCTGCTCCTTTACCCCTATTCAAATTCCACCCTCCGCTGCTATTCCCTCGTTCGAAGTGCACTCCGTCCGCATCTATTCCCCCTCCAACCTCCAACTGGCTGTCATTTACCGCCCCCCGGAACTAGCCATCTCCACCTTTCTCGACCACTTCACCACCTGGCTACTCCATTTCCTCTCTGCTGACATCCCCACCATCATCATGGGCGATTTCAACATCCCCATTGACACTTCCACCCCGGCTACCTCTAAACTTCTTTCGCTCACAGCTTCCCTTGGCCTCACTCAATGGTCCTCTGTGGCCACTCACAAAGGCGGTCACACGCTGGACCTTATCTTCACCCGTCTCTGTTCCCTCACTAATCTCACTAACTCCCCACTCCCCCTGTCTGACCACAACCTACTGACATTCTCTTCCCTCTCCTCTGTTAGTACGCATCCCCCACTCCACAAACTCACCCACCCTCGCAGAAATCTCAAACACCTCAATTTACAATCGCTCTCTGAGTCTCTCCTCCCTCTCACAGACATAGCCTCACTTAATGACACAGATGCTGCTGCCACATTTTATAACACCACAATAAAAACCACACTTGATTCGGCCGCCCCCCTCATGCAGAGCAAAACTCGTACAATCAACAGGCAGCCCTGGCTGACCGGCCTGACCAAAGAACTGAGACGGGCTTCCAGGGTTACCGAGCGGAGATGGAAGAGAACCCACTCCATCGAGCACTTCAACGCATACAAGCAGTCCCTTGCCAGCTTCAAGTCCACGCTCTCTGCCGCAAAACAAACTTACTTTGCATCTCTCATATCCTCCCTGTCTCACAACCCTAAACAGCTCTTCAACACTTTCAATTCTCTACTCCATCCCACAGCACCTCCTCCCTCTCCTCTCATTTCTGCCGAAGACTTTGCCTCCTTCTTTAAGCAAAAGATTGATACTATCAGAGAAGGCTTTGGCCCGCAGCCCCCAATGCCCCTCTTAGCCACTCAGCCCTGTTCTTGCAAAACCAGCTTCACCACCATGACAGAAGATCAGCTCTCCACTCTCCTGTCAAGATCACACCTCACCACTTGCGCGCTTGACCCACTCCCGTCCCACCTCATCCCTAACCTTGCCATAGTCTTCATCCCTACTCTCACACACCTCTTCAACCTTTCACTTACAAATGGTGTCTTTCCTTCATCCTTCAAACATGCCTCAATCACCCCGATCCTCAAAAAGCCCTCCCTCGACCCATCCTCAGCGTCTAGCTATCGCCCGATATCTCTTCTCCCCTTCGCCTCAAAACTACTGGAACAGCATGTATATCTTGAACTGTCCTCCCACCTTTCCTCCTGCTCCCTCTTTGACCGGTTACAATCAGGCTTTCGACCGCATCACTCAACTGAAACTGCCCTAACTAAAGTCACCAACGACCTACTAACTGCCAAGAGCAAGCGACACTACTCTGTCCTCCTTCTCCTGGACCTGTCTTCTGCCTTTGACACCGTAGACCATTCCCTCCTCCTACAGATTCTCTCATCTCTTGGCATCACAGACTTGGCCCTATCCTGGATCTCATCATACCTAACAGACCGAACTTTTAGTGTCTCCCTCTCACACACCACCTCCTCACCTCGCCCCCTGTCTGTCGGTGTTCCCCAAGGCTCAGTCCTAGGACCCCTACTCTTCTCCATCTACACCTTCGGCCTGGGACAGCTCATAGAATCCCATGGCTTGCAGTATCACCTCTACGCCGATGACACGCAGATCTACCTATCTGGACCTGACCTCACCTCCCTACTGACCTACTGACCAAAATCCCACAGTGTCTGTCTGCTATCTCAGCCTTCTTTTCTGCTCGCTTTCTCAAACTGAACATGGACAAAACAGAATTCATCATCTTTCCCCCACCTCATTCTACCCCTCCACCAGGCCTATCCATCAATGTCAATGGCTGCTCGCTTTCCCCAGTCCCACATGCTCGGTGCCTTGGGGTGATCATCGACTCTGCCCTCTCTTTCAAACCACATAACCAAGCCCTCGCCACCTCCTGCCGCCTCAAACTCAAAAATATTTCCCGGATCTGCTCATTCCTCAACCATGAAACCACAAAAACACTAGTGCACGCCCTTATCATCTCCCGCCTCGACTACTGCAACCCCCTACTGTCTGGCCTCCCCTCTAGCACTCTGGCACCACTCCAGTCCATCCTACACTCTGCTGCACGACTAATCCACCTGTCTCCCCGCTATTCCCCAGCCTCCCCCCTATGCCAAGCCCTTCACTGGCTTCCTATTGCCCAGAGGCTCCAGTTCAAAACCTTAACCATGACATACAAAGCCATCCACAACCTTTCTCCTCCATACATCTGTGACATGGTCTCCCGCTACCTACCTACACGCAACCTTCGATCCTCTCAAGATCTCCTTCTCGACTCCCCCCTCATCTCTTCTTCCCACAACCGCATACAAGACTTCTCCCGGGCTTCCCCCATACTCTGGAACTCCCTGCCGCAAAACATCAGACTTTCACCAACAACGGAGACCTTCAAGAAAAACCTGAAGACCCACCTGTTCCGACAAGCCTACAACCTGCAATGATCCTCAGTCTACTGAACCATCGCACGACCAGCTCTACCCTTTCCTAGTGTATTCTCACCCATCCCGCAGACTGTGAGCCCTCGCGGGCAGGGTCCTCTCTCCTTCTGTACTTGTGTGTCCCTTGTCTAGCACATGTTTATTGTACCTGTCTATATTTTTCCCTTTTCATATGTAAAGCGCCATGGAATAAATGGCGCTATATAAATGTATAATAATAATAATAATAATAATAACATGTATATATATATATATTATATATATATATATATATATGTGTTCTATGTGTATATATCTATTCTTTTTTGTTGTTTGGATAATGCCAGAAGGATGTGTGATGTTTGCATTTTGATCCGACAATCGACCGTCTAAAACGGACCGATTTTTTGTCATTGTGTGTGACGCCGGCCTAATACCAGAAACATTCACATCTATCATACACTCCTCAGTCAGGACAATCGCGCCTGCGCACTGGACGAAATCATAGACTCCCAAAATCTCTCCGAGCTCTCCTATCAAGTTACGCAGTAGCTTTTTGAACGTGGAAACTTGAAGCGCGCATGCGTGTTAGATAGGGCGATTGTCAGCCTTTACTGCGCATCTGCGGACCGTCCACGTTGTGACTCATCCAGACAGCTGCAAGGATCCGGTATTTCCGCGCAAATGGGGGAGCAACGGCAGGTCCGGAATACTTTCTTATGGGGGCTGAGCGGAATATACCTGTGTGCATTCCTTTCACTGTACACGCAAGTGCCAGGTAACGCTTTAGTCTGATTAGCGCCCAAATCTTTGGGTGCATTCTCTCTTCCTATGGTCGGACGTGTTTCCCCAGGCGTCAGTGCACATGTGCAGCCTCAGCTAGTCTTTGTGCACCTTGTGTGTAGATTAACCCCTGCAGCGTTACTGCACTTACTGAGTATGTGTGATCCTCGCTTCTTACAAGCCACCTCCGCCACTCCAGATCCTTATATGTGAGCGTCAGCCATCGATATTATTCCTAAAATAGAATAAGGTTTCCCCGAGGTTCTGGTCGCCACTGGCCGCCCCATATCAGTCCTGATCACTGAGTGCGGCTCCGGATTCCAATAATCTGGCGGGATGTGATGAAATAAGTGCAGGGACACTGGGCACCTGGCCCAGGATTAGGGTGGATTCTCATGGGGTGTGGAAAAATCCACTATAGAAAGATGCATCATGTGTTCCTATGGGTTAAAATAAAATATGTAACATTTATTCTAAATATTTGCACATTTTCTGAATCTGCAGCAAAACATCCACAATTTTTCAACAGTAATGCCACTTGCCCTTTGCTGCGGATTCACCTTTGTGGATTTTGCCGGCTGTTTTTCACTATGATTCCTCTTGTATAGACAGACGATAAGTGCTTGACTCTACAGACTGAGCCCCACCGCACAGGAAGTGGTCTCAGCCCTGAGCTGCTGCATCTCCTACGTCTCCAGCTTCTTGTGTGGCCTTAAGCCTTTCCATTTTTAGATAGGTGGCCTCATCTGCGGACGCCCATCCCAGACCGTATTGCCTATAGCTTTGTGGCGCAGCATATATAATCCTCAGACTTTCTGATTCTCATCACTGAACTTATACTTGATCTACAGTCTGTCCAGCAGGATTGGTCGTGGTGCAGAAAGGGTTTCCAGTGCGAATCCATGAGAAATAAATTGTGACATGCCTTAATATCAAGGACTTAAAGGGCTTTTCCATTTCATAAAACCCCAAGTAGCAGTTTGTTTAAAAACAAACAAAATGCCCTTTACGCACCCTGCTTTGGTCCATTGTTATCTGTGCCACCGCTCCATATCAGTTATTATCTAAAGCTCTGAAGTCACATCGACCGCACTGCAGCCAGTGCCTGAGATCAGTGGTTCCTCCCGTCTCGATGGCACAAGGCATTGACCTCACCAATGTCGATCTGACGTCTGTGCTGTAGGCAATGATGGAGACTGAGCGCTGGGCTAAGGGAAGGTGCGTTAAGGCCCCTTTACACATTAAAGTCAGCTGGACCCACCAATGTCAGTGGGATTGTCAAGATCAATGAAGATGTAATATGGGAACATGAGAGTTGGGTAATTTCTATTTAGATGCTTAACCCTTCTGTTTTCTGGAAGATAAGCCGCCGACAGAGCAGCGTCCCATTGAATACGTATGAATGCGCTGAGACTCTGAATGCTCATGTGTATGGAGGAGTACTAGTTGTTAAGGTTGAAGGTAGACCTATCAAACAAAGTCCATCAAGTGAAACCTATAGCCTAACATGTTGATCCAGTAGAAGACAAAACCCCATGGAGTAGACACTAATAACTCCATATTAGGGGAAAAATTCCTTTATCGCTTCATTGGGGGACACAGGAACCATGGGTATATGCTGCTGCCACTAGGAGGCTGACACTATGCATATTAAAAAAGGTTGGCTCCTTCTCTGCAGTATACACCCCACCGACTGGCATCCAGCTATTCATTCCGACTCTACATGCGGCAATCGTACCATTTGTTTTTTTGCCGATGGGAACAAATCACTAATGTATGAATGAGGCCTTCGAAAGATAGCTTCTGGAAACCTTTTTAGGATTACCCCACTATGTCATTCTAGTGTGTACAGTGAAAATCTAGCCGACTTCAGTAGGAAGAAAGCATCTCATGTTTCTTGATTGGTTTTCTTTTAGGGCTTTATGGACGTGAAGGAATCTTACCAGCTGGGAAGATGCTTCGATTCACTGGAAAAGACTTATTGGAACAGTTGAAGGACTCCCCCACATTGCTGTGGTTGGGTCCTCAGCTGGGACTGGACACAGAGCAGGGCATTGAATTAATCTGTATACTTGGGGCAGTCCTTTCTTTGGGCGCTTTGCTTTTTAACTGCTTTCGTGACAGCTTAATTTTTTTCCTGCTCTGGATCCTCTACTTATCTCTGTATCAGGTAAGCGAATGTGCTTGTCTCCGAAATTCAAGTAGCGGTTCTGCAGAGCAGAGTATGAATGGATAGGTCCAATAAACATCCATATTTTATTTCAGAAATAAAACCCTGAGGGACAGGTGGGTGACAGTGACCAGTAAGGACGAGGGGGGGGGGCGCTATTGCTATGTATCCTGTGACTGGCGAGAGGTGTAGAGCAACACTGCTGTGATGGGACAGGTGGAGGTGATCAGTAATGGAGAGATGACTGGAAATACTCTTATGACGGATGGGAGGGAGAACAAGGTCTCCATTGAGGGGGCGCACACACCTCCTGTCACTACGGTGTTGGATGGGGGTACACTGCTGTGACTACATTAACAATGGATAGGAGCACTGTTGTAAATGGCAGATCTGTGGGACTGACCTATGTCACAGTCATTGATCACATGAATTAATATTGATTACTCTTGTTTCTGCAGGTCGGACAGGTGTTTCTCTATTTCCAATGGTAAGTGTTAACGTACATTTGTATACTTTGAAGGGAATCTGTCCCCAGATTTGACCGAAATGAGAAATCTTCCTCAAGTCACGGAGATGCAAGCTCAGGACTATGTGTTCACCATATGTGCACCACGTATAAGGTATAAAAAGAGCCAATGAATACCATTATAAGCTCCATATACATGTAGATTAAAGCAATCTTGTCACCAGGTTTGGCTGAAATGATATACAGCCACCACCTTTCAGGGCTGATCTACAGCGTTCTATAATGCTGTATATCTGACCCAACCCGACCTGAAAGACAAGGAAAATAGCTTTTTTTTTTTTATTATACTTGCCTGCGGAGGCGGTTTAGTCCGAGGGGTGTCGTTTGTCTTGGTCCGGCAGCTCTCTTCTTCTATCAATGCTGTCTTCCTTCTTGCATCGTGTGGATGATGCGTCCCTACGTCATCCACACTGGGTCCCCGGCATCTTACTCCTGTGCAGGCGTACTTCTCTGCCCTTACTAGTGCATAGTAAAGTACTGCAGTGCACATATGCCGGGGCTCTTTCACCTTTGCCTGGGCACTGCGGTACTTTACTTTGCCCTGGTCAGGGCAGAGAAGTACGCCTGCACAGGGAGCAAGATGCCGGGGACCCAGTGTGGATGACACAGGAGGCGGCATTCATATAAAGCAAGAAGGAGGACGGCATTGTAAGAAGATGGGATGCGCCGTACCTGCGACACCCTTCGGACTGGACCGTCCCACAGATGAGTATAATAAAAGCTCTTTTCCTTATCTTTCAGTTCAGGTTGGGGGCAGATATACAGAATTATAGAATGCTGTATATCAGTCCTGAAAGGTGGTGGCCATATATCATTTCAGCCAAACCTGGTGACAGGTTCCTTTTAATCCAGGGGTCGACAAAGTTGTTCAGAATCTAGGAGCCAGCCAAAAAATTTAGGAGCCAGAATTTTTTTTCATTTCATCATGATCGCCTCCCTATCATCATCATCGCCTCCCCATCATCATCATCGCCTCCCCATCATCATCATCGCCTCCCCATCATCATCAATGCCTCCCATCATCATCAAAGCCTGCCCATCATCATCAATGCCTGCCCATCATCATCAATGTCTCCCCATCATCATCAATGCCTCCCCATCATCATCAATGCCTCCCCATCATCATCAATGCCTCCCCATTATCATCAATGCCTGCCCATCATCATCAATGCCTCCCATCATCATCAATGCCTCCCCATCATCATCAATTCCTCCCCATCATCATCAATGCCTGCCCATCATCATCAATGTCTCCCCATCATCATCAATGCCTCCCCATTATCATCAATGCCTCCCCATTATCATCAATGCCTCCCCATTATCATCAATGCCTCCCCATTATCATCAATGCCTCCCCATTATCATCAATGCCTCCCCATTATCATCAATGCCTCCCCATTATCATCAATGTCTCCCCATCATCATCAATGCCTCCCCATCATCATCAATGCCTCCCCATCATCATCAATGCCTCCCCATTATCATCAATGTCTCCCCATCATCACTGCCCTCCCCCCACCACCATCACACATGCAGCACACAAGCACTCTCTCACATACACACACACACACTGATGCACACAGACAGACACACACATCACATCACATCTCACCTGTCTGGCGTCCGCGCTCTCTGCCACAGCCGGCCGCTGAATGATGACGTCATTCAGCGGCGCTGCTGTGAGAGGAAGCGCCGGCGCCCCTTGGAGCTGCGGCAGCGGAGGCACGGGAGAGGTAAGTATTGTGCCAGCCGCTGCCGGGGCCCTGAGCAGGCGGGGGCGGGTGGCGGCGCTGACACCGCTCTCCTCCGCTAACGGTCGCCGGGGTGCCCGACGGCGAGTGGGCCCCCCTGCCTGCTCAGGGCCCCGACAAACCCGGGCGCCAGGCATGATTTTCTAGGCGCCACTGGCGACCTGGCGCCCGGGTTTGTCGAACCCTGTTTTAATCTGCATGTATATGTAGCGTATAATGTTATCCTTTGGCTCTTTTCATACCTTGTATGTGGTGGACCTATGGTGAACACATAGACCCCAGCTTGCATCTCCTTAACTGGAGTAAGATTTCTGGCATAAAGTACACAACAGCTCATCATGAATTAGACGTGCTGTGGTATCGTGCCCGTCCCGCCCATTTTAGCAGAGCTGGGTGAATGCGATGTGAAAATGCCAAGTCACAATTTTTTTTTTTTGTTCTCAACTCCCAGCTGCGCAAAAATTTTGTGGCTTTTTTTACACCAGGTGACCGGCTTAAAAATCTGTGAGCCTGTGAAGACCAAAGTTTTAGGGTCTGATTCATTATTGCATTTGCACCTTACTTTTTTGGCTTCTTCTGGGTGTTTTTCTGCCTGCTTTTAATTTTCACCTTTTTAAAGTTTTATTTTATTTTTTTCACTGTTCTTGTTTGTTTTTTTCTATTGTGGGTGGGGCTAGAGTTTCCAGATGTCAGCTGATTCATCAATTGCAACTTTATAAAAAGTTGTAAAATTTGGCACAAATATCCTTCAGTTTCCATTTGGAGTGATTTTATATACTTCTGGGATTCTGGAGAATATATTGTAACATTTCAGCAAAATGTGTAACTTCTTGCGCAAAATTCATTTTGAAGCATTTGGCCCCCCAAAAAAACAATCCATTAAATGCTACAAGTCACAAAAAAAAAAGTGACTGAAAAAAAAAATGGAAATGATAAATCAGGGCGTTTAAGAGTTTAATATTAGTGATGAGCGAACGAACTGGCACAAGGTGTTATCTGCGCATGCTCATGTGCTAACAGAGTGTCTTCGGCGTGCTCGTAAAATATGTTTGATTCCCTGCGGTTGCATGTATCGCGGCTGTCTAACACAGGGTTCGACAAACCCGGTCGCCAGTGGCGCCTAGAAAATCATGCCTGGCGCCCGGGTTTGTCGGGGCCCTGAGCAGGTGGGGGGCCCTCTCGCCGTCGGGCACCCCGGCGCCCGTTAGCGGAGGAGAGCGGTGTCAGCGCCGCCACCCGCCCCCGCCTGCTCAGGGCCCCGGCAGCAGCTGGCACAATACTTACCTCTCCCGTGCCTCCACTGCCGCAGCTCCGGGCTCCAGGGGGCGCCGGCGCTTCCTCTCACAGCAGCGCCGCTGAATGACGTCATCATTCAGCGGCCATCTGTGACAGAGCGCGGACGCCGGACAGATGAGATGTGATGTGTATGTGTGTGTGTGTGTGTGTTGTTGTGCATCAGTGTGTGTGTATGTGAGAGAGTGCTTGTGTGCTGCATGTGTGATGGTGGTGGGGGGAGGGCAGTGATGATGGGGAGGCATTGATGATAATGGGGAGGCATTGATGATGATGGTAAGGCATTGATGATAATGGGGAGGCATTGATGATGGGGAGGCATTGATGATGATGGGGAGGCATTGATGATGATGGGGAGGCATTGATGATGATGGGGAGGCATTGATGATGATGGGGAGGCATTGATGATGATGGGGAGGCATTGATGATGATGGGGAGCATTGATGATAATGGGGAGGCATTGATGATGATGGGGAGACATTGATGATGATGGGGAGGCATTGATGATGATGGGGAGGCATTGATGATAATGGGGAGGCATTGATGATGATGGGGAGGCTTGATGATGGGGAGGCATTGATGATGATGGGGAGGCATTGATGATGATGGGGAGGCATTGATGATGATGGGGAGGCATTGATGATGATGGGGAGGCATTGATGATGATGGGGAGGCATTGATGATGATGGGGAGGCATTGATGATGATGGGGAGGCATTTGATGATGGGGAGGCTGATGATGATATGATGGGGCAAGGGCATTGATGATGAGATGGATGATGGGGCAGGCATTGAATGATGGGGAGGCATTGATGATAGATGATGTGGGGAGGCATTTGATAATGGGAGCATGATGATAGGGAGGCATTGATGATAATGGGGAGGCATTGATGATAATGGGGAGGCATTGATGATAATGGGAGGCATTGATGATGATGGGAGGCATTGATGATGATGGCAGGCATTGATGATGGGGAGGCATTGATGATGATGGGGAGGCATGATGATGATGGGGAGGCGATGATGATGATGGGCAGGCATTGATGATGATGGGCAGGCATTGATGATGATGGGGAGGCGATGATATGATGAGGAGGCGATGATATGATGAGGATGCAATGATATGATGATGGGCAGGCATTGATGATGATGGGGAGGCCATGATGATGATGGGGAGGCAATGATGATGATGAGGAGTCAATGATGATGATGGGGAGGCGATGATGATGAAATGAAAAAAAAATTCTGGCTCCTAAATTTTTTGGCTGGCTCCTAGATTCTGAACAACTTTGTCGACCCCTGGTCTAACAATGGGACAGAGTCAGACTTGACTGAACTCCACAATGTGAACACCTCTCAGTTCTTCAAATCATCTTTTAATATCCCAGTCCTGGTTCGGCTTTCCAGGACCACCTGCCATTTTGGTAGGGAAATTTCAGGTTTGTGACTGGACAGTGAGTTAATAAGGGGGCAAATATAATGTATGTTAGTGCATCTTTTTGCAAGCCTCCATCACCCACTGCGCCTCATGTGAGGGTTGGGACGAAGGCCAGTTTGGTCAAACATATGCCCATGTTTTTAAGCCTGTGCTAATAAATTTCAAGTGTCAGAAATGACACTTGCCTTGAGAGAACCCCTCCATCAGCTCCAGGTCCTGCCAACAGGACCATATAGCAAGCAATAAAATGTGACTGTTTTTTATGCTCCTTTATCCAAATGTAATCAAAGGATGTCAGACTTATACTATTTCTTACATTTTCTCCTACAATGGCATTAACTGTATGTATTCTTTTTCAGGGACAGCCTTTTACTAGAAACAGGATTCCTGGCAATATTGGTAGCACCAATGCGTGCGTTACGCTCAAAGATGAACGTATGGAGTGCCCACGATGGCATCACTTTATGGCTCACTCGATGGCTTCTTTTTAGGCTTATGTTTGCATCTGGAGTTGTAAAACTAACAAGTCGTTGTCCAACATGGTGGGGGCTTACAGGTGAGAAAATATTACTTTTTCTCATCAAGGCTAATGTGTTTGGTCTAGATTTCTTGATTTTTGAATATGTCACCAATTTGTGGGCTTTCATCAGTGTTCTTTCCATATGCTACTTTCAGTTAGGCTGGTTTCACATTTGAGGATAGACGTGCTGCGAGAGGCTGCGTAGTTCCTCCGTGAAGCCCCACCCACCGCCGCACCTCTTCCGGTCAGTTCCGCCTTAGTCTGCATGCGGCCTGCGTACCTATATTTAACATTAGGTACGCAGGCCGTGCAGATGTATGCGGATGCCGCCACATGCGTCGTTTTGATGGTGAAGCGACTGCAACATGTTGCGTTCGGCGCAGGTCGCCGCACCATCAAAACGAAGCATGCGGCGGCATCCGCATACATCTGCACGGCCTGCGTACCTAATGTTAAATATAGGTACGCATGGCATGCAGACATAAGCGGAGCTGACCGGAGGAGGTGCGTTGGTGGGCGGAGCTTCAGAGGAACTACGCCGCCTTCCGCAGCACCTCCATCCGCAAATGTGAAAATAGCCTTAATTAGTCACTTTACATTATAGCTTTTACTTGATTTCTTTTGTTGTATTGTCTTTATGCCATTTTTCCATAACTCACAGTATATTGCAAAAGGTAGTACACCTCTCACATTTATGGGACAACAGTGAAGATGTGATACTCTGCTACAATGTGTCATGTTGATACAATGTGTCTCAAGACAAAGGTGGCTGCAAATCGTTCCACAAAATTGAAAAAATTCCCCCCTCCCCAAAAAAAAAAAAAAAAACGCTTAAGAAAACCCAAACATAAATACCTTTACTACACCCCACCGACTGGCACTAAGTTAATCAGGTTTAGCTTAGTGTCGGTAGGAGGTGGACACGTGTCTTTCATTAGACCCATATCTACTTAATGCGCATCGTTTTCTTTTCAGATGGATCTTCCCTGATACAGTGTGAATCAGTCACAACTGTACTCCTACACAGAGACTATGAGTACGGCGTGTACTGCCACCCGGTATCCTCATAGATCTTGTCGGCAGGACCCCAACCCCTAACACAGAAGCGTGTTTAGGTGATCCGGTCCTGGCCTCCCGTCGCCCACCAGAGCCTGTTGGTTGTGGAGGCGAGGACATCCTGCAAGACAGCACTTTCGGACGTCTGGCATTTCCTGGATGGAGAGTTACATATTTACCCTCTCTTCCCCAGGTTCTTGCCAGAGGATGATGAGGAGAAGATCCACAGAAAGAAGATGATTCAGAAGGCAAGCGAGGATGAAAAGCAAGGATGACTTCATATTCAAGGGCCCCATTAGATTGGGGGTTTGGCTACCTTTTTGCTGCACTTTTAGGGCCTCCATGCCGCTCCCCTCTGTTCCGGCTGCCACCGGCTGTAATCTAGGCCCGGCTTCTCTCGGACCTAGTTTTCAAGGGCCCCCTTTAGATTGGGTGTGCTGGGCTACCTTTTTGCCGCACTTTTAGGACCTCCGCTCTCCTCTATTCCGGCGGCCACCGGATTCTCTCGGGCCTAGTATTGCCGTTGGCTCCGCCCCCTTCTCAGCACTTCAGGCGGGTTTTTTTCCGCCCGGTGTTTCCTCACTTCATCTTTCCCCTACGATTAGCTCCGCCCACTCTTCCCGCCTTCAGGCAGCGCGGCAGTCGCCGCCAACCGGCTTCTCTTGGACCCGGCGGTTAGCTCTGCCCCTTCCGATCCTAGAGAGCGGGCTTTTCTCTTTCAGCGTTCGCTCGCCCTGCTGCAGCGCGCGCTTTTACTATGCGGAGCCTTTTTACCTTCATTGTGGTCGCAGTTGCCTGTGTGGATCCAGAGGGTGGCTTTGTTCCTGCGAGACCTGCATCTCCTTGTCATCGCTTTACAGCTGGAAGCAGACTACGGGACACCGGCATCTGGCTGTGAGGAGCACTGCAGACTGACACCCTCCTCTACATTCCCTTTCTGTCCCCTAACCTTCTGGCATCAGTTAGTGGGTCTGCTCATCATACCTAATCCTAAAGGAGAGCGTCCGGGGCCTCCTGCTTCCTTTTCTTCTTCTTGTTCTTCCTCTGCTCTGGTTAGGCACTTTGTATGCTCTTTGTGTAAACTCCCTTCAGGTCAGTCCTCTCCCATTTGTCAGGACTGCAGCAACCCCATTGTGCCCACCGCCCAAGAGTCCCCTTCTGCCCCAGGTGAGAGCGAAACCCGTATTCCAGGGTGGGCTTCCTCTCTGTCACGGTCCGTGGCGGATCTCACCAAGGTGTCGCAGACCCTGGTGTCTGTGCTTGACAGGTTGCCTCTTCCAACTTTTTGTAGTTGCTAGTGGTTCACAGGAATCACCGTCTGGGCCTCCCAACACAGGCCGCAAGAGACCCAGACAGGAGTGCCGTTCTAGGTCCTCTTCCCACTCCATCTCGCCCCCTGTTCCTTCCAGGTGGTCTGCTTCCTCCTGATCCTCTTCTGAGTCAGGTGAGGCATTTTCAGATGCACTATCAGAGGATGATTCGGACCTGGACTCGGACCAAGCCTCTAACATGAGAGATATGGTCCAGAGTCTCATTTTGGCGGTTAACCAGACTCTTAGCGTTAATTATACCTCTTCAGAACCCGCAGATCAGGCAATTTAGTTTAGACGATCTAAACCAACTTCCAAGGTCTTCGCACTTCATAAAGAATTTGAGGAGGTACTTGCCAGGGAAAGGGAGAACCCGACCAGACACTTTCAAAGAGGAAAGCGCCTCGACATCCTATATCCCTTTTCCCCTGAGCTCATTGCCAACTGGACAGCTTCTCCGACCGCGGACCCGCCAGTTTCCAGACTGTCCACCAACACTGTCCTCCCGTTTACTAATGGAGCATTCCTCAAGGATTCCAACGATAGGATTATAGAATCCTTTGCAAAGTCAGCCTTTGAAGCGGCCGCTTCTTCATTATGCCTAGCCTTTGCCTCAACCTGATCCTCGAAGTCCATTGCTAAATGGGCCAAACAACTCTGTCAGGGCATTCTTGCTGGAGCTCGACCGGAGGAGCTGGCCGTTCTCGCCAACCAAATTTCTCATGCAGGGAAGTACTTTGTATCTGCCTCCCTGGATGCCGCATCTTGCGCAGCTTAGGCATCCAGCAATATCGTGGCTATACGACGGACAATTTGGCTTAAGGCCTGGCAGGCGGACTTGTCATCAAAAAAGTTTTCCGTTAAAACCACCTCTTCCTGGCGTTCCCGTAACACCCAAGGCAGATCCATAAGGCATAGACCTGGCAGATTTTCCTCGGCTTGACTAGCATCGAGACCCCAGCGTAGCTCCCAGGCTGTACGGTCGTCTCCTTTTTTTTTTTTTTTTTCAGGGAGGTTGTATCCTCAGGATACAAATTGAGTTCGCTTCGCTGCCCCGAGATCGATTTTTCAAATCCCGTCCCCCAAGAGATCCTTCTCTGGTTCCGGGTTTCTTCGCATCCATCGCCTCCCTTTTCAGTTCGGGGGTAATCGTTCCCGTTGCAGACCGGGAACATTTCACAGGTTTCTATTCAAACCTGTTTGTGGTGCCGAAAAAAGACGGCGCGGTTCGGCCCGTCCTGGATCTCAAGTTGCTGATCAAAAGCGTCCGCCTGTGGTATTTCGGGATGGGGTTCGTTCGTTCAGTAATTGCTTCCATGGAGGCGCAGGAATGCCTGTGCTCCATAGACATCCAAGACGCCTATCTCCATGTCCCTATTTTCCCAGGGCATCAGAGTTACCTGCGTTTTGCGGTACAGCAGGACCATTTCCAGTGTGTCACCCTGCCGTTCGAACTCACAACCGCTCCCAGGGTTTTCACAAAAATCATGGCAGCGTTGATGGCCATTTTGAGGATCAGAGGCCTGGTTCTCATACCGTACCTCGACGATATCCTCCTCAAGGTTCCGTCTTTTTCTCAGGTCCAGGTAAGCCTGGCCATCGTTCTCGACACCCTGTCCCGTTTCGGGTGGCTTGTCAACAGGAAAAAGTCCTGCCTTGTTCCGACTCAGCGCCTGATTTTTCTAGGCATGCTGTTCGACACCTGTCAGACAAGGGTTTTTCTTCCCAAAGAGAAGAGAGCAACCCTCCAGCAGGGAGTTCGCTCTCTTAAGGGCCCTTGGTGTCTTTTCTTCCGCTCAGCCATGAAGGTTCTGGAGAGGATGGTGGCAGCGTTGGAAGCGATCCCTTTTGCTCAGTTCCACTCAAGACCACTTCAGCAGGCCATCCTTTCGCATTGGGACAGGTCTGTCCTCTCTCTCTCTAAATTGTCTGATTCGACTCTCTTTCTAAGTCAGACAGTCTCTCAATTGGTGGCTGTCATCCCACCTCATCTTCCAGGGCCTGTCCTTCCTTCCCGTTCACTGGCAGGTGGTGACGACGAACGCCAGCTTTCTCGGCTGGGGTGTGGTATTTTGACATCTGACGTTCCAGGGACGTTGGTCGGCACAGGAATCCTCTGCCGATCAACGTCCTCGAGATCAGGGCCATTCTTCTGTCCCTCCGTCACGGGGAAAGGCTTCTCAGGGGTCTGCCAATCCGAGTTCAGACAGACAATGCCATGACGGTGGCATATGTCAATCACCAGGGAGGGACTTGCAGTATCGTGGCGATGGCTGAGGTATCCAAGATCCTTCTCTGAACAGAGACAACGGTTCCGGCGATATCCGCAGTGTATAGCCCCGGCGTGGACAACTGGGCCTCCGATTTTCTCAGCCGCGAGGGAAAATGGTCCCTGCTTCAGGAGGTCTACCATCAGATTTGCCTTTGATGGGGAACTCCGGATGTGGACCTCATGGTGTCCCGGCTGAACATGAAGGTTCCACGTTCGTCTCCAGGTCCTGCGATTCCCCTCGCGGTGGACGCCGACGCTCTGGCCATTCCCTGGTCGCAGTTCGCGCTTCCCTATCTGTTTTCTGTCCTCCCCTTCTTCCCAGGCTCTTGAAGAAAACCAAGGTGGAGGGGGTGCCGGTCACACTGATCGCACCGGATTGGCCCAGAAGGTCTTGGTTCGCAGACATTGTCAACCTTCTCCCGGATGCCCTCTGGAGGCTCCCAGACAGACTTCTTTCCCAAGGACCGATCTGCCACCAGAATTCTCGGTTGCTCAATTTGACGACGTGGCTGTTAAGACCGCGTTGCTGAGAGTATCCGGTTTTTCAGATTGGGTGGTTCACACCATGATCCAGGCTAGGAAGCCGTCGTCTTCCAGGGTCTATTATCGGACCTGGAAAGCCTATTTCAGCTGGTGTGAGTCGAATCGCATCCCGCCATGTCCTTTTCTCTCCCCTCCGTTTTGGCATTTCTCCAAGCGTGACTTGATGCTGGTCTTGCCCTTAGCTCGCTAAAGGGCCAGGTGTCGGCACTTTCCATTCTTTCCTAGAAGAATTTATCCTCCCATTCTCAGGTCAGAACCTTTCTTCATAGAGTTGCGCATGCGCCCTCCCCCCTGTACCGGACTCCTGTGGACCCCTGGGACCTCAATTTAGTTCTGGAAGCCCTGATGGGGGTCGCCCTTTGAACTGCTCCGAGAGGTTTCCCTGTCTTTTCTGTCTTGGAAGTTGGCGTTTCTGGTGGCCATCACCTCCATCAGGCGCGTCTTGGAGTTGGCGGCTCTTTCTTGTCGCCCCTCTTTCTTGGTTCTTCACCAGTATAAGGTTGTTTTGTGGCCTCTGCCTTCCTTCCTTCCTAAGGTGGTGTCCATTTTTCACCTAAATGAAGACATTGTTCTCCCTTCCTTTTGTCCTGCTCCGACTCATCCTCTGGAGCTTTCGTTGAACAATCTAGACCCTCACCACCCTTGACCAGGTCTATCTGGCTAGGACCTCCCCCTTTAGGAAGATGGACTCTTTTCGTCATTTCAGATGGTGTGCGAAGAGGTCTGCCGACATCCAAGGCTACAATTGCTCGCTGGATCAGAAAAGCGATTTTTCAGGCCTACCGTGTCAAGAACAGAGTGCCTCCCCCTGGCATTAATGCTCACTCTATCCGGGCAGTGGGCGTCTCCTGGATGGTACACCATAGGGCATCCGCGCTACAGCTTTGCAAAGCGGCAACTTGGTCTTTTGTCCACACGTTTGCAAAATTTTATAGGGTCCATACCTACGCTTCGGCGGACGCCAGTCTAGGCAGAAGGATCTTGCAGGCGGCAGTGGTGAGTTCTCCGACCTGAATGGAGTTTCTGCTGTTCCCTCCCCAGGGACTGCTTTGTGGCGTCCCATGGTTCCTGTGTCCCTCAATGAAGTGGTAGAGAAAACAGGATTTTTGGTTGCTTACCGTAAAATCTGTTTCTCGGAGCCTTCATTGATGGACACAGCACCCTCCCATGTTTATCAGCTCCTTTTTTTCTGTGCTCTATTGTTACAGTTTGAGTTGTCTGTTCTTGTTTTTCTCTCTATCTTGCTGATACTCCTACTTTTTTCTCACTTAGTGATTAACCTAGTGCCAGTCGGTGGGGTCTATACTGCAGAAGAGGAGCTAAATTTTTTTGTGCATAGTGTCAGCCTCCTAGTGGCAACACAAACTCTAGTCGCATATTATGCAGAGGGTGAGCATACACACCCGTGGAAGTCCACTCAAAAAACTGTACCCACTCCAAATATCATGAATAAAGGAGAAAAAACGGAGCACATGGGTTACAAAGGTAAATAGTACAAATTTTATTAATTGCTACAAATAGTTGAGCATATTAAAACATATGAAATATTTCGCATTTAAAGGACACACAGAACTGATGTAAATATAAATATTACTGGCGCAGTTGCACATACCTATAGATTACCATGCATAATTACATGCCACTGTCATGACAGGGTAAAAGTACACATTAGGGAAACCAGTGACAGTGTGTAAAAGTAGAGTTTAATATGTCACATTATATATGGTATATACTAATCATACACACCTGTTACTGTCCCTTAAATATCCTGTCAATAACCGGCATACAACATATTGCACATGCCCGGCATGGATGACATAAGCAAAAAGTGCAGTAATGCAAAGAAATGGATGTGACAACACCCAAGGTTGCCACCCACAGTTGGAATTATAACATAAATTGTATCAACAAGTCTAATCACCAGTGGCAGTATCTGTCTGAAACGTAGGGTATGCAAACCCCCCCCCCCCACCACAATATAGGGAGATTGGGTGCAAATATGGAACCTAGCAAATGGCGAAAAGGATAAGCTCCCAAAGATTGTATAGGAAAGGACGGAAACACCTGGATACGAATCCAGGTGTTTCCGTCCTTTCCTATACAAGACGAGAAGTTTATTGAGAAATGGGAATCATTGGGGGAATCATTTTCCATCTGTGTGGGAGTTGCCCACGTGTGCTTTGGGTAAGACACTGCCATTGGCGATGTTATATGCTGTATTTTCTTACCATAAATCCCAAGCCATGTTTGGCAATCTTTGGGAGCTTATCCTTTTCGTCATTTGCTAGGCTCCATATTTGCACCCAATCTCCCTATATTGTGGGGGGGAGGTTTGCCTACCCTACGTTTGAGACAGATACTGCCACTGGTGATTAGACTTGTTGATACAATTTATGTTATAATTGCAACTGTGGGTGGCAACCTTGGGTGTTTTCACATCTATTTCTTTGCATTACTGCACTTTTTGCTTATGTCATCCATGCCGGGCATGTGCAATATGTTGTATGCCGGTTATTGACAGGATATTTAAAGGACAGTAACAGGTGTGTATGATTAGTATATACCATATATAATGTGACATATTAAACTCTACTTTTACACACTGTCACTGGTTTCCCTAATGTGTACTTTTACCCTGTCATGACAGTGGCATGTAATTTAAATAATTATCTCACTGCCATTATGCATGGTGATCTATAGGTATGTGCAACTGCGCCAGTAATATTTATATTTACATCAGTTCTGTGTGTCCTTTAAATGCAAAATATTTCATATGTTTTAATATGCTCAACTATTTGTAGCAATTAATAAAATTTGTACTATTTACCTTTGTAACCCATGTGCTCCGTTTTTTCTCCTTTATTCATCCTAGTGGCAGCAGCATACACTTATGGTTCCTGTGTCCCCAATGAAGGCTAATAGAAACAGATTTTATGGTAAGCAACCAAAGTCCTGTTTTACG
Organism: Oophaga sylvatica; assembly: GCA_033576555.1. Taxonomy (NCBI): domain Eukaryota; kingdom Metazoa; phylum Chordata; class Amphibia; order Anura; family Dendrobatidae; genus Oophaga; species Oophaga sylvatica. The sequence continues at coordinate 339,551,003 of JARQOD010000004.1, read as the reverse complement.
CAAGTCCTTTACTGTTTGTAGGGAATTTATTTGTTTTACTAGTGCGCTTCAGTGAAAATTTTTCAAATAGTTAATGACAAAATGTGTCTGCTAATTGGACGACCCTTTCTCAATCACTGTTTACGTCTCATAAAATAATAGCTGCTGTACTACTCTCCGGTTCGGGCGACGTTCCAGTGGTGTCAGCATTTACTCTCCAATTATGTCATGCAAGCACTGCAGTCAGTCAGCCATTTCACTCTCCTCTCCTTCGGACAAATCCGAAATCCAGAGGAAGTGAGCGAGCAGCCGTGGCTCTGACTTCCTCCAAATGTTCTGATTATGTTATGGGAGCCGCAGAAGAGCCAGTGCCCACATCGCTGGAACAGCGTCCACACCGGAGGCGATTATATCTGTTATTTTATAAGGGTGAACATAGTGATTGAGAAGGCGTTGTCCGAGTAGTGAATAACCCCTTTAAAGTAAGAATCTGATAGGACCCCAAAAAGCTGAAGTACAGTTACCTGTAAGCCCATAGGCTAAGACAGATTAATGTATGTCAATTGTGGTTTTGCTGTTTCTCAGTCTTATTCAAACTGCTGTAAAAATACGTACACATGCTGCAGAATACAGCTGAATGAAATGTATAGAGCAGATATTTAGTCACATGCACAAAACTAACGGATAGTTACAGATTAAGTAATTGGTTATGTAAGTTCATAATGAGTAGTGGCCCCAGTGCTGATGCTAGAAGCATATGACCAGTAGTTATAGAAATCCCTTGCCACCAGAAAAAACGCAATTAACCTGCAGATATGGCCGCACGGTGGCTCAGTGGTTAGAACTGAAGCCTTGCAGCGCAGGGGTCCTGGGTTAAAATCTCACCAAGGACAACATCTGCAACGAGTTTGTATGTTCTTCTCATGTTTGTGTAAAGACATACTGATAAGGAATCTAGATTGTGAGCCCCATTGGGGACAGCGAAGATAATGTATGTAAAACGCTGCGGAATATGATAGTGCTATATAAGCAAAGCATAATACATAAAAACTAGCATTATTAACCTTCCTTGCGCCCTCACTGCAGCGTTCTGGTCACAGTCACGGGGGCAGAGCGGGTTCAGTTGCTGCTCTGTGTATGGAGAGCCACAGCTGTAATCGTGCCCCTGGCCCGGACTGACAGATGGCCCTAATACAGATCCAGTGATGGTCAGGCCCGTCACGCGGGTACAGCCGCTACTCTTGGTACATAGAGTGGTGACTGAACCAATGCTGGCCTGCCCCCGTGATTGGGAACTGAATGCTGCTGTGGGGGAATAAAGTTCATTTTCACCACGCTAAGTGTGGGCGCTATTAACCTGCAGAGTTACCAATATCTACAGGTTTATTAGCGTTTTTCCTGGTGACAGATACCCTCTAAGAAAAAATATATATAGTACCAAATAATGTTGTTACCTATGTATCTAAGGTGAGATTAAGCAGATTTGTCCCTTGAAGTCCTGGCTTTGTGAGTATACAACTCTAACTTCTCCTGCAAACATTTTATTTTCTCCCTCATGCAATGAATTTGGTAGAATTAATGAAATCTGCTTTTCCCGTCACAAGACGGAGCATAAAAGAAAGCTTGTCTAGCTAAACCTCTGCCATACCAAGACTGGCCAGGGACACTGGAAATAAAGGAAGCTTATTTGTATATTAATGCATCCTAAATGGAAAGAGACTTCATTATTACATATGTGCAGTACATAACCACCAATAGCCCGTAGTCTTATATAGCACGTGTAAATGTGTAATCATGTATCTGTATATTTTTTCCAGCTCTAACCTATCACTATGAGACGCAATGTATCCCGACTCCAGCCTCTTGGTATGCTCATCAGCTGCCTGTATGGTTCCAGAAGATTTCAGTGGTTGCAACATATGTGATAGAAATTGGGGTGCCATGGCTTTTCTTCCTGCCTTCAAGACGGCTTCGTCTCTTCTCATTTTACTCTCAGGTATTGATAGTATTTTCGACATGTAATGCTGTGAATTAAGTGTCCACAATCTGAATTCATCATGGCTGAATTAGGCTATCACCGTCACTCCCATAGATCGTGAAAGACGCAACAACTTACATGCATGATAGTTTATTTTGTTAAGCATGGGGAAAATAAGCTAAGGGTCCCCAACCCATTACTTATCAAGTTGTGTTACTGTATATACTGTCTACAGCTTAAAGCAATGTCCATGTTATCAGGCCTTTCCTGGATTTTCAGTTGAGCGCTTATTCTTAGGCAATCAGTGTAAGATTGGCGGGGATCCAATTTGCTCTACTTAAAATAGCATTTTTTCATGCTTTTCAGCACGCATACAGCATGTTAACGCTAATCTAGTGATGAGATGAGCGAACATGCTCGGGTGTTATCGGAGCATCTTACATTATATATCTTATATTATGTTCAAGTCCCTGCAGCTGCATGATTTGCGTCGGTTAGACAGCCACAACACATGCGGGGATTGACTAACAGTCAGAGAATGTGCAGCCCCGGGGACTCGAACATAGTATTTGAGCACACCCAAGATACTCTGATAACACGTTTTCCAAGCACGTTCGCTCATTCTGCTCAAATGGGTTTAGCTACATTAACATTTAATGCCGCAGACCATTCATAGAAAATCCTGGGAAGCTAAAAACTTCCAAATACATTTGCTTATTTACAAGCCAAGTTATGATGTTTGACCAATGTATGTGTCTAATTTTAAATGTAGATTCTTATTTTTTTAGGTTCTGCTGCAGATTTTGATCATACTTACTGGGAATTACAACTTCTTTAACCTGCTGACCGTGGTTCTTTGCTTTTCTCTGCTTGATGACCAGCATTTGAGATCTGGCCCAAAGGGAAGAAAAGGTCAGTAGAGAGATTGTGACAATGTGTGACTGTGCTTGTGTCGTGTCCAATTCATTCTTACTCTAGCAAACGTACACTACAGTATTACCCTGATCAAATATTTATCCTTCTTTTACAAAATCGAAAACAGTACACAAGTTTATTTACTTTAAATGTAGACAAACATGACTCTTAAGTTGCGAATATTTACCATGTACCTTGAGAAACTTAATATCCAATATGTCCAAGTCAAGCTTAAAGGGAAGCAATTGTCAGAAAATGATGGATTGTTTAAGTGTGGTTTTAAGATTAATGTATTTTTTTCCGGCAATGTGGTGTTTATCGTTTTATTCACCCATATCATACTCTGCATTTAAGACAAAAAATAGTTATCTTGCCATTTTCACACTGGCCATTGGTGCTTTTTCTTTCTCGCTTTATTGGGGGACACAGGTTACCATGGTGTATGCTGCTGTCGCTAGGAGGCTGACACTATGCAAATAACAAAAAGATAGCTCCTCCTCAGCAGTATATACCGACCGACAGGCACAAAGCAACTCAGTTTTTGCTTAGTGTCTGTAGGAGGCGGACCTGGATCTAACACCAGATCTGCAGTGTTTTTTCTTTCATTCTTACTCTAGCAAACGTACACTACAGTATTACCCTGATCAAATATTTATCCTTCTTTTACAAAATCGAAAACGGTACACAAGTTTATTTACTTTAAATGTAGACAAACATGACTCTTAAGTTGCGAATATTTACCATGTACCTTGAGAAACTTAATATCCAATATGTCCAAGTCGAGCTTAAAGGGAAGCAATTGTCAGAAAATGATGGATTGTTTAAGTGTGGTTTTAACCCCTCTCTGACATTAGACGTACTATCCCGTCCATAAAACCCGTGACAATCTGACCATGGACGGGATAGTACGTCATAGCGATCAGCTGCGCTCCTGGGGGGAGCGCAGCTGATCGCCGCCGGGTGTCAGATGATTATCACAGCTGACACCCGTGACTGTGTGTCAGGAGCGGTCACGGACCGCTCCCGGCACATTAACCCCTTGCACACCGCGATCAAACATGATCGCGGTGTACTGGGGGCACAGGGGGGCATCGCGCAGGGAGAGCGCTCCCTGCGCGCCCCCCTGAGACCCTCAGAACAGCGCGATGTGATCGCGCTATTCTGAGGGCTTCCTCCCTCCCAGGACCCGGATCCAAGATGGCGCCGGGGTCCTGGAGGGAGGCGGCTTCCTCAGTGCCTGCTGAGAGCAGGCACTGAGAAGCTGCAGCGCTGCCTGTGAGATCGCTGGTCTCACAGAGTGCTGTGCACACTGTGAGACCAGCGATCTCACATTTTACAGTGATGTCCCACCCTGGGACAATGTAAAAAAGTAAAAAAAATAAAAATAAACGTGTAAAAAAAAAAATTCCAAAATAAGTAAAAAAAAAAAAAAAATATTCCCCAATAAATTCATTTTTTCCTGTAAATAAAAAAAATAAAACAATAAAAGTACACATATTTGGTATCGCCGCGTCCGTAACGACCCCCCCTATAAAACTGTCCCACTAGTTAACCCCTTTAGTGAACCCCTTAAAAAAAAATAAATAAAAACAAAGCAAAAAATCAGTGCTTTATCATCATACCGCTGAACAAAAAGTGGAATAACACGCGATCAAAAAGACGGATATAAATAAACATAGCACCGCTGAAAACGTCATCTTGTCCCGCAAAAAACGAGCCGTCACACAGCATCATGAGCGAAAAAATAAAAAAGTTATAGCTCGCAGAATAAAGCGATGCAAAAATAATTATTTTTTCTATAAAATTGTTTTTATTCTATAAAAGCGCCAAAACATAAAAAAACGATATAAATGAGGTATCGCCGTAATCGTACTGACCCGAAGAATAAAACTGCTTTATCAATTTTACCACACGCGGAACGGTATAAACGCCTCCCCCAAAAGAAATTCATGAATTGCTGATTTTTGTTCATTCTAACCTCCCAAAAATCGAAATAAAAAGCGATCAAAAAATGTCACGTGCTCAAAAATGGTATCAATAAAAACGTCAACTCGTACCGCAAAAAATAAGACCTCACATGACTCTGTGGGCCAAAATATGCAAAAATTATAGCTCTCAAAATGTGGTGATGCAAAAACTATTTTTTGCAATAAAAAGCGTCTTTTAGCGTGACAGCTGCCAATCATAAAAACCCGCTATAAATAGTAAATCAAACCCCTTTATCACCCCCTTAGTTAGGGAAAAATAATAAAATTACAAAAATGTATTTATTTCCATTTTCCCATTAGGGTTATGGTTAAGGTTAGGGTTGCGGCAAAAGTTAGGGTTAGGGTTGGCGCTAAAGTTAGTATTAGGGTTATGGTTGGGATTAGGGATAGGGGTGTGTTAGGGTTACGTTTGTGGTTAGGGTTGGGACTAGGGTTAGGGGTGTGTAGAGGTTAGGGTTGGAGTTAGAATTGGGGGGTTTCCGCTGTTTAGGCACATCAGGGGCTCTCCAAATGTGACATGACGTCTGATCTCAATTCCAGCCAATTCTGCGTTGAAAAAGTCAAACGGTGCTCCTTCCCTTCTGAGCTCTGCCATGCGCCCAAACAGTAGTTTACTCCCACATGGGGTATCAGCGTACTCTGGACCCTAAGAGTTATTGTGCAATTTGTCCTATTTCTTCTGTTACCCTTGGGAAAATAAAAAACGGGGCAAAAATATCATTTTTTAAAAAAAAAAAAGATTTTTTTTTGTTTTTACGGCTGTACGTTATAAACTTGTGTGAAGCACTTGGGGCTTCATAGCGCTCACCACACATCTAGATAAGTTCCTTGTGGGGTCTATTTTCCAAAATGGGGTCACTTGTGGGGGTTTCCACTGTTTAGGCGCATCAGGGGCTCTCCAAATGCGACATGACGCCCCCACACCATTCCATCAAAGTCTACAATCCAAAACGTCACTACTTCCCTTCCGAGCCCCAACGTGTTCCCATACAGTAGTTTTCTCCCACATATTGGGTATCAGCGTACTCAGGACAAATTGGACAACAACTTTTTGGGTCCAATTTCTCCTGTTACCCTTGTGAAAATAAAATATTGGGGGCGAAAAAAATAATTTTTGTAAAAAAAATATATATTTTTTATTTTTACGGCTGTTCGTTATAAACTTCTGTGAAGCACTTAGGGGTTCAAAGTGCTCACCACACATCTAGATAAGTTCCTTGTGGGGTCTATTTTCCAAAATGGGGTCACTTGTGGGGGGTTTCCACTGTTTAGGCGCATCAGGGGCTCTCCAAATGCGACATGACGCCCCCAGACCATTCCATCAAAGTCTACAATCCAAAACGTCACTACTTCCCTTCCGAGCCCCAACGTGTACCCATACAGTAGTTTTCTCCCACATATTGGGTATCAGCGTACTCAGGACAAATTGGACAATCACTTTTGGGGTCCAATTTCTCCTGTTACCCTTGTGAAAATAAAATATTGGGGACAAAAAAATCATTTTTGTAAAAAAAAAAAATAATAATTTTATTTTACGGCTGTACGTTATAAACTTCTGTGAAGCACTTGGGGGTTCAAAGTGCTCACCACACATCTAGATAAGTTCCTTGAGGGGTCTAGTTTCCAAAATGGTGTCATTTGTGGGGGTTTCCACTGTTTAGGCAGATCAGGAGCTCTCCAAACACGACATGGCATCCAGCCAATTCTGCGTTGAAAAAGTCAAACGGCACTCCTTCCCTTCCAAACTCTGCCATGCACCCAAACAGTGGTTTACCCCCACATATGGGGTATCAGCGTACTCAGGACAAATTGCACAATAACTTTTGGAGTCTTGTTACCCTTGGGAAAATAAAAATTGGGGTGAAAAGATCATTTTTGTGGAAAAAATATGATTTTTTAATTTTACGGCTCTACGTTATAAACTTGTGTGAAGCACTTGGGGGTTCAAATTGCTCACCAAAGTTCTAGATAAGTTCCTTAGGGGGTCTAGTTTCCAAAATGGGGTCACTTGTGGGGGGTTTCCACTGTTTAGGCACATCAGTGGCTCTCCAAATGCAACATGGCGTCCAATCTCAATTCCAGCCAATTTTGGTTGGAAAAAGCCAAATGGTGCTCCTTCCATTCCGAGCTCTGCCGTGCGCCCAAACAGTGGTTCCCCCCCACATATTGGGTATCAGCGTACTCAGGACAAATTGGACAACAACTTTTGTGGTCCAATTTCTCCTGTTACCCTTGGGAAAATAAAAAATTAGTGACTAAAAATAATTTTTGTGGGAAAAAAATAGGATTTTTTATTTTCATGCCCGGGCATTATAAACTTGTGTGAAGCACTTGGGGGTTCAAAGTGCTCACCAAAGCTATAGATAAGTTCCTTAGGGGGTCTAGTTTCCAAAATGTGGTCACTTGTGGGGGTTTCTACTGTTTAGGCTCATCTGGGCACTGCAAACGGAACATGACCCCCATCAACGTCTGCATTCCAAAACGTTACTACTTCCTTTCCAAGCCCTGCCGTGCGCCCAAACAGTTTCCCCCCCCCCCCCACATATTGGGTATCAGCGTACTCAGGACAAATTGGCCAACAACTTTTGGGGTCCAATTTCCTTGGGAAAAATCAAAAATTTGGGACTAAAAAATCATTTTTGTGGAAAATTGTTTCTTTTTTTTTTTCACACCCAGGCATTATAAACTTTTGTGAAACACTTGGGGATTCAAAGTGCTCACAACAGATCTAGATAAGTTCCTTAGGGGTCTAGTTTCCAAAATGGTGTCACTTGTGGGGGTTTCCACTGTTTAGGCGCATCAGGGGCTCTCCAAACGCGACATGGCGTCCAATCTCAATTCCAGCCAATTTTAGTTTGAAAAAGTCAAACGGCGCTCCTTCCCTTATGAGCTCTGCTGTGCACACATACAGTGGTTTTCCCCCACTTATGGGGTATTGGCGTACTCAGGAGAAATTGCACAACAACTTTAGTGTCCATTTTCTTCTTTTACCCTTGTGAAAATAAAAAAAAAGTTTGTAAAAGATCATTTTTGTGGCTAAAAAGTTAAATATTCATTTTTTCCTTCCACGTTGCTTCAGCTCCTGTGAAGCACCTGAAGGGTTAATAAACTTTTTGAATGTGGTTTTGAGTACCTTGAGGGTGCAGTTTTTATAATGGTGTCACTTTTGGGTTTTTTCTGCCATATAGACCCTCAAAGTGACTTCAAATATGAGGTGGTCCCTAAAAAAAATGGCTTTGTAAATTTTGTTGTAAAAATGAGAAATCGCTGGTCAACTTTTAACCCTTATAATTTCCTAAGAAAAAAAAATTTTGATTCCAAAATTGTGCTGATGTAAAGTAGACATGTGGGAAATGTTATTTCTTAACTATTTTGTGTGACATATTTCTCTGTTTTAAGGGAATAAAAATTCAAAGTTTGAAAATTGCAAAATTTTCAAAATTTTCGCCATATTTGCATTTTTTTCAAAAATAAATGCAAGGTATATCGAAGAAATTTTACCACTAACGTAAAGTACAATATGTCACGAGAAAACAATCTCAGAATCGCGCAGATCCGTTGAAGCGTTCCAGAGTTATAACCTCATAAAGAGACAGTGGTCAGAATTGTAAAAATTGGCCCGGTCATTAACGTGCAAACCACCCTTGGGGGTGAAGGGGTTAAGATTAATGTATTTTTTTCCGGCAATGTGGTGTTTATCGTTTTATTCACCCATATCATACTCTGCATTTAAGACAAAAAATAGTTATCTTGCCATTTTCACACTGGCCATTGGTGCTTTTTCTTTCTCGCTTTATTGGGGGACACAGGTTACCATGGTGTATGCTGCTGTCGCTAGGAGGCTGACACTATGCAAATAACAAAAAAGATAGCTCCTCCTCAGCAGTATATACCGACCGACAGGCACAAAGCAACTCAGTTTTTGCTTAGTGTCTGTAGGAGGCGGACCTGGATCTAACACCAGATCTGCAGTGTTTTTTCTTTCGCAGGTTTTGTGTTTGCTTATTAATAATTTCTCCTTTGTTTTTGTGATTTATCTCTTCGGGTAACAGGGTTCAATTTATTCGCCCTGTTTTCCCACATTTAAGCGGCCGAGAGAGCAGTGTGGTATCATCCATATCGCCCACTCTCGGACCCGCTGGCAAGACTTCGTCCCCTGTCACCTTTACGGGTGTTTCAGGGCGACTTGTGGTGGCCAGTCCTTGCCTTTTCTCCTCCTCACCCCTCTCCTCGGAGAGGGCTGAGAGGAAGACGGTGGTCACCGGTGGTGGCCTCCCCCCTACTAGTAAGGCCTCTTTCACATCTCAGTCGTGCGACGTCAGTCAAAATCCGCCAAAGTGTGAAAAAAAACGGATCCGCCATTTTTTTTTTTTTTTTTGGCGGATCCGCTTTTTTCCCATTGACTTGCATTAGTGGCGGATTTAGACGGATGGTCGTCCGTTAGATCCGTTTTTTGACGGATCCGCCAAAAATTTGGCGTCTGCCATTTTTGGAAAACGTCCAATGCAACGTTTTTTTGTGTGCGTCAAAATGGCGGATCCGTCAAAAAACGGATCTAACGGACGAGATCCGTTGCTCCCATAGAAAATGCAATCAAAATGCCCAGAACACTGACCGGGGTCTCTCTCTCTCTCTCTCTCTCTCTCTCTCTCTCTCTCTCTCTCTCTCTTTCTCTCTCTCTCTCCTCTCTCCTCTGTCTCTCTCTCAGACATGCGTACCTGCATTTTCCGGGTTTTATTCCGGGTTGAAAAGTTCATAGCGGATCCGTCAAAAAAACAGATCCGTTTGCATCCGTTTTTCACCTTTTCTGGTGGATCCGCTATTTTCACACTTTGGCGGATTTTAACTGACGCCAAAGGACTGAAGTGTGAAAGAGGCCTAAGGGGTTGACGCCGCTTTCTGCACCGTCTGGAGACGGTGGGAGGATAAGTCAGGGGAAGAGGCCATTTCTTCTGGACGCAATTAAGGTTTGGGGACCTAGTTCTAAAACTATATTTCAGCATTGCAGGGGACCAGAAAAAAAAGAGCCACCTTCACAGACTGCTGCCTTAGTGCTGCTGAAGGTGGCTCTTGTACTTAAAACGCCCGGGGGGGGTGACAAGTTCCCTTTTAAATTTCGCGCCTTTCACTCCAAAAGCGCGCGGCGCCGACATTTTACAGCTGTCTTCATCTTTCTTTGGCTGGGCACTCCCCTCCTCCCGGCTCCTAGGCCAATCGCAAGCTGTCTTTCACTTTTCCCTGCACAGAACGCTGGCCCCGCCCACCGCTCGCTTCAGCATGTCTTGTGGCCTCAGGGAATGCAGCACCCATCTTGAAACTGTGCTCCTGCAGTGTTTCTCAGCCTCCGGCTCTGCTCCTGCAGGGACACAGCTGACCACTCTCTTCTGCTGCTGATCGCTGGGTATCTGGTAGGCTCTGCTTCCTCCCAGCCTCTGCCCACGCTTATCTTTTCATATCTTCCTCAGCAGTATTGCCACTATAGCTCCCTGCTGTACTGGTTACACAAGCTCTACCTATACCCAACCCCGTTGCCTTTGGTCATAATCCCACAGTGATTCACTACGCTTGTGCCTGCTGTAAGAGAAAGTGGGCTTCAGGCCAGCCGTCTCCCTTCTGTCCATCCTGCAGTCCTTCCACCATGTCTGCCCCTCAGGAGACCGCTAATGCCCGGGATGAGAGCACTCCCTCCCCTCCGGAGTGGGCTGTTGCCATGTCTCAGTCGGTCGCTGACCTGACTAAAGTATCACAGGCCCTGGAACGTATGCCGCTTCTAGCTACCGCCACCAGTGCTTCGAACGCCTCCCACTGTGATTCGCATCCTTCCACGTCCTTCACAGGGACAGGTCAGTGAAGAGATCTAGGAAGCGGACTCTGTCTAGCTCTTCCTCCAGTTCTCCAGGCCCCTCTGCGGCTTTTCCCAACCATAAAGAGTTTGAGGCTACTACCTCTAGACACTGGGAACATCCGGAAGGAAACGTCTGGACACTCTGTACCCATTTAGTTCAGACCTGGTCTCCAAATGGTCCGAATCCCCTAAGGTGGATCCGCCAGTCTCACGCTTATCCTCCCAGACAGTTCTGTCCATTCCTGATGCGGCGTCTCTTAAGGACGCTACTGACAGACAGATTGAGGCCTTAACGAAATCGGCTTTTGAGGCGTCCGGCACCTCTCTCTGCCCTATGTTCGCCTCCACTTGGGTAGAGAAGGCCATATCGGCCTGGGCCAAGATTCTTTGACGAGGCATTGTGGCGGCAGGAGCTAGCGGATCTAGCAGACCAGATTGCTCATGCGGGCAAATACTTCCTGAATGCCTCCTTAGATGCCACTGCCTGCTCAGCAAGAGCAAACAGCAACATTGTCGCCATTCGCCATGTCCTTTGGTTAAAGGCGTTTAACGCGGACCCAGCATCTAAAAAAATCCCTCACTGGCCTTCCGTTCCAGGGCTCCAGGCTCTTTGGAACCAAGCTGGACCAGATCATTTTGGACCTCACTGGGGGGTAAAAGTACCTCTCTGCCCCAATCCAAACCAAAACGTCCTTACAATAGAAAGGGACCCCAGTCCTTTCGGCCGTTCTCTTCTTCAGGCGACTCCTCACAACAGGGCCGTTCTTCTGGCCAAGGGGAAAGAAGGAAACCTTCCTTCAAGTCTACTCCTCACTGGAAATCCAAAAGCCGTCCATCTAAGCCTTCCGGATCACGCAGTCATAGATTCTCCTCTAAATGACGGGTCACCCCCCCACCTGCGAATTCTTCCAGGGTGGGAGGCAGGCTCCTTTTTTTCAAGGAGACTTGATTTTTGGCGGTCGGCGACGCCTGGGTCAGGGAGATCGTCACATCCGGCTGCAAAATAGAATTTTCCTCGCCCCTAGGAAGACGTTTCTTCCTCTCCCGCCCTCCGAAACAGCCCTCTCATCTCCCAGGGCTCCTCCAGGCCGTTTCTTCTCTCCTAAACTCAGGAGTGATTGTCCCTTGGCAGGAACTGTTTTCCTGGTTCTACTTGAACCTGTTCGTAGTGCCAAAGAAAGAGGCTTCCCTCCGCCCGATCTTGGACCTCAAACAGTTGAATCGTCACCTTCGGATTCGCCACTACAGAATGGAGTCCTTATGCTCAGTGATCGCCTCCATGGAGCCGGGGGATGCCTACCTGCACATTCCTGTTTGTGTTCAACACCAGAGGTTCCTTCGGTTTGCCATTCAGGAGCACCATTACCAGTTCACGGCTCTCCCGTTCGGCTTGGCGTCCGCTCCTAGGATCTTCACGAAGGTCATGGCGGCTGTCATGGCCATCCTTCGTTCCAAGGGGATTCTTATAATCCCTTATCTCGACATCTCCTGGTCAAGGGTCCGTCTCTCCGGGACTGCAATCAGAGTCTCCAGATCACTCGGCTGGATCATCAACGAAGAGAGGTCAACCCTGATTCCAACTCAGCACCTCGTCTTTCTGGGCATGGAGCTTGATACCATTCAGGCTCGAGTCTTCCTTCCAAAGGAGAAGTTCTTCTCTCTCTCCGGCGGGGGATCAAAGATCTAAAGCGACCAGTCCCTCTTCCCCTTCGGTCCGACATGAGGGTACTGGGGCAGATGACTGCCTCCATGGAAGCAGTGCCGTACGCCCAGTTTCACACCCGCCCTCTCCAGCTGGCCTCCTGTCTTCCTGGGACAAGAGAACGGTTTCCCTGGATCGCCCAGTGCTTCTGCCTCTCAATGTGAGACAGTCCTTCACTTGGTGGACGCTGTCCTCCTCCATTCTCTGAGGAAAGTCATTTCTTCCTCTCCGGTGGCAGGTCATCACAACCGATGCCAGTCTTCAGGGTTGGAGAGTGGTATACATCCACCTCACAGTGCAGGGTCGCTGGGACGTTCAGGAAGTCCTTCTCCTGATCAGTCTCTTGGAGATCAGGGCCATCCTTCTTGCCCTCCTCCGCTGGCAGTCCCTCTTCGCAGGAAAGCCGGTCCACATTCAGTCGGACAACGCCATGGCCGTGGCTTACATAAACCACCAGGGCGGGACTCGCAGCAAGCAAGTCATGGCTGAGGTGGAAAAGATTCTATGTTGGGCGGAACACCAAGTCCCTGCCATTTCAGCCGTTCACATTCCAGGGGTGGACAACTGGGAAGCCTACTTCCTGAGTCGTCAGGGGCTCGCAACAGGCGAGTGGTCTCTCAACTCCGCCGTCTTCCACCAAATTTGTCGGAGGTGGGGTGTTCCAGATGTCGACCTAATGGCTTCTCGAACAAACCACAAGGTTCCCCAGTACGTAGCCAGGTCCCGGGACCCGTTAGCAATCGGTTGCGACGCACTTGTGATCCCGTGGTCTCATTTCAGATTCCCTAACTCTTTCCGCCTCTTCCCTTGATTCCTAGAGTCGCAAAAAAGATAATGGACGAAGGAGTTCCCGTTCTGTTAATAGCTCCAGACTGGCCGCGATGGGCTTTGTATGCGGAGCTAGTGAACATGCTCTCGGACGTTCACACATAAATAACTACCTGCGCCTCTCACTCATGAAATATGAAGAAATATCCCCACAAAGTGAAAAAGACTGCTGGATAAATAGCGATGCAAACGAGACAGAGCTATTAAGTTGGCATATATACAAGTGTTGGTTTAGAACACTTACTGTCACAACAGCAGAGGGCTGGAATGGAGAAAAAGATGTCCTGGCTCGGTGTGAGTAGTAGTCGGGCCGCGCGCCCAGAGCAGGCAAGCCAGATGTAACGGGGCAGGGAGCGTCCTCCCTGTTGCTGGAACAACTCAGCTGGACTGGGAAGCGCAGAGTCCGGAAGTACCGCGGCGTCCTCAGGCCACGAGGCGCCGCTAGTACGAGATGAACAGGCCAGGGGCGGGACAAAAAGATGGGTGACGTCACCGGTACTTAGTACAGGAGGCAGGAAGGGTCAAAAACGTTCCAACGCCATATGCAGAGATGCAAACACTATTACTCATTTTCTATCCCTTTTTTTCTCTGCACATTTGTTGTTACTAGTACCTGTTGCTCTCTTTGCAAACACATAGTGTAGCAATTAACATTCCTTTTTTGTTGTACTGTCACATGGCGAGAGGGCGGGGGGCTTTTTCAAAGCTACATAAGGCAGGCTCTGGTAAGGGTCTTGATCCCTGACGAAGAAGGTCTGTGTACCTTCGAAACGCGTTGGAACGTTTTTGACCCTTCCTGCCTCCTGTACTACGGTGACGTCACCCATCTTTTTGTCCCGCCCCCGGCCTGTTCATCTCGTACTAGCGGCGCCTCGTGGCCTGAGGACGCCGCGGTACTTCCGGACTCTGCGCTTCCCAGTCCAGCTGAGTTGTTCCAGCAACAGGGAGGACGCTCCCTGCCCCGTTACATCTGGCTTGCCTGCTCTGGGCGCGCGGCCCGACTACTACTCACACCGAGCCAGGACATCTTTTTCTCCATTCCAGCCCTCTGCTGTTGTGACAGTAAGTGTTCTAAACCAACACTTGTATATATGCCAACTTAATAGCTCTGTCTCATTTGCATCGCTATTTATCCAGCAGTCTTTTTCACTTTGTGGGGATATTTCTTCATATTTCATGAGTGAGAGGCGCAGGTAGTTATTTATGTGTGTTTCCTATTATTGTACACCATTCCTTGGGTACTTTCGAGTCGGCACTAGCGCAGCGGCTGACTCAACTCCAGCAGCCTCTTCACACATTTTTGTTCACTCCAACATATTTCTGTAGTTAGCGCCAGTGAGGTTTATACCTTTATTATGCTCTCGGACGTTCCCTGGAGGCTTCCAGCCTGTCCGGATCTTCTCTCGCAAGGGCCCTTCTTCCACCCGAGTTCTCAATCTCTAGCTTTAACGGCATGGCCGTTGAGGTCACGGTTCTGAGGAACGCAGGTTTTTCTTATAATGTCATTCAGACTATGATCAAGGCAAGGAAACCAGCGTCGTCCCGCATCTACCACAGATGTTGGAAGGTCTTTTTCCGCTGGTGCGAGGAACACAGTCTTTTTCCTATGACTTTTTCTCCCCTCCGTCCTTGGTTTCCTGCAGACGGGTCTCGACTCGGGCCTTTCCCTCAGTACTCTGAAGGGTCAGGTCTTGGCTCTGTCTATTTTCTTCCAGAATGATCTGGCTTCTTTTTCTCAGGTGAAGACCTTTCTTTAAGGCGTCGCTCACCTAGCTCTTTCTTACCACCCTCCGGTCGATCCTTGGGATCTCAATCTGGTCTTGGGCGCTCTCCAGCGTGTGCCTTTTGAGCCGATTCAGGAGATTTCCTTCTTTCTTCTCTCATAGAAGGTGGCCTTCCTGGTCGCCATCACCTCTATCAGGAGGGTATCCGAATTAGCGGCATTGTCTTGCCATTCTCCTTTCCTGATTATGCACCAGGATAAGGTGGTCCTCCGGCCTGTTCCTTCCTTTCTTCTGAAGGTAGTTTCTGCCTTTCACATCAACGAGAATATCGTCCTTCCTTCTCTGTGTCCTTCTCCATCTCATCCGCTGGAAAGATCTCTACACAAGCTGGACTTGGTCAGGGCTATTCGAGTCTACCTTTCTAGGACTGCTTCTTTTCGTCAGTCCAATTCCCTGTTTGTTGTCTCTGAAGGTCGTAGGAAGGGGCTCCCAGCCTCTAAATCAACCATCGCTCGTTGGATTCGTTCAGCGGTTCTGGAAGCATACCGGACTCAGGACAAACAGCCTCCTCCGGAGGTGAGGGCTCACTCTACCTGAGCTGTGGAGCTTCCTGGGCCGTTCGTCACCAAGCTTCGGTTTTGCAAATTTGCAAGGCCGCAACCTAGTCGTCCCTTCACACTTTTGTGAGGTTTTACAAGTTGAATACCCACGCCTCTGCTGATGCAGGTCTGGGTAGGAAGATACTGCAGGCGGCGATTTCCCACCGGCCGACCTAAGTCCTCTTCTCTCTGCATACCTTTCCCACCCTTGGGACTGCTTTTGGACGTCCCTTGGTAACCTATGTCCCCCAGTGAAGCGAGAAAGAAAGTGGGATTTTTGGTACTTACCGTAAAATCTTTCTTGGAGCCTTCATTGGGGGACACAGCACCCTCCCTTAATGTTGTACCATGTTGGCCATTGTCCCGTTGTTTTAGATTGGTACATAGGTTGAGTTTTTGTTTATACTTGCTCCTACTACTGCTTTTGCACCAACTGAGTTGCTTTGTGCCTGTCGGTCGGTGTATACTGCTGAGGAGGAGCTATCTTTTTCTTATTTGCATAGGGTCAGCCTCCTAGCGACAGCAGGATACACCATGGTAACCTGTGTCCCCCAATGAAGGCTCCAAAAAAGAGATTTTACGGTAAGTACCAAAAATCCCACTTTTTCGACTCTTAACTATCTGTTCCAGGAAACCAAATGTATGCACTACCGTTCCAAATTTTGGGGTCACCCAGACAATTTTGTGTTTTCCATGAAAACTCATACTTTTATTAATCAAATGAGTTGCCAAATGAATTTAAAATCTAGTCCAGACACTGACAAGGTTTGAAAAAAAAGATTTTTATTGAAATAATTTTCTCATTCAAACTTTGCTTTCGTCAAAGAATGCTCCCTTTGGAATTACAGCATTGCAGACCTTTGGCATTCTAACTGTTAATTTCCTGAGGTAATCTGTAGAGATTTCATCCCATGCCTCCAGAAGCCTCTACCACAAGTTGGTTTGTCTTGATGGGCACTTTTTGCGTACCATACGGTCAAGCTGCTCCCACAACAGCTCAATGGGGTTGAGATCTGGTGACTGCGCTCCATTACACATAGAATACCAGCTGCCTGCTTCTTCCCTAAATAGTTCTGGCATAATTTGGAGGTGTGCTTTGGGTCATTGTACTGTTGTAGGATGAAATTGGCTCCAATCAAGCGCTGTCCACAGGGTATGGCATGACGATGCAAAATGGAGTGATAGCCTTCCTTAATAAAAATCCCTTTTACCTTGTACAAATCTCCCACTTTCCCAGCACCAAAGCAACCCCAGACCATCACATTACCTCCACCATGCTTGACAGATGGTGTCAGGAACTCTTCCAGCATCTTTTCAGTTGTTCTGCGTCTCACAAATGTTCTTCTGTATGATCCAAACACCTCAAACTTGGACTCGTCTGTCCATATCACTTTTTTCCAATCTTCCTCTGTCCAATGTCTGTGTTCTTTTGCCCATATTAATCTTTTCCTTTTATTACCCAGTCATAGATATGGCTTTTTCTCTGCCCTGAAGGCCAGCATCTCGGAATTGCCTCTTCACTGTAGACGTTGACACTGGCGTTTTGCAAGTACTATTTAAAGGGACTCTGTCACCCCATTTTTCATATATAAGCTGAAGCCACCGCCATCAGGGGATTATCTACAGCATTCTGTAATGCTGTAGATAAGCCCCCGATGTAACCTGAAAGATAAGAAAAACGAGTTATTATTCTCACCGGGGGGGCGGTCCGGTCCGATGGGCGTCGCTGGTCCGGGTCCGTCACCTCCCATCTTCTAGCGATTACGTCCTCCTCCTTGCTTCTGGCGCGCTCCTGTGCAGGCGTACTTTATCTGCTCTGGTGAGGGCAGAGCAAAATACTGCAGTGTGCAGGCGCTGTGCCTCTCTGACTTTTCCTGGCGCCTGCGCACTGCAGTACTTTGCTCTGCCAGAAGCAAGGAGGACGACGTCATCGCTAGAAGATGGGAGGTGACGGACCCGGACCAGCGATGGATCTGCGACGCCCTTCGGACCGAACCGCAGCGGACCGCCCCCCCCCCCGGTGAGTATAATATAACTCGTTTTTCTTATCTTTCAGGTTACATCAGGGCTTAGCTACAGTATTACAGAATGCTGTAGATAAACCCCTGATGGCGGTGGCAGCAGCTTATATACGAAAAATGGGGGTGACAGATTTCCTTTAATGAAGCTGCCAGTTGAGGACCTGTGAGGCGTCGATTTCTCAAACTACAGACTCTAATGTACTTGTCTTGTTGCTCAGTTGTGCAGCGCTATCTCCCACTTCTTTTTCTACTCTGGTTAGAGCCTGTTTGTGAACTACTCCCGGAGAGCACATAGTTGTAGGAAGTCTTCAGTTTCTTGGCAATTTCTCGCATGGAATAGCCTTCATTTCTAAGAACAAGAATAGACTGTCAAGTTTCACATGAAAGTTCTTTTTTTCTGGCCATTTTGAGAGTTTAATGGAACCAGCAAATGTAATGCTCCACATTCTCAACCAGCTCAAAGGAAGGTCAGGTTTATAGCTTCTCTAATCAGCCAAACTGTTTTCAGCTGTGCTGACATACTTGCACAATGGTTTTCAAGGGTATTCTAACCATCCATTAGCCTTCTTACACAGTTAGCAAGCACAAAGTACCATAAGAACACTGGAGTGATGGTTGTTGGAAATGGGACTCTATACACCTATGAAGGTATTGCATTACAAACCAGACGTTTACACGGTAGTGTACATCGGCCACAATGAACAGACCTGGACTCTAGCTTCTGTTTAGTAGCATCTAATGAGCATGTGAAAAGGTGAAAGTGAAGGGGAGCGGAGCTAGCTGTAACATCTCCAGTGATTATTGTTTTGATGATTTATGGTCCTTATGTTGGTAGTCATTAGCTGTAACATTCCCTATTAAGATTGGTGCATTGTGTGTGTGTTTATATAACATACGGTATTTATTACTCTTATCGGTCTTTGTATTCCTTCATTCTCTGATAAGGAGCCTGCTGAAAACTTTTCCTGTAAGGACAAGAAGTATTAGTCTAAAACAGCCTCAATGGGCAGTGTGAAAATTGCAAGATTACAAATTTTTTTTATTCTATTTTTTTTAATAAAAACCATGATTTGAAGTAAAAAAGCTCCAAAAAAATAAAAAAAGACACAAAAAACTTAGTTAAACAAAAGGCCATTTTCTGATGTGTAGCTTTCCTTTAAGGCATGTACGTATAGTGTATTCAGTCAGAGCGGCAGAAGGATGGACATTATGTTTTAATTGGTACTTATTGGAGAAAATGTTTGTCCTTTTTTTTTTTTTTTTAGGATACCTATAATATTGTTAAAGAGATCCTATCTTTGATAGTAAAATTATGGCTAAATAAGAGCTTGTCTGCCTTTTTTTTTGCAGAGATACAATGTGCAAGTCACGAGAAATCTAACATAACCTGCTGTAAACAAATCGGGCTGGAATTGCACTGGTGGGGTCAATGAACTGAGATGAAGATGTACTGGTGCACGCAATCGAAAAAATGGAAAAAAATACAGTGTTTCCATCTTCAAAATAGTACTGGTGCACCGACACACCACCAGTGTACTTCCATCCTGATTTACATATGGCTTGTTATCTAGATTTTTCATTGATGGCACTTTGGTCCTCTGTTAAAGGTATCATTTATATAAGGCGGACAATCGCCGATAGAGCAATATCTTCACTTTCCGTATGTAAAATTGTATTGACTGGTGCCTTTTCAAGCCATAGACATGTAAGTGAATGATGGGGCAGTGTCGTGATGGATCTTATTGAAAAATGTTGATGATAATGAAGTACGGTATATCTCCAGTTATTAATGAGCAATCATGTTGCATTGCTTGCCATAACTTTTAAATGTAGTTAAGTAGCAAAGTCCTTGTCAATTTTGAGCTCAAGTAGAATAGACACAAATGCAGCACACGGCTGGTACTCCCTATAAAGCTCCAACCACCCTTCACTCTCTGTTCTCTGCATTCATAGCCAGCAGAACGTCTCTGCTGCAACGCTCCTATTGATTACTGTACATAGATCGGAGTAAGAGCTTTTCAATATGATTTTTAATACATATATATATATATATTATATATATATATATATATATATATATACTTTAATCATAGAATGGTAGAGTTGGAAGGGACCTCCTGCGTCATCGTGTCCAACACCCTCCTCAAAGCAGAATTACCTAAATCATCCCAGACTGATGTCTGTCCAGCCTTTTGTTTGAAGGAACTCACCACCTCTTGTAACAACCTGTTCCACTCATTGATCACCCTCACTGTAAAGTTTTTTCTGATTTCTAATATGTGTCTCCTGCAATTCAGTTTAATCCATTTGCTTCTCGTGCTTCCTTGTGCAAATGAGAATAAAGCTGATCCCTCTACAGTGTGATAGCCCTTGATATATTTGTAAACCGCTATTAAGTTTCCTCTCAGTCTTCCCTTTCGCAAGACATTTCCAAATCCTCTAACCTTTCCTCATAGGACATGGTTTGCAGACCGGTCATGATTTTGATTGCTCTTCTCTGAACTTACTCCAGTTTGTTGATGTCTTTTTTTAAAATGTGGAGCCCAGAACTGGACACAGTATTCCAGATGAGGTCTGACCAAAGAGGAGTAGAGTGGGATAATTACTTCACGTGATCTAGACTATGCTTCTCTTAATACATCCTAAAACTGTTTGCCTTCTTTGCTGCTGCATCACACTGTAGACTCGTGGACAGACTGATCTATTAGTATACCCAAGTCTTTTTCACACGTGCTGTTGCTTAGCCCTAGTCCTCTCATTCTGTATATGCTTTTTTTATTTTTATTTTTTCTCCTAGCTTTGACACAAAGATGACACATCAGCAAATGTAATCAGTTTACCCTCCTTTCCTTCTTCTAAATCATTGATAAAGATGTTGGACAACACAGGGATGCAAAATAGAAATGTAAAAGTTCGGTCTTCTCAACATCATTTTTTACCACTTCAATGTTTACATCCTGAAAAAATCCTATAGAATCTTTGACATAACCCCAAAATTCTTTTTTTATTGTTTTTGACATCTTTTGCAAGCCTTAATTCCATTGTCAGCTTTAGATAATCTGATTTGTGCCCTGCAAGTTCTGCAGACAGCATCATATTCTTCTTTAGATATGCCTCCCTATTTCCATTTGATACATATTTCTTTCTTGCTTTTTAGGAAGTGTTTAACTTCTGTGTTAATCCATCCTGGTTTCCTTAAATGCTTCCTATTCTTCCCTCTTTTAGGGATTGTTAAGAATTGTCCTTTGACAATCATTTTTTTCAAAATTTCCCATCCTTCTTGATATAGGAAAGATGTGTATCTTCGTACCGTGTTTCCCATCCTTCTTGATATAGGAAAGATGTGTATCTTCGTACCGTGTTAGCCAGTAGATAGAAAAATATTTAGACTTGAGAGTCCTCAGTGGTTGATACCTTTTAATGGCTAACTGAAAAGATGGTAACAAATTGCAAGCTTTCGAGACTACTCAGGTCTCTTCATCAGGCAAAGACTAAAACAAAAACTGAAGAATCACATATTTATATACACAACAGGACACAGGAATAGTGCAATAGGTAAGACAAGTGACGTGAAGCAGAACTGTCATTATGGCAGAGGGATGAACATAAATATTGGAACAGTTCATAGATAAGGAGAGAAAGTTTTATTGCCCTCTGATTGGGGTCTGGTGTTGTGTTTTGATGCCCCTAGAAGGTCAGAGACGCAGATTCCTTAATTGATATAGAATGACATGAATCCGTGTGATATATTCATTCCAGCACTAAGAGTGTCAAAGGTCATCATAAGTTTGTATTCACAAACCTTTCTATCTTTCTCAGATTTGAAGTTAGATTTTAATACCAGTAGTTCCATATCCATCATGCTATGACCGGGCATACAAAAGTGTTTTGCCACAGGTAAATCCATTCTTTTTTCTCTTATTGTGTGGCGATGAGAATTCATCCTTGTTCTCAGTTTTTGCCCGGTCTCCTCTCTCTGACCTTCTAGGGGCATCAAAACACAACACCAGACCCCAATCAGAGGGCAATAAAACTTTCTCTCCTTATCTATGAACTGTTCCAATATTTATGTTCATCCCTCTGCCATAATGACAGTTCTGCTTCACGTCACTTGTCTTACCTATTGCACTATTCCTGTGTCCTGTTGTGTATATAAATATGTGATTCTTCAGTTTTTGTTTTAGTCTTTGCCTGATGAAGAGACCTGAGTAGTCTCGAAAGCTTGCAATTTGTTACCATCTTTTCAGTTAGCCATTAAAAGGTATCAACCACTGAGGACTCTCAAGTCTAAATATTTTTCCATCCTTCTTGGACATTTCTGTCCTTAAGGACATCCAGCCATTGGATCCCTCCTATCCTCTTTCTGAGTCCCTTAAGATCTGCCTCTCTGATATACAACCTTGAAGCCTGAGTCTTCACAGGTCTTCATCCTCTAGTTATTAAAAATTCTATGATAGCATGATCGCTGCCTCATGGGATCTCAGCCACCCTTGCTTCCTCAAGCTTTTCCTCCCTGTTTATAAGGATTAGATCCAAGGTAGCAGATCCCCTTGTTTTCTCCTCTACCGTTTGGAAGATAAAGTTGTCAACAAGAGATGATGATATTTTGCTGAACCTGTTAAATTTGCCTGAGAGATTCCCAGCAAATGTCTGGATAGTTGAAAGCTCCCATGATCACTGTCTTATATTTTTTTTGAGAACTTGGCCATTTGATGCATAAAGAATTCATCCATATCTTCAGCTTTCCCAGTTGGCCTCTATTAAACCCCTACAATGTTGTCCTTTCCATTGTTCTGTCCTTGTATTCTTACCCAGTTTCCACAGAACTCCCAGTCTCTGAAGCTTCAATCTCTGTGCAGATATATGCTTGTCAAACATACAGTGCAACACCTCCTCCTCGTTTATGAAGTTTGTTTCTTGCAAATAAGTTGTATCCTTCTAGCTTTGCATTCCAATCATTTGTATCGTCCCACCAAGTTTCAGTTTTGCCAATAACATCATATTACTTTTCCTGTGTTATCTCCAATTTTCCTTGTTTGTTGCCCACGTTGTGTGCATTTGTATAGAAACATCATGGTTTGCAATCAGTTCTCTTTCTCCAATATTGTTGTTCTGATTTTTTT
>JARQOD010000004.1:339484340-339528201 GCA_033576555.1 Oophaga sylvatica | reverse complement strand
AGTAGTAGTCGGGCCGCGCGCCCAGAGCAGGCAAGCCAGATGTAACGGGGCAGGGAGCGTCCTCCCTGTTGCTGGAACAACTCAGCTGGACTGGGAAGCGCAGAGTCCGGAAGTACCGCGGCGTCCTCAGGCCACGAGGCGCCGCTAGTACGAGATGAACAGGCCAGGGGCGGGACAAAAAGATGGGTGACGTCACCGAGTACTGTATACAGGAGGCAGGAAGGGTCAAAAACGTTCCAACGCCATATGCAGAGATGCAAACACTATTACTCATTTTCTATCCCTTTTTTTCTCTGCACATTTGTTGTTACTAGTACCTGTTGCTCTCTTTGCAAACACATAGTGTAGCAATTAACATTCCTTTTTTGTTGTACTGTCACATGGCGAGAGGGCGGGGGGCTTTTTCAAAGCTACATAAGGCAGGCTCTGGTAAGGGTCTTGATCCCTGACGAAGAAGGTCTGTGTACCTTCGAAACGCGTTGGAACGTTTTTGACCCTTCCTGCCTCCTGTACTACGGTGACGTCACCCATCTTTTTGTCCCGCCCCCGGCCTGTTCATCTCGTACTAGCGGCGCCTCGTGGCCTGAGGACGCCGCGGTACTTCCGGACTCTGCGCTTCCCAGTCCAGCTGAGTTGTTCCAGCAACAGGGAGGACGCTCCCTGCCCCGTTACATCTGGCTTGCCTGCTCTGGGCGCGCGGCCCGACTACTACTCACACCGAGCCAGGACATCTTTTTCTCCATTCCAGCCCTCTGCTGTTGTGACAGTAAGTGTTCTAAACCAACACTTGTATATATGCCAACTTAATAGCTCTGTCTCATTTGCATCGCTATTTATCCAGCAGTCTTTTTCACTTTGTGGGGATATTTCTTCATATTTCATGAGTGAGAGGCGCAGGTAGTTATTTATGTGTGTTTCCTATTATTGTACACCATTCCTTGGGTACTTTCGAGTCGGCACTAGCGCAGCGGCTGACTCAACTCCAGCAGCCTCTTCACACATTTTTGTTCACTCCAACATATTTCTGTAGTTAGCGCCAGTGAGGTTTATACCTTTATTATGCTCTCGGACGTTCCCTGGAGGCTTCCAGCCTGTCCGGATCTTCTCTCGCAAGGGCCCTTCTTCCACCCGAGTTCTCAATCTCTAGCTTTAACGGCATGGCCGTTGAGGTCACGGTTCTGAGGAACGCAGGTTTTTCTTATAATGTCATTCAGACTATGATCAAGGCAAGGAAACCAGCGTCGTCCCGCATCTACCACAGATGTTGGAAGGTCTTTTTCCGCTGGTGCGAGGAACACAGTCTTTTTCCTATGACTTTTTCTCCCCTCCGTCCTTGGTTTCCTGCAGACGGGTCTCGACTCGGGCCTTTCCCTCAGTACTCTGAAGGGTCAGGTCTTGGCTCTGTCTATTTTCTTCCAGAATGATCTGGCTTCTTTTTCTCAGGTGAAGACCTTTCTTTAAGGCGTCGCTCACCTAGCTCTTTCTTACCACCCTCCGGTCGATCCTTGGGATCTCAATCTGGTCTTGGGCGCTCTCCAGCGTGTGCCTTTTGAGCCGATTCAGGAGATTTCCTTCTTTCTTCTCTCATAGAAGGTGGCCTTCCTGGTCGCCATCACCTCTATCAGGAGGGTATCCGAATTAGCGGCATTGTCTTGCCATTCTCCTTTCCTGATTATGCACCAGGATAAGGTGGTCCTCCGGCCTGTTCCTTCCTTTCTTCTGAAGGTAGTTTCTGCCTTTCACATCAACGAGAATATCGTCCTTCCTTCTCTGTGTCCTTCTCCATCTCATCCGCTGGAAAGATCTCTACACAAGCTGGACTTGGTCAGGGCTATTCGAGTCTACCTTTCTAGGACTGCTTCTTTTCGTCAGTCCAATTCCCTGTTTGTTGTCTCTGAAGGTCGTAGGAAGGGGCTCCCAGCCTCTAAATCAACCATCGCTCGTTGGATTCGTTCAGCGGTTCTGGAAGCATACCGGACTCAGGACAAACAGCCTCCTCCGGAGGTGAGGGCTCACTCTACCTGAGCTGTGGAGCTTCCTGGGCCGTTCGTCACCAAGCTTCGGTTTTGCAAATTTGCAAGGCCGCAACCTAGTCGTCCCTTCACACTTTTGTGAGGTTTTACAAGTTGAATACCCACGCCTCTGCTGATGCAGGTCTGGGTAGGAAGATACTGCAGGCGGCGATTTCCCACCGGCCGACCTAAGTCCTCTTCTCTCTGCATACCTTTCCCACCCTTGGGACTGCTTTTGGACGTCCCTTGGTAACCTATGTCCCCCAGTGAAGCGAGAAAGAAAGTGGGATTTTTGGTACTTACCGTAAAATCTTTCTTGGAGCCTTCATTGGGGGACACAGCACCCTCCCTTAATGTTGTACCATGTTGGCCATTGTCCCGTTGTTTTAGATTGGTACATAGGTTGAGTTTTTGTTTATACTTGCTCCTACTACTGCTTTTGCACCAACTGAGTTGCTTTGTGCCTGTCGGTCGGTGTATACTGCTGAGGAGGAGCTATCTTTTTCTTATTTGCATAGGGTCAGCCTCCTAGCGACAGCAGGATACACCATGGTAACCTGTGTCCCCCAATGAAGGCTCCAAAAAAGAGATTTTACGGTAAGTACCAAAAATCCCACTTTTTCGACTCTTAACTATCTGTTCCAGGAAACCAAATGTATGCACTACCGTTCCAAATTTTGGGGTCACCCAGACAATTTTGTGTTTTCCATGAAAACTCATACTTTTATTAATCAAATGAGTTGCCAAATGAATTTAAAATCTAGTCCAGACACTGACAAGGTTTGAAAAAAAAGATTTTTATTGAAATAATTTTCTCATTCAAACTTTGCTTTCGTCAAAGAATGCTCCCTTTGGAATTACAGCATTGCAGACCTTTGGCATTCTAACTGTTAATTTCCTGAGGTAATCTGTAGAGATTTCATCCCATGCCTCCAGAAGCCTCTACCACAAGTTGGTTTGTCTTGATGGGCACTTTTTGCGTACCATACGGTCAAGCTGCTCCCACAACAGCTCAATGGGGTTGAGATCTGGTGACTGCGCTCCATTACACATAGAATACCAGCTGCCTGCTTCTTCCCTAAATAGTTCTGGCATAATTTGGAGGTGTGCTTTGGGTCATTGTACTGTTGTAGGATGAAATTGGCTCCAATCAAGCGCTGTCCACAGGGTATGGCATGACGATGCAAAATGGAGTGATAGCCTTCCTTAATAAAAATCCCTTTTACCTTGTACAAATCTCCCACTTTCCCAGCACCAAAGCAACCCCAGACCATCACATTACCTCCACCATGCTTGACAGATGGTGTCAGGAACTCTTCCAGCATCTTTTCAGTTGTTCTGCGTCTCACAAATGTTCTTCTGTATGATCCAAACCCTCAAACTTGGACTCGTCTGTCCATATCACTTTTTTCCAATCTTCCTCTGTCCAATGTCTGTGTTCTTTTGCCCATATTAATCTTTTCCTTTTATTACCCAGTCATAGATATGGCTTTTTCTCTGCCCTGAAGGCCAGCATCTCGGAATTGCCTCTTCACTGTAGACGTTGACACTGGCGTTTTGCAAGTACTATTTAAAGGGACTCTGTCACCCCATTTTTCATATATAAGCTGAAGCCACCGCCATCAGGGGATTATCTACAGCATTCTGTAATGCTGTAGATAAGCCCCCGATGTAACCTGAAAGATAAGAAAAACGAGTTATTATTCTCACCCGGGGGGCGGTCCGGTCCGATGGGCGTCGCTGGTCCGGGTCCGTCACCTCCCATCTTCTAGCGATTACGTCCTCCTCCTTGCTTCTGGCGCGCTCCTGTGCAGGCGTACTTTATCTGCTCTGGTGAGGGCAGAGCAAAATACTGCAGTGTGCAGGCGCTGTGCCTCTCTGACTTTTCCTGGCGCCTGCGCACTGCAGTACTTTGCTCTGCCAGAAGCAAGGAGGACGACGTCATCGCTAGAAGATGGGAGGTGACGGACCCGGACCAGCGATGGATCTGCGACGCCCTTCGGACCGAACCGCAGCGGACCGCCCCCCCCCCCCCCCGGTGAGTATAATATAACTCGTTTTTCTTATCTTTCAGGTTACATCAGGGGCTTAGCTACAGTATTACAGAATGCTGTAGATAAACCCCTGATGGCGGTGGCAGCAGCTTATATACGAAAAATGGGGGTGACAGATTTCCTTTAATGAAGCTGCCAGTTGAGGACCTGTGAGGCGTCGATTTCTCAAACTACAGACTCTAATGTACTTGTCTTGTTGCTCAGTTGTGCAGCGCTATCTCCCACTTCTTTTTCTACTCTGGTTAGAGCCTGTTTGTGAACTACTCCCGGAGAGCACATAGTTGTAGGAAGTCTTCAGTTTCTTGGCAATTTCTCGCATGGAATAGCCTTCATTTCTAAGAACAAGAATAGACTGTCAAGTTTCACATGAAAGTTCTTTTTTTCTGGCCATTTTGAGAGTTTAATGGAACCAGCAAATGTAATGCTCCACATTCTCAACCAGCTCAAAGGAAGGTCAGGTTTATAGCTTCTCTAATCAGCCAAACTGTTTTCAGCTGTGCTGACATACTTGCACAATGGTTTTCAAGGGTATTCTAACCATCCATTAGCCTTCTTACACAGTTAGCAAGCACAAAGTACCATAAGAACACTGGAGTGATGGTTGTTGGAAATGGGACTCTATACACCTATGAAGGTATTGCATTACAAACCAGACGTTTACACGGTAGTGTACATCGGCCACAATGAACAGACCTGGACTCTAGCTTCTGTTTAGTAGCATCTAATGAGCATGTGAAAAGGTGAAAGTGAAGGGGAGCGGAGCTAGCTGTAACATCTCCAGTGATTATTGTTTTGATGATTTATGGTCCTTATGTTGGTAGTCATTAGCTGTAACATTCCCTATTAAGATTGGTGCATTGTGTGTGTGTTTATATAACATACGGTATTTATTACTCTTATCGGTCTTTGTATTCCTTCATTCTCTGATAAGGAGCCTGCTGAAAACTTTTCCTGTAAGGACAAGAAGTATTAGTCTAAAACAGCCTCAATGGGCAGTGTGAAAATTGCAAGATTACAAATTTTTTTTATTCTATTTTTTTTAATAAAAACCATGATTTGAAGTAAAAAAGCTCCAAAAAAATAAAAAAAGACACAAAAAACTTAGTTAAACAAAAGGCCATTTTCTGATGTGTAGCTTTCCTTTAAGGCATGTACGTATAGTGTATTCAGTCAGAGCGGCAGAAGGATGGACATTATGTTTTAATTGGTACTTATTGGAGAAAATGTTTGTCCTTTTTTTTTTTTTTTTAGGATACCTATAATATTGTTAAAGAGATCCTATCTTTGATAGTAAAATTATGGCTAAATAAGAGCTTGTCTGCCTTTTTTTTGCAGAGATACAATGTGCAAGTCACGAGAAATCTAACATAACCTGCTGTAAACAAATCGGGCTGGAATTGCACTGGTGGGGTCAATGAACTGAGATGAAGATGTACTGGTGCACGCAATCGAAAAAATGGAAAAAAATACAGTGTTTCCATCTTCAAAATAGTACTGGTGCACCGACACACCACCAGTGTACTTCCATCCTGATTTACATATGGCTTGTTATCTAGATTTTTCATTGATGGCACTTTGGTCCTCTGTTAAAGGTATCATTTATATAAGGCGGACAATCGCCGATAGAGCAATATCTTCACTTTCCGTATGTAAAATTGTATTGACTGGTGCCTTTTCAAGCCATAGACATGTAAGTGAATGATGGGGCAGTGTCGTGATGGATCTTATTGAAAAATGTTGATGATAATGAAGTACGGTATATCTCCAGTTATTAATGAGCAATCATGTTGCATTGCTTGCCATAACTTTTAAATGTAGTTAAGTAGCAAAGTCCTTGTCAATTTTGAGCTCAAGTAGAATAGACACAAATGCAGCACACGGCTGGTACTCCCTATAAAGCTCCAACCACCCTTCACTCTCTGTTCTCTGCATTCATAGCCAGCAGAACGTCTCTGCTGCAACGCTCCTATTGATTACTGTACATAGATCGGAGTAAGAGCTTTTCAATATGATTTTTAATACATATATATATATATATAATATATATATATATATATATATATATATACTTTAATCATAGAATGGTAGAGTTGGAAGGGACCTCCTGCGTCATCGTGTCCAACACCCTCCTCAAAGCAGAATTACCTAAATCATCCCAGACTGATGTCTGTCCAGCCTTTTGTTTGAAGGAGAACTCACCACCTCTTGTAACAACCTGTTCCACTCATTGATCACCCTCACTGTAAAGTTTTTTCTGATTTCTAATATGTGTCTCCTGCAATTCAGTTTAATCCATTTGCTTCTCGTGCTTCCTTGTGCAAATGAGAATAAAGCTGATCCCTCTACAGTGTGATAGCCCTTGATATATTTGTAAACCGCTATTAAGTTTCCTCTCAGTCTTCCCTTTCGCAAGACATTTCCAAATCCTCTAACCTTTCCTCATAGGACATGGTTTGCAGACCGGTCATGATTTTGATTGCTCTTCTCTGAACTTACTCCAGTTTGTTGATGTCTTTTTTTAAAATGTGGAGCCCAGAACTGGACACAGTATTCCAGATGAGGTCTGACCAAAGAGGAGTAGAGTGGGATAATTACTTCACGTGATCTAGACTATGCTTCTCTTAATACATCCTAAAACTGTTTGCCTTCTTTGCTGCTGCATCACACTGTAGACTCGTGGACAGACTGATCTATTAGTATACCCAAGTCTTTTTCACACGTGCTGTTGCTTAGCCCTAGTCCTCTCATTCTGTATATGCTTTTTTTATTTTTATTTTTTCTCCTAGCTTTGACACAAAGATGACACATCAGCAAATGTAATCAGTTTACCCTCCTTTCCTTCTTCTAAATCATTGATAAAGATGTTGGACAACACAGGGATGCAAAATAGAAATGTAAAAGTTCGGTCTTCTCAACATCATTTTTTACCACTTCAATGTTTACATCCTGAAAAAATCCTATAGAATCTTTGACATAACCCCAAAATTCTTTTTTTATTGTTTTTGACATCTTTTGCAAGCCTTAATTCCATTGTCAGCTTTAGATAATCTGATTTGTGCCCTGCAAGTTCTGCAGACAGCATCATATTCTTCTTTAGATATGCCTCCCTATTTCCATTTGATACATATTTCTTTCTTGCTTTTTAGGAAGTGTTTAACTTCTGTGTTAATCCATCCTGGTTTCCTTAAATGCTTCCTATTCTTCCCTCTTTTAGGGATTGTTAAGAATTGTCCTTTGACAATCATTTTTTTCAAAATTTCCCATCCTTCTTGATATAGGAAAGATGTGTATCTTCGTACCGTGTTTCCCATCCTTCTTGATATAGGAAAGATGTGTATCTTCGTACCGTGTTAGCCAGTAGATAGAAAAATATTTAGACTTGAGAGTCCTCAGTGGTTGATACCTTTTAATGGCTAACTGAAAAGATGGTAACAAATTGCAAGCTTTCGAGACTACTCAGGTCTCTTCATCAGGCAAAGACTAAAACAAAAACTGAAGAATCACATATTTATATACACAACAGGACACAGGAATAGTGCAATAGGTAAGACAAGTGACGTGAAGCAGAACTGTCATTATGGCAGAGGGAATGAACATAAATATTGGAACAGTTCATAGATAAGGAGAGAAAGTTTTATTGCCCTCTGATTGGGGTCTGGTGTTGTGTTTTGATGCCCCTAGAAGGTCAGAGACGCAGATTCCTTAATTGATATAGAATGACATGAATCCGTGTGATATATTCATTCCAGCACTAAGAGTGTCAAAGGTCATCATAAGTTTGTATTCACAAACCTTTCTATCTTTCTCAGATTTGAAGTTAGATTTTAATACCAGTAGTTCCATATCCATCATGCTATGACCGGGCATACAAAAGTGTTTTGCCACAGGTAAATCCATTCTTTTTTCTCTTATTGTGTGGCGATGAGAATTCATCCTTGTTCTCAGTTTTTGCCCGGTCTCCTCTCTCTGACCTTCTAGGGGCATCAAAACACAACACCAGACCCCAATCAGAGGGCAATAAAACTTTCTCTCCTTATCTATGAACTGTTCCAATATTTATGTTCATCCCTCTGCCATAATGACAGTTCTGCTTCACGTCACTTGTCTTACCTATTGCACTATTCCTGTGTCCTGTTGTGTATATAAATATGTGATTCTTCAGTTTTTGTTTTAGTCTTTGCCTGATGAAGAGACCTGGTAGTCTCGAAAGCTTGCAATTTGTTACCATCTTTTCAGTTAGCCATTAAAAGGTATCAACCACTGAGGACTCTCAAGTCTAAATATTTTTCCATCCTTCTTGGACATTTCTGTCCTTAAGGACATCCAGCCATTGGATCCCTCCTATCCTCTTTCTGAGTCCCTTAAGATCTGCCTCTCTGATATACAACCTTGAAGCCTGAGTCTTCACAGGTCTTCATCCTCTAGTTATTAAAAATTCTATGATAGCATGATCGCTGCCTCATGGGATCTCAGCCACCCTTGCTTCCTCAAGCTTTTCCTCCCTGTTTATAAGGATTAGATCCAAGGTAGCAGATCCCCTTGTTTTCTCCTCTACCGTTTGGAAGATAAAGTTGTCAACAAGAGATGATGATATTTTGCTGAACCTGTTAAATTTGCCTGAGAGATTCCCAGCAAATGTCTGGATAGTTGAAAGCTCCCATGATCACTGTCTTATATTTTTTTTGAGAACTTGGCCATTTGATGCATAAAGAATTCATCCATATCTTCAGCTTTCCCAGTTGGCCTCTATTAAACCCCTACAATGTTGTCCTTTCCATTGTTCTGTCCTTGTATTCTTACCCAGTTTCCACAGAACTCCCAGTCTCTGAAGCTTCAATCTCTGTGCAGATATATGCTTGTCAAACATACAGTGCAACACCTCCTCCTCGTTTATGAAGTTTGTTTCTTGCAAATAAGTTGTATCCTTCTAGCTTTGCATTCCAATCATTTGTATCGTCCCACCAAGTTTCAGTTTTGCCAATAACATCATATTACTTTTCCTGTGTTATCTCCAATTTCCTTGTTTGTTGCCCACGTTGTGTGCATTTGTATAGAAACATCATGGTTTGCAATCAGTTCTCTTTCTCCAATATTGTTGTTCTGATTTTTTTTATCTTTGTTCTTCCTTTCCACTTCTAAGGCTAAGTTCACACGTTGCGGAATTGCCGCGGAAATTTCCGCGGCAATCCCGCACTTCTCCCGCAGGAAATACGCACGTTTTTTGTATGCTGATTCCCGCCAGAATAATAGCGTTTTGCAAGCGTAATTAGCTTGCAGAATGCTAGCGTTTTCCTAGCGATCTGTAGCATCGCTTGGAAAACTGATTGACAGGTTGGTCACACGAGTCAAACAGTGTTTGACACGTGTGACCAACTTTTTACTATTGATGCCGCCTATGCCGCATCAATAGTAAAAAGATCTAATGTAAAAATAATAAAAAAAATAATAAATAATGATATTCTCACCTTCCGGCGGCCCCCGCAGCTTTCCCGCCTTCAGCGACGCTCCCGGCAACTCGCGGTCCCAAGGATGCATTGCGACAAATCACACCGATGACGTAGAATCTCGCGAGACCGCTATGCCATCTGGGTGATTCTCGCAAAGGACTCTTGGGACCGGAAGTTGCCGGGAGCGTCGCTGAAGGCGGGAAGGCTGCGGGGGCCGCCGGAAGGTGAGAAATATCATTATTTTTTATTTTAATTATTGTTTTACCAGGGATATGGTACCCAGGGCCTGGAGGAGAGTCTCCTCTGCTCCAGACCCTGGGTACCATCCGCACATGAACCGCTTACATTGCGCATAGTGGGCATAGCCACATGCGGAAAGTAAGCGGTTCAATGCATTCCTATGGCGGCGGAATCACCGCGGTTACGCTAAATTAATGAACATGTTGCTTTTTTTTCCGCAAAGCGTTTTTTTCGCGGAAAAAAACGCAACATGTGTACAAAACATGCGGAATCAATTAAAACGTATAGAATGCTTAATGCTTGCGTTTTGTTCGCGGTTTAAACCGCGGAAAATAGCGGAAAAACCGCGAAAAAAACGCAATTATTCCTGATCGTGTGCACTTAGCCTTATAGCAGGGTTCTCAATAGTATTTGTTCGCTGTATGGCTTTCCTTGGCCTTTTGCTTTTATTCCCACAATGTTCTAGTTTAAAGCTCTCTTGATGAGTGTAGCACAGGGGTCGACAAAGTTGTTCAGAATCTAGGAGCCAGCCAAAAAATTTAGGAGCCAGAATTTTTGCCTGCCCATTATCATCATCATTGCCTCCCCTCATCATCATTTCCTCCCCTCATCATCATTGCCTGCCCATCATCATCATCATTGCCTCCCCATTAATATCATCATCATCATGACGCAGACGGCGCAGGAGGAGCTGCCTCTTTAATTCCCCGGGCGCCGGGCATGATTTTCTAGGCGCCACTGGCAACCT
Source organism: Oophaga sylvatica (assembly GCA_033576555.1). Classification (NCBI taxonomy): domain Eukaryota; kingdom Metazoa; phylum Chordata; class Amphibia; order Anura; family Dendrobatidae; genus Oophaga; species Oophaga sylvatica. The sequence goes on along the minus strand of JARQOD010000004.1, from coordinate 339,517,700 downwards.
GGCGCCCGGGTTTGTCGAACCCTGGTGTAGCATGCTGTTAAATGTGTGGATACTGTTTAAATTTAATATGATTGGGGCACCTTTAGAGAGTCAAACTGTTGGAGCGGGTATGCAGAGCTTCATGTCCATACAAACACCTGTCTGCATCTATTCCAGGCATTTGGCCCTAATGGCTATCACAATTCCAGAGTGATATATATGACATGCTGTGGCTCTCATTTCATGGCATGACAGTATGGGAAGAAGAAAGGACAGTGTAGTGAAATGAAAGCTGCAGTGTGTCGTATACACTGCTGTGTGTCATTACATGTTTTACGATATCACACAGAAAAAAACATTACCTTTTATTGGGGCATTTTCTAATGACTCTTGGTTATAGTGGAAATTTAGAATCTAAACTTTACAAGCGAATATCTCCGCAAATTAGAAGTAAAAAAAATAAATGCCTTGTTGTGTAATAACTTCTTAAAGATCACCTTTCACAATTTTTTTTATGTTGAGCTGGCCATACAATGTAATATTGGCTACAGAGTGGAATAAAACATTGTTTTTTATTTTTCAATTTGGCCTTTTTGTTGTGGAAATATTAGCAGTCAAAGTTTTTGCACCAAATTAGTTAACTTTTCTCAAACTAAATGGATGTTGTCAAATTGTTTTCACTGAGGGTCTGTACTTCTCCCAGAATAATGCTAACCAATTATAAGCGAGCAGCAACACAGAAAAAGAAGAACATTCCCCCACCATATCTAAGAGCAGGTTTCTTAGTAAGTGAGATGTAGATGTATAATATCAGCCTGATCTCCTGGTCTAACCTCCTGCATCGTTAGACTGTTCAAAGGTCCCTTTTAATGATAATGTTCTGTGTATTTTTTTTTCTTTTTTATTTAAAGCTGAATTTTAGAATAGTGTTTTTTTTTCTTACAGGCCGTAAGTTCTCTCTGCAGTCTTTTGTTGTTTTTTTTGATCTCCTGGTCTTCGGTTTGCTTGGTTTCTGGACTGTAAAACACTTTGATCTACAAATAAACTTAGAAAAGTATCATGTGGAATCCAAAACTGGTGAGTACTCTTCTCAGTGCCTTTGAACGCTGTGTTTATATTTGATTATCAGATGTAAAAGGTTGGGAAGCTGAAAATACTTTATATGTTTTGCAGTCTTCTGCCTTAAAACCCCCTAGTGTTCTCTGGTTAGATTTGTGGTGATAAGAATTCTAATAAGTGTAGCCCTTAGTGCCCGCTACGGTGTCTGGAAGAAAATCTTTATCTCCTCTCTTCATTATCATAGCACCCCCTCCCATGCACGTCGCACTGCCATGTGATGCACAGTTGTGTGGCGCCGTAATCCCACGTCTGCCCCCTGCACTCGCTCTATTATCTGTACCTTATCCGCCCTTCTATGGGCAGTGTCTTCATCCTTTTTCCGTTTCAGTGACTTGACTGCACAGAAGAAGAATGAAGACACTGCCCATAGAAAGGCGGATAATGCACGGATAATAGCTGCAGTAAAAATAAAACCCCAAAAACAATGGTGGAATTTTCTTTTGTTTGTTTCATTTATTATTTAAACACACTTCAAATTTCTCTACCATTTTCTCATATACTTCTATGGTAAAATGAATGATGTCTTTCCAAACTACAACTTGTCACCCCAAGAAGCAAGCCCTCAAATGTGTTTTAAAAATAAAAAAGTTTTGCGTCTTTGAAAAAGGGGAGTTAAAAATGAAAATGGGCCCCATCCTTAAGGGATTGAAGCACTTTCATAAGTGTTGTCTGTGTTAATCCCTCTCTGCTACAAAGACGCTATTTACCAGTACTAGCTGAAATGCATAACAGATGTGTGTTGCGGAAGACTGTTGTGCTATAAAACAATTTCTAGTTTTATTAGAAACTTTGATAATCGCACCAATATAACTCCAATGCGGGGAAACAAAATAACTCTATACATTGTTTGTGATATGATTATGATACTATGATTTTTTTTTTTTTTTTTTGCAGCTTTTACATACCACGATTTCTTGCAGTGGCTTCGCACGCTCACATTTCCCTCTATTTGGCTAGCAGCTGCATCTCTTGGCTGGGAGATTCTCAAAGGCATGTACAGGTAAGTGTGGCTTATGTTCTGTCTAGTACTGATCTGACACTTTACAAAGCATATTTTAATAGCTAAACCTGCCCTTGTCTGTCTATAGATCAGAGATTGTGGCCGGCTTATTGAAATGAGCACTATAACAGTCACATTTGTACAAACATTTAAACCGAAAGCCAGGCATTCGAGATAAAACCGCTACCATGCGGTAGGTGCACCTGGCCTAATGGAGCTATATCTCTAAGTTTTATAACTTACTATCTACAGCTAATATCTGAATATTTTTTTTTCTAGGAAAAAAAACTTTTACCCTTTTAAATATTATACTCCATAGCTTTGTCCAATTAAAAAACAGGATTAATTTTACTCATCGACTGCTCAAACCTGGCGCCACTTTACCATTTTTTACAGCGCGCAGTAATTGATGGCACTGATCATGTGCTGTACTTGTGACGTCATGTCACCTAAAAGCAGGGGAGCATTAAATTAACTATTTCTGGGTGGCAGGCATAATGACATAGGTTTTTGACCAATATTTGATATTTTTGTGCTGGTATTACTATCTGCCTACACCTTGTATTAAGAAATATCTTCCGTTTGTCCGTAGTGTAAGGTCAGACTGCTGTGACTACCAAAAGGCAGCACACTGTTATAAATGAAATATATTACTGTGTCTTCTCAGGAGTGCATCTGTGCGTGGATTTTTCTGGAAGCTTTTGTCTACAATACAGTGGGCTATTTTCTCAGTTGCTGCAGTAGGAATGTTTGCAATCAGCCTGGTGAGTTTTACTTCTCAATCTTCATGAAGAAATCTATTCAATGTGCTAAATAAATTTTTAGGAATTCAAACCCGGCAACTTTGAACAATTTTCAGTTTCAATTAACACAAATAGTCTAAAATGGTCACCAACATTTTACACATTCCAGAAGTTTGCAAAGGCCAGAAAAGGCTCACATCACCTTTGGGCTTCCCCATAATTCCTTGCAGCGGTTACATCACATGGTATAGCTAAACCATTCAGGAGTGACTATCATGCCTGTCTAAAAGCCAAGGCTGGGAATGCAGCAGCTGTTTTGTGTTGAGTGAGCTTGAAATGAGTAGGATACAGTCTTTGGGAGAACATGCCTTTTTCAGGGCAATTGAAAAACTTCCGATTTGCCACAAATCAAATGTTTTGGAGAAATTTAGCAAGGCTGGCAATTTCAAAAGATTTGCGCATCTGTGCAAAAACCAGTTATCCATGGCCACTATAAGTCATAGCATAGGTATTGCAATTATTAGGCCTTTTTTTTTTTTTTAAACGATATCAAACCCGGATTTCATCATCAACACCGGCTTTTTTCACGCCATTCTTGATGAGGTATGCTGGATTGAGACGCTCCTGATTAATTATGAGACACACAATTCTTAATGAATCTGGCATGTCTGAAAAGTGTCATGCACCTCGCCACTAACCAGTTAGGGACTGGAGTAAGATGTGTGGCGTAAAGAACACCACAGCTCGTCATACATTAGACGAGCAGGGGTTGCCATGCCTCAGTACCGCCAACTTTATTAGAGCTGGGCAAAAATGGCATGAGACCAGCAAAATGTCAGCACAGCTTCGCTTTGCTCCAAAATTTTGCAATTTTTCAAAGCTTTTTACACCAGAATTCTAGCATAAATGCTTTGATGAATTGCGGCCTTAAGAGTTTAGAAGGCTATGTACCCCCTTTAGATTTGTGATCACTAATAGTAAAACACTTCAAAACTGCATGTGAAAAATAAATCTGTCTCTGCCAGTTTACAAGTTTTGAGAGGAAAAATCTAGTGGAACTGGTGAAATGCAGACTTTGAATTTCTTAATATTTTTACTTTTTTTTTTTAAATCCTGAGACATACGGGCAACTTGTTGGGTAGTCATTTTTCTTTCAAGTTTCAATTTTTCTTTTTTTTTATTAATTTCTACAGTTTTACTAATTCACAATTATTATTTTTTTTGTCTGTGTAGGTACCTTATACATACATTGAAGTTGAATCGAATGGTCAGCTTTGGCCATCATTGCACAGGATGTTTAAAGCAGTGGATGAATACCAGCTTGTGAATTCCTATGGCTTGTTCAGACGAATGACAGGGGTGGGAGGCCGCCCAGAGGTGGTGATCGAAGGAAGTTATGATAAACAGACTTGGACGGTAAATATTATTTATTTCTTTTTTGTGGGGGGAAACTGTTGGTGTTTTAACTTTTTTAAATTACTTTTTTTTTTTTTTTTTTGTACTTTTTACCTACAGCAGCCGTTATTTTTGTGAATTGCTGCAGTGGAAAAGCAGTAACTAATGCTGACAGAATATTTAGAAATTCGTACATATAAATTAGTATATATTTTCATCTGGAATGCTGCTGATTTGATCAGCTTTGCTTCTGCTGGCCGTTGTTTTTTCATACATATTTTTCTGTGTTCTTGTTAGGAAATCGAGTTTATGTACAAGCCTGGAAATGTTAGTGCGCCTCCTCCAATAATCACACCTCATCAACCTCGGCTTGACTGGCAGATGTGGTTTGCTGCTCTTGGCCATCACACACAGAGTCCATGGTTCACCAGCTTTGTTTATCGTCTTCTCCAAGGAAACAAAGATGGTGAGATATAGAAATGAATTAGTAATTATGCAGAGCAGCCTAAAGACACGCCCCAGAGGATCCTGTGAGCAACGCCCCATTGTAAGGACCAAAAAAATGGCAGTAAATAAAAAGGCCCATATCTCTGGAACCGTAACATGGATTTATAAACAACAAATACTGGAATATCCAGTAGAACAGTGGGAATTAAATAAGTGGAAAAAATGGCCACTTTTGACTTTTTCATGCTTACTTGTCATTAAAATTCTTTGCATAAATTGGTAATGACTGAAAATTATTAAAGAAGTATCGGTCAAATTTGCCAAATATATATCCTATACGGTGCGCCATATGAGTACACCAGTTGTATAACACATAAACACTCAGACTGTCCCTAACATAACCCATAAAGCTCACCCCTCGAAGTGTTGGGTAGTCACTGCAGTGAGGGTTGCCCAAAACTGTCTAATAAGCACCACCCTAATTGGGCAAGAGAAAAACTTTGTCTAATACTAGTAAGTTCTCTGCCATGTCTGATCTCTGCACTCTGCCTTCCAGCTGTGCTGCCTGCAGAACTCCTTTAACTGCCTGCAGGCTGGCAAATCTCATTAACTGTTAATAGACCTGTTATTTTTGTTTTAAACTGGATTGAATTATGCAACGTGCGACCCTATTTTTGCAATCACAGAAACGTGACTCAAAGGAACTTTGAAGTGTGATCTGTGCATAACTCATCATATTTTATTTTACCAGTGATCCGTCTGGTGCAGAATGATGAATCGCTATACCCTTTCAACTCACATCCTCCTCTATATATACGAGCACAATTATACAAGTACTGGTACACAGAGGTTAATCAGACCGGGTGAGTATTACTTATGGTATAGCAGTTTATTATGTTTTAAAGTTAGACATCAATATAATCCAGGGGTCGGTAATCTTTTTGGATGAGAGAGCCATGAACGCCACATATTTTAAAATGTGATTCTGAGAGAGCCATACAATATGTGTGTGTGTGTATATATGTGTGTGTGTGTGTGTATATATATATATATATCTATCTATATATCTATCTATATATATATATATATATATCTTTCACTGGATTTGAGGCTGCATACCAGTGCTGAAGCGGTGAGGAGATGCCGTTTGTAGGTATTGCTGTGGAGTAGATGAGGCAAGGAGAGGAGCGCAGCGCTATACTAGCCGGTGACAGGCACTCCGTGTGGCTCTACCGGGCAGGCGTGGATGTTCAAGTGCTGCGGTCGAGTCCTGTGGTAGGATGGTGACCGGAGAGTGCGGGACCTGCTTGACGTCAGTAGTCACGTGTAGCCCATGTGACTGCCGCAGGTGCATGACCACACGACAAACATCGCTTCTGATTGTCGGTGAAACCATCCCTGCTGGTCAGAGAGCCACGGTTCCCACACTGTCAAAAGACAGTGGGAGCGCTCAGCTGTGATTTGAGGTCTAACATTTCTAACATATCTATGCAGTTTGCACTGTGATGTCTAGTGACCTTTTCTTTAACCCCTTTCTGACATCTGACTTACTATCCCGTCCATGTGCCCTGGGCCTATCTGCCTATTGACGGATAGTACGTCATGTGCGATCGGACACGCTCGCGGGGGTAGAGCGGCTGATTGCGGCTGGGTGTCAGCTGATTCTCACAGCTGACTTCCGGCACTTTATCCCACGGAACACTGCTATCAAACATGATTGCAGCATTACATATCCGGCACAGGGGCTGACAGTCCCTCTGCCTTTGGATCGGAGACCCCGCGGCGTGACAGGTCAGTGTTCACTACATGCAGCGCTGACAGCTTTTGTAGCATGCAGATGCTGCTTCATCTGCATGCTATAGAAGCGATCAGCCTGCACAAAGTGAGTGTCCCATAGTGGGACAAAGTGTAAAAGTAAGAATTAAATAAAAAAACATTTTTTTAAACAATTGTAAAAATACTTAAAAAAAAAAATCTAAAATAATAAACTATTTCTTCTATTGCTAAATCAATATTTGAATTAAAAAAAATCTAAACAATAAAAGTACACATATTCGGTATCGCCGTAACGACCTGACCTATAAAACTGTCCCACTAGTTAACCCCTTTAGTGAACACCATAAAGCATTACTTTTTGCCTTTTTTTTATCATCATACCGCCAAACAAAAAGTGGAATAACATGCGATAAAAACAGATATAAATAAACATGGTACCGCTGAAAACGTCATCTTGTCCCACAAAAACGAGCCGCCATACAGCGTCATGAGCGAAAAAATAAGTTATAGCTCTCAGAATAAAGCAATGCAAAAATAATTTTTTTCTATAAAATAGTTTTTATTATATAAAAGCGCCAAAACATAAAAAAATGATATAAATGAGGTATCGCTGTAATCGTACTGACCCAAAGAATAAAACTGCCTTCTTAATTTCACCGACATGCGGAACGGTGTAAACGCCCCCCCCCCCCCCCAAAGAAATTCATGAACTGCTGGTTTGTGCTCATTCTGTGTCCCAAAAATCGGAATAGAAAGCTATCACAGACCTCTCAGAACTCAAAATATGGAAAAATTATAGCTCTCAAAATGTGGTGATGCAAAAACAATTTTTTGCAATAAAAAGCGTCTTTTCTTGTGTGACAGCTGCCAAACTTAAAAACCCGCTATAAATAGTAAATCAAACCCCCCTTTATCACCTCCTTAGTTAGGGAAAATAATAAAATAAAAAATAAGTATTTATTTCCGTTTTCCCATTAGGGTTCGGGTTGGGGCTAAAGTTGGGGTTGGGGCTAAGGCTAGGGTTAGGGCTAAAGTTAGGATTAGGGTTGGGGCTAAAGTTAGGGTTAGAGTTGGGGCTAAAGTTAGGGTTGGGGTTAGGGTTTGGATTACGGTTATGGTTGGGATTAGGGTTAGGGGTATGTTAGGGTTAGTGTTGTAGTTACAATTGTGGGGTTCCACTGTTTAGGCACATCAGGGGCTTTCCAAACGCGACAAGGTGTTTGATCTCAATTCCGTCCAATTCTGCGTTGTGCCCAAACAGTGGTTTACCCCCATATATTGGGTATCAGCATACTCAGGACAAATTGCACAACTACTTTTGGGGTCCAATTTCTCCTGTTACTCTTGGGGAAAATAAAAAAAATTGGGGGCGAAAAGATCATTTTTGTGGAAAAAATTATTTTTTTATTTTTACGGCTCTACGTTATGAACTTCTGTGAAGCACTTGGGGGTTCAAAGTGCTCACCACAGATCTAGATAAGTTCCTTAGGGGTCTAGTTTCTAAAATGGGGTCACTTGTGGGGGTTTCCACTGTTTAGGCACATCAGGGGCTCTCCAAACGCGACATGGCGTCCGATCTCAATTCCAGCCTATTTTGCATTGAAAAGTCAAATGGCGCTCCCTCCCTTCCGAGCTCTGCCATGCGCCCAAAAAGTGGTTCTCCCCCACATATGAGGTATCAGCATACTCAGGACAAATTGCACAACTACTTTTGGGATCCAATTTCTCCTGTTACCCTTGGTAAAATAAAAAAACATTGGATCGGAAGTAAATTTTTTGTGAAAAAAAGTTAAATGTTCAGTTTTGTTTTTTAAACATTCCAAAAATTTCTGTGACGCACCTGAAGGGTTAATAAACTGCTTGAATGTAGTTTTGAGCACATTGAGGGGTGCAGTTTTAGAATGGTGTCACTTTTGGGTATTTTCTATCATATAGACCCCACAAAGTGACTTCAAGTGTGATGTGGTCCCTAAAAAAAAATGGTGTTGTAAATATGAGAAATCGCTTGTCAACTTTTAACCCTTATAACTTCCTAACAAAAAAAAATTTTGGTTCCAAAATTGTGCTAATGTAAAGTAAACAAGTGGGAAATGTTATTTATTAACATTGTGATATAACTTTCTGATTTAAGGGCATAAAAATTTGAAAATTGCGAAATTTCACTTCCGTTTTTTCACAAATAAACACAAGTTATATCGAAGAAATTTTACCACTAACGTGAAGTACAATATGTCACAAAAAAACAGTCTCAGAATCGCCAAGATCCGTTGAAGCGTTCCAGAGTTAAAACCTCATAAAGGGACAGTGGTCAGAATTGTAAGAATTGGCCTGGTCATTAACGTGCAAACCACCCTTGGCGGTAAAGGGGTTAAAGTCAGTATTGATAGTTGTTGCCTCTCTACACCTCCTGACCTTCCACTGCCTACAGTCTCATGAAGGGCTTGTGACTCAACGGTTATTCGATTCCTTCTGCACATTGTGTATTTCGGCAGAGAATGCTGCACTAAGAATTCATTTTGCTTGGAGCTCTTCTCGCTGTTGAGTAGTGCAAATAGAAAAAGGAATTGTCATTAGCGATCCAAGGGAAATACTGCTGTTTGTTTCTGAGTTCATCACCAGGCTGGTTCCTGGGTAAGTAAGCAGCTGTAGAAAGGTGGGAAGGGGCCAGCATCTGCAGGCAGGATGAATTTAAAACTCACATTTTGTTACAAATTAGTTTTAAAGGGACACCTGATCTACGCATTTGGAGTCCAGCAAGGGACGCTTAATCGTAATTAAGATTGATTGAGTCCCTGCTGGACTCGAAACGCATAAACCATTTGTTTCTATGGTACTATTGACCTTCAATCAATTTTTTTTCAAACTTGTTAACAGAATGTGAGTTTAAAATTCATCCTGCTTGCAGATGCTGGCCCCTTCCCACCTTTCTACAACTGTTGAGTAGTGCAGATTGGACAATTAGTATTCTTCTCTTATTTTTATTGTTTCCCTTTGTAACAGTTTCTGGAGTCTGCACTTTGTTACTCGAATTATGCCCAGTTGACAATTTGTTATTCTGTCCTTTTTCCAGGCACACTCCTAGTAACTGGTGGCGCCGACGTCTCGCAGAAGAATTCTACCCAATGGTGTTCCTAGGAGACCATACACTAGAATCTCTTCTAAACCAATATGGCTTAAAGGTAAGTCATTATACAGTGAAACCTCTCTGAAAGTCCACCTCTTTCAGAAGACCAACCCCTATACAAACCATATTGCCTGTGACATATTTGCAGTTGCTCCTTCTAATATGCATACAGGCATCTGCTTTGAGAGGACCTCTTTTCCAATGCAGTTTTCGGTTATCATCTGAAACATGTTTGAGTGTATTTACAGCATAGCGTTGTCCACAACCTAATTATTCCATAAACCAAATTATTCCATAAATCAAATTTTTTAATCTAAGCGAGGATAAGAGTACATGCGCATTTAGGTTATGCCGGATATATGTGCCAAGAAAGCTTAAGGCTTTATGCAACAAACACCCATAAGCCGCCTTTTACTCAACAGAAGTCGGAAGTGTCATTTTGGCCTCAGTGGGGCCAGTATGTGTCTATACGGAGTATATAAAATAGAGGCTTTCAGTAAAAACATAGTTTCCATGTATACATAGTAAAACCTAGTGCACCAACCATATCTGAAACCAGATTAAATTGTGCTAGGATTCTGCTCACGTTTGTATGTCCGTGTCAAGACTCCAGTTTCTTGCCACACTGACTCCGCAGCTTTTGAGTTTACTTTAGAAGGTTCTTATTTATGGCCTATTGGTAATATGCTGTAATCTCTAGATATGTCCCTATATTACGAGTGATTATATACACAAATGAACATTAAAGGGGTTTTACGTTCAATATATTTTGATGGCCTCTACTAAGTTGTCCAACTCCTGCCCCCCACCTATGATCACGCTATTCTGCAGTACCAATGGCATTGCTGATTAACGAAGATTAGACTAAGTTATGAAGATGGGCAGAATAGAAGTGACAGGTGTATTCAGGGTAAAACGGGCTGTGTGTTTCATCACTAGTCCAGAGACTCTCATGTTATAATGCACTGAGAAATAGTAAGGATTTATGTACATAAGACAGGAAAAGGAAATTATATCATAAGGTCCCCACAAAACAAAAAGCTTCGATATTTCTTAAAAACCTTTAGTTGGATTTGAACCCATGGTTCTACCTTGGGAAAGTAGTGATAACGCTACCGCCTGTACCTTTAAAGGGAAGGCGCCATCAAAAAAAATAAATTTTTCAGCAACTGAAAAAATGTAAAGAATTAATGTTTAAATTTTCATAAAAAATATTCTCATTTGTTTATAATTTAGTAAAATATAAAAAATAATTTAAAAAGGTTTGGTATTTCCACTTTTAAACACTAGGGGGAGCTGCTACTGAAATGTGACACAAAAATCTAGTGCACAACTAGCTCACATTACTGCACTGCAGTAAATATGTGCTGAATGTGCTCACGTGTGTGATGCCACTCTTCTCCTCCCCTTCTGGGTGTTTGCTAAAGGATAAGAGGATGAGATTTAGGATCACAGTGTGGAGCCATTTTGTTGGTGACTGCAAGTAGATGGTCACCGAGGATGGCAGGCAGCAACGGTTCTGTTAGTTGGTGCTGCTCGCTGTATTATAAACTGGGGAATACACATGCACGCTCACACACAGGAAAATATGCATGCACGCTCACACATACATACATATTCACACACACTAAAATTCACTCTCACACACAGGAAAATACACATGCACGCTCACACTCAGGAAAATACGCAAGCATGTACGCTCATGCATGCACGCTCACATGGGAAGGAACACCTACACGCGCTCACACACTGAAGTGCACGCGCTCACACACTGGAAAGTGCACGCGCTCACACACTGGAAAGTGCACGCGCTCACACACGGGAAAGTGCACGCGCTCACACACCGGGAAATACACACAGAAAAATACATGCTCACGCACTCATGCTCACTCGCACATGCTTACACTCACGCACACACACTTACTCTCACGCACATATGCTCGCACGTTCACACTTGCACATGCTCACCCTCGCACATGCTCACACTCGCACTCAGCCCGACACTTTCATTACTAAGTCGATAAGTAAACACAAACGCACACAAACCTACACACACATTGTCACCAGCCTATGTAGGAGCGTTAACAGAACGAACAAACATAGGCTGTAACCAGACAGCAACAGTTAATTTTAAAGAAAAAAAAAATTGCGTGGCCTCCCCCGTAATTTTAATAACTAGCAGAGGGAAAGCCGACGGTTGAGGGCAGATGTTTATAGCTTGGAAGGGGGTAATACCTATGGAGCTTCCCAGGCTATTAATATCAGCTCACGGCTGTATACTTAGCCTTTACAAGCTATTAAAATGGGGGACCCCCAAAAAAAAGACGTGGGGTCCCCCTATAATTAATAACCAGCAAAGGCTATGCAGACAGCTGTGGGTTGATATTAATAGCCAAGGAAGGAGCCATGGATATTGGCCCTTCCAAGACTAAAAACAATAGCTCTCAGCCGCCCCAGAATAGGTGCATCTAAAAGATGAGCCAAATATGGCACTTAGCCTCACCCTTCCCACTTGCCCTGTAGCAGTGGCAAGTGGGGTTGATGTTACCTTTGTATTGTCAGGTGACATCAAGCCCATAGGTTAGTAATGGAGAGGCGTCTATAAGACACCTATCGATTACTAACACCATAGTGATAGTGTATAAAAACAAAGACACCCAGAATAAAGTCCTTTATTTGAAATAATGACACAACTCCTAATGAATCTTAACTAAACCATACACACCGAACACCTAATCCACCGAAGCCAACATCTCCTGCAACAAAAATAAAATAATAAACTACAATATTCCTCACCTGCCTGCATAGAAGCTAATCCATAATGTCCTACGACGATCCTCATCGCTTCGAGAGCAGTCACATGGGTGATGTGACTGCTCTCAAAGACAGCCGACAGTACACTGACAGAAGGTAATGGCTCTTGCAGTGTATCACTGAGCTGCCGTGAGAGTTCAACAGCTGATCAGCTCTGGTGATCTCCCTTACGGCACTACTGCTGCATGGGAAAGTTCTCACATAGCAGTGCCGTGAGAGCACCGGAGCTGATGAACTCCGGTGAACTCTCACGGCCTCTCAGTGATACGCTGAGGGAGCGATCACTTCCTGTCAGTGTATCGCCGGCGGCCAGGTAGAGCGGTCACATCTCCAGATGTGACAGTTCTACATGTGAGATGGCCGTGGGACACTCGGGATTACCTGGGCTATGGCGGACAGGGAGTATATGTTGGTTTATTATTTTACATTATTTCTAGACAAGGGCTTCGACGGGCATTAGGCATTAAGGTGAATATAATGTTTTGGGTTTTTTTATATGAATATTTATGTAGTTTTCCTTTTTTTTTTTTAACTGTGAGGGCAGGCGCCGTCAGATGTTACTTCTCCCATCAGCGGCACCTGCTGTCACTGTTATTAATGACGGCAGATATAGCCTGATGGGAGCAGCAGTCTCATCGGCTCACGCCAGCTTTTTTACCGCAGGTCACTGCTGTGGGTCAGTCAGCTGCGGGATCACGCAGACATCAGCCAGCATAAACCCGCAGCGCTGTGACCGGCAGTAGCGTTACTACGGGTGACAGTCACAGCTGCAGGGTCACTCTGCCAGCATGACCTCACAGCGCTCTGACCGGCGGTCTTACCAGCAGCTCCTGTCATTGCACGCACTGAGCAGTGTTTGCGATGGCCGGGGAAAATAAAACCCACAGAATAGGCTGAGGGCTACAACTAGAGTTGAGCGAATATCTTCAGTTCCCCACTTATTGTGCACATGCATTGAAAGCCTGTGTGTTGGGCTCTCCCTGCATGTGCTGTGACACAGCCGCGACACATGCAGCTGTGGCAGCGATCAGCTGTTAAGCCAGCGCAATCCAGGAAGCCGGGATCCCGCTGTAGCTTATTCGGCAAGCATCATAGCTTGCCGAATAAGCGGGGAACCGAAGATATTCGCTCAACTCTAGCTACAAGAAAATGGATGCGATCTCCTCCCACAGCTGTGACCTGGACAGCCCAGGGAGCGTGCCCAGATCACAGCTAAGAGGCAGGAGGAGCAGCCTAAATGCAAGAGATGCGGTCTGTGTCAGGTTGCAGTCTCTTATGCCTATGGCTGCCGTAAGTGAGGTGTGCAAGTGTCGTGCCCAGACACTTACGCCCACACTAATGAAAATGGCAGCCCCCAGTGACAAAAGTAAAAGTTAATAAATAAAAAAAATTATTAAAGTAGATAATTTAATTTTGTATTAAAAATAATTGATTGTATAATCAATAATTATTAATGCAAAAATTAAAATCAAGGCACCTTCCCTTTTAAACCAGATCTTGATGGATAATTGTATGTTAAAATAATTATTTAGAAGGGCTCAATTGTTAATGGAAATTTAGAACTTGAAGGATAAAAACACACAATTAAAAGAATACACATACATACACACAGATATAGATAGATGGATGAAAATCTGTATCTAGATATTGTGCCTGGTATAAGTACATCTCAAGAGGTGTGCATACTACCTTCTGCCTCTCTTGGATTTGCTGTTATTACTCATTTCAGCTGCAGATGGAAGGAAGAGAGCCACAGTAATTCATTACTGATGGGTAGGCGGAGCCCCAGATCAGGATGACACCTCAGATCAAAAGCGTGTTGACTGGCTGGCTCCTCCAGCTCGGGCTCCTCCTACTCAGCTCCTTCAGTCTAAGATTTGAGGTCTCAGAGGATAGTCGCTGCTAATGCAGCTCCTCAGAAGATTTTATTATTTTATTTCGGACAAGAGACTTGGATCACCAGTTGGTCTAGAGGTCTCAGGGGTACCAGCGCTGCTGTGCCCCAACCTCTCCCTTGGCGGATCTGTATTTACATTATGGTCCCTGCAGAATCTTGCCGGCCCTGGGGGATGAGGATGGCTTCCCTGGCGGGGACGCAAACCACATGTGCGGTCACTGCGTTCCTCGCCCTGGGGGGAAGCATGGGCACAAGCGCCACAAATCCTGAGGGGTCCCTGTGGCGCTAAGCTGGTGAGTACTCCACACAATTTTTATTATAATAATGTGTGAGTGCTTTAGCGTCTGAGAGTGGCAGCGCTATTACATGTATATCAGTATGCTTCAGCGCTGCGGTGACAGCGCCGTTACATGTAGATGTGGTGAACTTTTGTCCGCAGGCAGATACCTGCAGGACAGAGAAGGAGCAGGAGCGAGGGAGTTCGCGCTCAATATTTGAGCTGGTGGGGGCGTGGCCTAACGCTTCCCGGTCTTTTGTGCAGGAAGACGCGCGCTCTGGCGCTTCTCTTCCGACTCCCTCACTGCGGCGGCCATTACCAGGCTCCTGGGCTCCTCAGACCGCTCCTCTCCTCATAGACACCACTGCCAGCTGGGTGAGTGCTAATTCCTCACCTCGCAGCGCAGAGATCGCTATCCTGCAGCTGCGGTCTCACTGGAGACCTGTATATTTAGCTGGGGCTCACACAATATATATTGTGGGGAGTTTGCGACATTAACCCTTCTGAGGGTTATTTCTACCAGCGTTTTTTACTGAAAACCGCTGGGGTAGCTCTACCTGAAGAGAGCTTTAACCCTTCAGCGATTTATAAAAAAAAAAAAAAAAACCGCATATTTTGCTGGTGCTGCCGCTTTGACCTGCTATACAGGTGAGGCATGTCTGAACAGAGTTCAGAAGCCGCGGACCAATGTCCCAGTGCCACTGCGGCAATCTGATACGCAGACCTCAACAGCGTCTAGCGCTGCGGTTGACAGTGGTGCAAAATTGGATGATATCGCTCGCTCGCTTAACAGCTTGTCTGACCTTTTAGGTCAATATGTGTCTGCTAATTCCTTTCATAGGAAGCGACGCAGGCCGTTACCGGCCTCTACACGAAGCGAGTCAGATGTATCTGATTTGGATGGTGGACAGGGTTCCCCTTTAAGTTCGGATGGAGAAAGATCCGATTCAGATGAGGACGAACGGCAGGGGCGTTCTTCTCTGGCGAAACGTACGGAGGCATTGATTGACGCCATGAGAGAGGTTTTACAGTTACCGGAGGTGGTAACTAGTCGTCCTGGTAAATCAGCACGTACAGTCAGGGCCAGAAATATTTGGACAGTGACACAATTTTCGCGAGTTGGGCTCTGCATGCCACCACATTGGATTTGAAATGAAACCTCTACAACAAAAATTCAAGTGCAGATTGTAACGTTTAATTTGAAGGGTTGAACAAAAATATGTGTTAGAAAATGTAGGAATTGTACACATTTCTTTACAAACACTCCACATTTTAGGAGGTCAAAAGTAATTGGACAAATAAACATAACCCAAACAAAATATTTTTATTTTCAAAATTTTGTGGCGAATCCTTTGGAGGCAATCACTGCCTTAAGTCTGGAACCCATGGACATCACCAAACGCTGGGTTTCCTCCTCCTTAATGCTTTGCCAGGCCTTTACAGCCGCAGCCTTCAGGTCTTGCTTGTTTGTGGGTCTTTCCCTCTGAAGTCTGGATTTGAGCAAGTGAAATGCATGCTCAATTGGGTTAAGATCTGGTGATTGACTTGGCCATTGAAGAATGTTCCACTTTTTTGCACTCATGAACTCCTGTGTAGCTTTGGCTGTATGCTTGGGGTCATTATCCATCTGTACTATGAAGCGCCGTCCAATCAAGTTTGCAGCATTTGGCTGAATCTGGCTGAAAGTATATCCCAGTACACTTCAGAATTCATCCGGCTACTCTTGTCTGCTGTTATGTCATCAATAAACACAAGTGACCCAGTGCCATTGAAAGCCATGCATGGCCATGCCATCACGTTGCCTCCACCATGTTTTACAGAGGATGTGGTGTGCCTTGGATCATGTGCCGTTCCCTTTCTTCTCCAAACTTTTGGCTTCCCATCATTCTGGTACAGGTTGATATTTGTCTCATCTGTCCATAGAATACTTTTCCAGAACTGAGCTGGCTTCTGGAGGTGTTTTTCAGCAAATTTAACTCTGGCCTGTCTATTTTTGGAATTGATGAATGGTTTGCATCTAGATGTGAACCCTTTGTATTTACTTTCATGGAGTCTTCTCTTTACTGTTGACTTAGAGACAGATACACCTACTTCACTGAGAGTGTTCTGGACTTCAGTTGATGTTGTGAACGGGTTCTTCTTCACCAAAGAAAGTATGCGGCGATCATCCACCACTGTTGTCTTCCGTGGGCTCCCAGGTCTTTTGGATTGATGAGTTTACCAGTGCTTTCTTTCTTTCTCAGGATGTACCAAATTGTAGATTTTGCCACTTCTAATGTTGTAGCAATTTCTTGGATGGGTTTTTTTCTGTTCTTACAGCTTAAGGATGGCTTGTTTCACCTGCATGGAGAGCTCCTGTGACCACATGTTTCCTTCACAGCAAAACCTTCCAAATGCAAACACCTCAAATCAACTCCGGCCCTTTCATCTGCTTAATTGAGAATGACATAACAAAGGGATTGCCCACACCTGTCCATGAAATAGCCTTGTAGTCATTTGTCCAATTACTTTTGGTCCCTTTAAAAACAGGGTGGCACATGTTAAGGAGCTGAAACTCCTAAACCCTTCATCCAATTTTAATGTGGATACCCTCAAATGAAAGCTGAAAGTCTGAACTTCCAACTGCATCTGATTTGTTTTGTTTCAAATTCATTGTGGTAATGTCTAGAACCAAAATTAGATAAATGTTGTCTCTGTCCAAATATTTATGGACCTAACTGTATGTTCCAGGAGTACCGTACTTCGCGTACAACATTACCAGCTCTGGAGGAGCTTAATAGTGTAATAGAAGAGGAACGTCTGTGTCCAGATAAGCGTTTTCACGGAACGCGTTTCTTTGATGCACTTTATCCTTGCTCTGCGGAGTTAAAGGATAATTGGACTTCTGCTCCTGAAGTGGATGTTTCCTTATCCCAGCTTAGTAAATCCTCCTTACTCCCTGTTAAAGGGAAGGCGAGTTTGCAGGAGCCGTTGGACAGAAAGACGGAGGTGGCGGCAAAATCAAGCTATGAGGCCGCGGGTCATGGATTCCGAGCGGTGCTAGGATCCATGTGTGCTTCTAGATCTTCTCTAGGCTGGTTGGCACGTCTAAAGACGGCGTTGCAAGATGGATCTCCGTTATCTGATATACAGGAAATTTGCGAATGGTTAGAAACTGCAGCCTGTTATATCTTTGATGCCGGTCTGGATACGGCATCCCTTCTGGCCAGAGCGCAAGCTACAGCGGTCACAGTCAGAAGAGCCTTATGGCTCAGACAGTGGGCCGGAGACGCAGTTTCCAAACAAGGTTTATTGGCCTTACCTTACAAGGGTGGCCTCCTTTTTGGATCCGACCTCACAGAGCTGATTGCCAAGGCAAAGGCGAAGGAAACAGCATTGCCACAGCGTAGGGCCATGGCTTCGGTGTCTAGCAAGCCTGGTGTCTATAGCGGTCGGCGGTCCTTTCGGGGCCGAGGACGATTCGGTCACTCCTCGTGGGGATCGGGTCGTTCTTCTTCCTCGGGAAAGAAGCCCTCTCAGAAAGCTCGTACTCCCTGGAAGCAGAATTTCCGTCAGGACAAGCGGGAATCTGACAAGAAGCCCGCCAAGTCAGACTGACGCCAGGGGTCCACTCGAGGACTCTCGAGTGGGGGGTCGCCTGCTTCATTTCAAGGCGACTTGGATTTCTCGCGTTCCAGATTCCTGGGTGACGCGGGTAGTGTCGGCAGGCTATTTCATAGAGTTTTCTTCTCGACCCCCAAATATTTTTTGTCAGTCTCGCATTCCGTCAGAACCCGAGCTTTTTGTCGCTCTACAGCGAGAGGTCCAATTTCTGCTACAAAAGGGTGTAGTAATACCGGTTCCGTCAGAGGACCGAGGAAAAGGTTTTTATTCCAACCTTTTTGTGGTTCCCAAAAAGGAGAACAAATTTTGCCCGATTCTGGATCTCAAGCGATTAAACCGGCATGTCCACACCCTGAATTTTCGCATGGAGTCACTTCGCTCCGTTGTAGCAGCTCTGTCACAGAACGATTTTCTGGTGTCAATCGACATTCGCGACGCCTATTTGCATGTTCCCATCGGAAGGGCTCATCAGCGCTTTCTTCGGTTTGCCATAGGACAGGATCACTATCAGTTCGTGGCTCTGCCTTTCGGCTTAGCCTCAGCGCCCAGAGTCTTTACAAAAATTCTGGCGCCCCTCATGGCAATCCTTCGAAGACAGGGGATTACGATTCTTCCTTATCTGGACGATCTTTTGATAGTGGCTTCCTCGGAAGAGGAGGCAGTGACGGCTCGCGATTTGTCTCTTCAGCTTCTGAAGGACTTCGGTTGGCTGGTCAATTGGGAGAAGTCGTTCCTGGAACCATCGAGGGCAATCCTCTTTTTGGGGATGCATTTCGACACGATTCGGACAGTAGTTTCTCTACCGCCAGACAAACAGGCATGTCTTCTTCGACATGTGCAGATTATGAAATCCTCGACAGCAATGTCCCTACGGAAGTGTATGCGTCTTCTGGGACTGATGGTGGCGTCCATGGAGGCGATTCCTTTTGCCCAGTTTCATTCCAGGGTCCTCCAAAGGTTCATCCTGAGTCGATGGAATCGGTCGCAATCGCTGGATTGCAGTGTCACCATTTCTCGCGCGGTGCGAGATTATCTAGGATGGTGGTTACGTCCAGGGGCATTTGCCCTGGGGAAGTCCTTCCTCCCTCCGAAGTGGTCAGTCATAACCACTGATGCCAGCCTGACGGGCTGGGGGGTATTTGGAACAATCTCTGGATTCAGGGGTATGGTCATCGGACGAGTCTGTTCTTCTGATCAACATCCTGGAATTGAGGGCGATTTTCCTTTGCCTCCAGCATTGGACGGTCCCTTTGAGCGGTCAGCCAGTCCGAGTGCAGACAGACAATGCGACGGCTGTCGCGTATATCAATCACCAGGGCGGGACAAGGAGCTCCAGACTCATGGTGGAGGTGTCCCGGATTCTGATTTGGGCCGAGGCCAGAGTACCAGCCATTTCTGCGATTCACATTCCAGGGGTTCAGAATGTTACAGCGGACTTTCTCAGTCGCGAGAAGATGGATCCCGGAGAATGGAGTCTCCACCCGGAAGTTTTTGCACTACTGTGCTCCCGTTGGGGAACTCCCAAGTGGATTTGATGGCATCCAGGTCCAATGCCAAGTTACCGACGTTCATGTCCAGGTACAAGGACCCAAAGGCTGTGGCGGTGGATGCTCTAGTTGCTCAGTGGGATCAGTTCGAGCTAATCTATGTATTCCCGCCGATATCCTTACTTCCTCTAGTACTGCGTCGGATCAGACTAGAGGGAATTCCAGCTATTTTGATAGCTCCAGATTGGCCAAGAAGGATGTGGTTCTCGACAATAATGTCGCTGTTAGCGGCATCTCCTCTTTCACTTCCTCTTCGACCGGACTTGTTGACTCAGGGGCCCGTTTGTCATCCGGACCTGAAGTCTCTGCGTTTGACGGCGTGGCTCTTGAGACCGAAATCTTAACCCGTAGAGGTTTTTCAGCCGAGGTCATTGCTACTCTTCGAGCTGCAAGAAGTCCGGCTACTACTAGGATTTACCACAAAACTTGGGAAACCTTCTTTTCGTGGTGTTTGGGATCCTCTCGGAACCCGAGAAAATGTTCCATTCCCAATCTGTTGGCTTTTCTGCAACATGGGTTAGACAAGGGTTTGGCAGTCAGCACCCTGAAAGGTCAGGTTTCTGCTCTGTCCTTATTGTTTCGGAGAAACATTGCCTCGCATAGGGACGTACTTTCCTTTTTCCGCGGTATAGCTCGTAAGTTTCCGCCGCGGAAGGCACCTGTGTCTCCTTGGCGGCTCAACCTTGTCTTGGAAGCTCTTCAGCATAAACCTTTGAGCCTATAGATTCTGCTAGCCTTTCTTTACTTTCTTGGAAGGTGGCCTTCCTAGTAGCGGTCACCTCTTTGAGGAGAGTTTCTGAGTTAGCAGCTCTTTCTTGCTCGCCTCCTTTTCTGGAGTTTTTTCCGGATCGTGTAGTGCTTCGCACTCGGGGTGATTTTCTACCTAAAGTGGTGTCACAATTTCATGTTAACCAGGATATTGTGTTGCCTTCACTCTGTCCGGATCCGAAGAATGCGAAAGAGCGAGCTTTGCACACATTGGATTTAGTGCGGGCCTTGAAGTTTTATCTCTCTATTACTCAAGGTTTTCGTAAGACGGACTCCCTGTTTGTGATTCCAGCAGGTCGTCGGCGTGGTCAACGAGCTTCCAAGGATTCTATAGCTCGTTGGATCCGGTCAGCTATTTTGGAGGCTTACCGTCTTGGGGGTGAATCTTGCCCGGTTAAGATTCGAGCCCATTCCACGAGAGCTGTGGCTTCATCGTGGGCTTTTCATCAAGGCGCCTCGGCAGTGCAGCTCTGCCGAGCAGCAACTTGGCGCTCTGTCCACACGTTTACAAAGTTTTATAAAGTGGACGTCAGTGCTTCCGCTGATGCAGCCCTCGGACGTAGGGTCCTGCAGGCAGCTGTAGTTTAAAGTTCTAGATGAACTTGTGTTTAGCGCTGGTTGCGCTTTTTTGTTAAGGTTGTTGGGTTTCTGCCTTTTGTTGGTTTTTTCCCACCCTTATTTTTGAACTGCTTTGGGACGTCCCATCAGTAATGAATTACTGTGGCTCTCTTCCTTCCATCTGCAGCTGAAACACGGATTTTGGTAAGAACTTACCTGTAAAATCCTTTTCAGCGAAGGAAGGAAGAGAGACACAGCACCCTCCCAAGGCAGATGTGTGGTGATGTTTTCAGATGAAGCGCGACCCTTATCTGATTGCGATATCTGGGCTGAGGTCAGCGCGCTAAGGCTCTGTTCCAGCATCGCCAGCTCATCACAGTAGTCAGGTTCCGTGAGTAGTACCTGGAACTCTGTGGTTTTTTGGCTTACTTTGCATGCATAACCTGTATTCTTGTGTTTTCTCTGAAGTTCCTTCAGAAGGGGTTATGTTGCTCCGCTGGTGATCTTGGTTCTTCCCTAAAGCTTTGGGACGACTGAAGGAGCTGAGTAGGAGGAGCCCGAGCTGGAGGAGCCAGCCAGTCAACACGCTTTTGATCTGAGGTGTCATCCTGATCTGGGGCTCCGCCTACCCATCAGTAATGAATTACTGTGTCTCTCTTCCTTCCTTCGCTGAAAAGGATTTTACAGGTAAGTTCTTACCAAAATCCGTGTTTCATACATATATATCCGCACTATGGAGCGCCTTGTATTTTATTTTCTTAAGTTATTAGTCTGCAGTACTCTGTGACATTAACTACATATTGAATGAAGTTTGATCAGATTCTCTCGGATGAGAAGATTGAGAAAAAAATGTCTTCATCATCATCATTTTGTCAGTGCACGGACATCTGATTCCACTCAGATGTCATTGAAGTGCAGTCCAGTACTTTCAATACACTCATTGACTTGCATGGCCGAGTGCTATATGAGTATCGGACCATCTCTGGCATACTGCAAGTTTTCATTTATTTATTCTCCTCCACCAGCGGACAGTCTCTGTCCAATTAAAAAATCAGACATGTGCGCTGCCTCATAGACTAACATTGGTCTGAGTGTGATCTGATGTTTTGTCTGATTAAACTGAAAATAACGCTCGCCTGCACCTGCCCTAAGGAGAGGCCATCAATATATTCTGATTGATCCAATGTTATAACTTTTGACATACCTTTTTTATCTATTTTTTTCCCGCTCTCCTCTTCAGGATAAGCCTACTCCTCGCCGGTCTTTGGATGCTTCTCTTCCCTCAGCCCTCCGGTTTATACGAGACCTTTTACGGCCATACCCTGCACCTTTACTGTTATATTCCATTCTTATTACATTAGTCGTCATCTATTCCTTGCAAGCTTTATTTGGCAGAGGTAACCGGCCAGGAGTCTCGAAGCAACGGAGTCACTCAAAACCGCCGAGTGATAAGAAGAAGCCGAAAGAGTCCAGCAGACAAGGAGAGTCTGGGAAAGATTCTGGTCATAATAACAAGAGGCGCGAAAAAAGCTAATGCTTGCAGAAGGGGCCTGAGACTGTCATTCCACCTGGCACAACCGTCCGTAAATCGAGTGTATGGCTGTGAACATGCCACTACTTCATTACACTGGTGGAGCTTCATCCTAGTCACCATTCTCTGTGGTAATCAGTGCAACAATTGATGCTAATTACAGTTAGGCTTCCTTGAAGAGAAGGTGGATCCATGACCACTGCTCAATGAATTTAGTATGTGCCACCTCTCTTTGGTTTTTAAACCTGTTTTTTATTACATTTTTATGCAAATTATCCAAGTGCAAAACTAGTTTTAATCCCCCCAAGGGTTATATGCTAGTTGTGAATTAGGATGGCCAAAGTCAATGCAAAATTCTAAATCTAGTGTTACTTGTTACATCTATCGTCTGCCCCTTTTGGAGTAGATATTAATCATGCTTCTAAAAAATTCTAGCTGTTGTGATAAATGCTAAGATAATGTTTAGTTTAGAGCAATTCAGACTAAATATGTGAAAATATGACGCCTCACCATTAAATGTTGGTCAGAAACGCAATCATGTAATGGGCAGTACAAATGCACAATGTTTCCAAAAAAAACAATTAAAGGAGTTGTCCATCTTTTTGGAGAATTTTTTTATATATATTTTTTCTTAAAACGAATCTGTCAGTAGGATCAACCCTCGTAGGATCTCCCTGAGAATCTGCCTTCAAAGCGTATTTTAAATAAAAGGGGGCATTACCAATGTGATGTGTAATGGCCACTCTCTGATTTCACTGCAGAGCTGTGTGTGATTATACCTGACACATCTGCAGGTTGTGATATTGTTACAGTACAGCAGAGCTGCAGCTGCTAACGTGTTTATTATGAGACAAAGTTCAGTTCTACTGTTCTGTATTAGTTAAATGTCTCACACTGGTAACTCCCCCTTTTTATTTATAATATTCTCTGGAGGCGGAGTCTGAGGCAGATCAGTGTCCAACCCATAGTCTGGAAAGGTAATTTACATATAAGAAAAAAATGTGTATATCTCTGGAATAAGACATTGAATCACATATATAAAGGTATCATTTTATTCATCTTCCTATGACCTACATGGTCATATAGATAGCTTACAAGGGTTTATCCTACTGACAGATTCCCTTTAAATTCATATATTTTGGACTGAAAATCATTTTTGAAATTCAGTTCCATTAAAAAAGTTGCACTGTCTATTGCTGGCTACAAAATAAGTTAACTGAGAATCCTTAGGCCAGTCAGCACGCTATGATGGGCTGCCAAAGATTTTGTAAAGGTTTTATCTGTCTCTTCTCAGCTGATTTATGACTGTACACCTTATTAAGGGTGAACGTAGAGGTAAACCAAGAGTCTGTAAAAGCAAAGAGGTGCTAAATTTTTAATGAAACCCAGTTGAAAAAAATGATTTTTGGGCACCAAATACATACATACATACCTTGAAATAAAAAAAAAAAAGAATCTGCATGCTCATCTTATTGTCAGCACATCTTTACTGTAGGTGTAAACTAGCCTTTCCCAGTAGCCAGGCTCCTTATTTAAAGTGCCTTAATGATTACAAGTGTGAGTCTGTCAACCTGAAGTGCCTTGGTTACATATGGCTTTGTCACAAACTGCCGGGTAAAATATAAACCGAAAAATCTGCGTTTTAGGTTATTTAGGTGTGCCACGCTACTGTTCACGATAATTATATCTTTTGCTTTTGACTCTCATAAATAATTTTTTGCTTAAAGTAAAGAAAATGGTTGACAGAATTGTCTGTTACTACATAAGAGTTTAAAAATAAGCAAACCATAACCGCTGTCAAGGCGTGGGCCGATCTGGTACTCTCAGGTGACATGGGGATATAGTGTGTGCTTCCAAGATTCATGCAGATGAGATATCTGTAAGGTGCTGTAATCTACATATCTGTACTGGTGATTGGTTCCCATTCAGTTTGGCTAAAAAAAAAAATAATGAACAGATGGCTTCACGCAACCCTGGTTCATGGTCCAGCTCAGTAGTCTCTGGCCGTGGACTGTGGCTGCTCAAATTTCCTTACCTTCAGGCATCCCACGATTATCTGGGTGAGGCATAACCAAGGTTAGTAAGTTTGCACACCTACTGTCCACGGCCAGAAACTACTGACCAGGACCATGAACTGGAGTCGCACGAAGAGATCCGCTCATCCTCTAATAAAAAATAGTACTTGGAAACCTCTATTCATAAGAAGTATCTATTTTTTTTATCATTAAGTCCCTTTAAAGGAGGTAGTAACTACCTAGGAAAGAAACTTAACAGTCAAACAATCATGGCTCTACTGTATATCAGGAGAAATTTCTTGCTAAAATCTTATTTTGAAATTAGTGTTTTTTTTGTGTTTCTTTTTTCTTCTTAAAAACTCCTGTTTTTGTCATCTAGTATTACACCACGGCACATGGGAATTGTAACCTTACTTTGTAAAGATGGCAAAATTTCAATGGATTCTGCAGTTTTTACTGGCCAATTCTTCACTACTTAAAGGAATTTTTTTCAACAGCAAAGTACATTTTAATCCATAGCTTTTGGAATAAAAATTTTCACAACTGGATGTTTTCCTAAATGTTCCTGTGCTGAGATAATCTTATACATGTGCCCCTGCTGTGTACTGTGTAATGGCTGTGTCTGACCGTACAGGGACATGGTCTGATCATACCACAGCTCCTGAGCAGGGGTAGGAAGCCAGAGAATATACAGAGGTAATACATTTCCTACCTTTTTAAAAACATATTTTACCTCACAGAAAGAATCCGCTTTGATCCTCTGCTGTCCTGTCAGTATCTCTCTTCCTTGTGGTATGATCAGAAAGAATCAGCTTTGATCCTCTGCTGTCCTGTTAGTGTCTCCTCTTTTGCTCCCTGTGGCATGATCAGGCCATATCCCTGTACGGTCAGGCACAGTCACTACACATTATACTGCAGGGGTACATTTATAAGATTATCTCAGCACAGGAACATATTTTTTTAACACATCCAATTGGGGAAATTATTATTATTCCAAGCGATATTAACTAAAAATGTACTTTGTTCGTGGGAATACCCCTTTAAAGTGAATCTATCACCTGAATCTAATGCAAAATGTAAAGGTGGCATAATATACACCATGTTCCAAATTATTATGCAAATGATATTTTTCTCTGATTTTCCTAAGTGGTCGGTGCAAATGACAGTCAGTCTAATAAAAGTCATCACCCGTTAGAGTATACATCGGATTTTATTGAAGAAACCTCCCAATGATAACAGTATAATCTCTAAAATGAATAAAAACTCAAAATGCACTGTTCCAAATTATTAGGCACAGTAGAATTTCAAAACATTTGATATGTTTTAAAGAACTGAAAATGCTCATTTGTGGAATTTGCAGCATTAGGATGTTTTGGAGTTAAATAGCTTTTTTGTTCAGTGAATGTGACCTCCTAACAGGCCAAGTTACATGTTAACATAGGAACCCTTCTTTGATATCACCTTCACAATTCTTGCATCCATTGAACTTGTGAGTTTTTGGAGAGTTCTGTTTGTATTTCTTTGCATGAAGTCAGAATAGCCTCCCAGAGCTGCTGTTTTGATGTGAACTGCCTCCCACCCTCATAGATCTTTTGCTTGATGATACACCAAAGGTTCTCTATAGGGTTGAGCTCAGGGGAAGATGGTGGCCACACCATGAGTTTATCTCCTAATATGCCCATAGCAGCCAATGACTCAGAGGAATTTTTTGCAGCATGATATGGTGCATTGTCATGCATGAAGATGATTTTGCTCCTGAAGACATGTTTCTGCTTTTTATACCATGTAAGAAAGTTGTCAGTCAGAAACTCTATTTACTTTGTAGAGGTCATTTTTACACCTTCAGAAACCTTAAAGGGCCCTACCAGCTGTTTCCACTGATTCCGGCCCAAAACATGACTCCTCCACCTCCTTACTGACGTCGCAGCCTTGTTGGGACATGGTGGCCATCCACCAACCAGCCACTGCTCTATCCATCTGGACCATCCAGGGTTGCTCAACACTCATTAGTAAACAAGACAGTTTGAAAATTAGTATTCAGGTATGTCTGGGCCCACTGCAACCATTTCTGCTTGTGAGCACTGTTTAGGGGTGGCCGATTAGTAGGTTTAGGCACCACAACAAGCCTTTGAAGGATCCTACACCTTGAGGTTCAAGGGACTCCAGAGGCACCAGCAGCTTCAAATATCTGTTTGCTGGTTTGTAATGGCTTTTTAGCAGCTGCTCTCTTAATCCGATGAACTTGCCTGGCAGAAACCTTCATCATTCTGTCTTTATCAGCACAAACACGTCTGTGCTCAGAATCAGCCACAAATCTTTAACAGTACGATGATCATGCTTAAGTTTCGGGAAATATCTAATGTTTTCATCCCTTGACCAAGGCATTGCACGATTTGATACTTTTCACCAGCAGAGAGATCCTTTTTCTTTCCCATGTTACTTGAAAACTCTGGCCTGCTTAATAGTGTGGAACATCCAGTTTTCCTTTTATGGGGCTCACATGGCAAACTAATTATCACAGGTATATGAGATTGATTTCAGTGATCCAAGACACCCTGAGACACAATACCATCAATGAGTTTCATTTACAAAAAAAAAACGCTAAGACAAAACCAATTTGCATAATAATTTGGAACATGGTGTAGCAGCTACCAGTCCAAAACAGCACAAAAAAAGTGTAATTTGGCATGTTGGAGCATTCGTTATTTGGCGGGTGGGCAAACACCTAAGAGGGCTCTTGTGCTAGAAAATTATGTGGACCATTTCACCCCTTTATGTCTGACAGAAGCTGCTTTGGAGGTGCAAGTGGGCCCTTTTACCTCTTCTATTGTCCAACGCCACCAACCTGAATGGTGCATTGGGCAATAGAACCACTTTCCTCATTAATACATCAAATTCATAACTAGAAATCCAAGTGGCTATTAAGATCACAGTATGTCTGGCGCTGCCGCAGAAAAGTCTGTGCTTGATTACACTATGTCCCTGTACGGTCAGACACAGACATCACACCGCACACAGCAGGGACACATATATAAGATTATCTCAGCACAGGAACATTTTATTTAAACACATCCAATTGTGGAAATTATTATTATTCCAAGATCTATTGATTAAATGAACTTTGTGGGAAAACCTCCTTTAGCGTACAATTTCAACTATGGATTTTTCTAAAACAGTAAAATGGGTTTCTTCAAGCAAGATAAGGATTTAATCAGCATTGAAGCATTTTTACATACATGCCATTAGTTTGGGGTATAACATCCTGATGACAGGTTCTCTTTAAGTGCGCCTATGAGCCAAGCTTACTGATCATTTTTTTATGCTGTTTTGGAAGGTGGTAAATTGGCATAAAATTCAGCTGAAGTATCTGCTTTGAAAGGTGAAATGTTCAGGATTTGAATTTTCTTGCTGACTTGGAATTTAGAAGTAGATCCTTCGATGTTTAGATGTTGACCCTTATGTGGAACAAGCTCTGTAAATCAATGTCCAGGTTGTTAAAAAATAAATCTGCTTTTGTACTGCGTAGTCACTCTCTTTGTTCAGGAAGAAGCTCTTGTCTTATCGGATCTTATGCACCAATTCATGATGATTTTTATATTTTGTAATAAATCTGTATTTGCATATCTGTTCCATTTCTTTAAAAACTACTGTAGGTAATTACATTGTATTAAAAAGGCTACAGAAAGAATCAGTTCATGTATCAATGTCATAAGAGAATTGTGCTGGAAAGAATACTTGTAAAAAAGATGTGATGTGAAATATGTTTGTGGATACTTAGGTACATGTTGAGTATTTGTCACTGAAATGCTCGTATTACCTGCAGCTTCTTGTGCAAGCGCCTCATGTACACATGAAGTAAGCCTCTGCCAGACGCCACTTCTCCTATGAGATCAAGGATCGGGCAACTTGAATTCAACATGCTTGATCCTTCTTTACTCCCTACGACATTAGCTACTGTGGGAAGGAGGGTATGATGAGCCCCCCTATAAATATGTTTGTGGATACTTAGGTACTTACCAGTGGACTTGCTGATTGTAGAAATCCTTTTCTATTCGGCCTAGACTCCCATTTCCACTTCTTCCATCGATAACTTGACCTCCAAAATGTAACAGACATCTATGGCTTACTGCTGTTTCAGCAACCCTCATATTCCCCCACCTCTACACAAATCATACAGTGCTATAACCAGAGCCCTAGACCGTCATAATGCCTCCTCTGCTTCCTTCTAAGTAATAGTAATATGTCCCCCATGTGACTCCTTTAATAATAATAATGATCCCTTACATCCTTATAATCTAAATCCCCACCCCCCCCATGCTTTCTTATAATAATGATGCCGCTTGTTCTTCCCATCCATTAATGATCCTCCAGTGCTTTTCTATTGTATTAATGCCCCTGAGCAGTGGCATACATAGAAATTATGGGGCCTGTAGCAAAGTCCCAATCACAAAGGAGTAGGCTGCATGATGTCATCACACTGCCGGACTTGGCCTGCGAAGCGCCATCCTCCCGCACACTACTAGTACTTGCTGGAGTACGTGGCGGAGCTGGGAGTCGATGGCTCTGTGTGGCGCACCCAGCTATTAACGGTATCTGTGTCCTGATGGGTGTGGCTAAAGGCACTGTCACACTTAGTGATCGCACCAGCGATCACAACAACGACACGACCTGGCGAGATCGTTGGTTGCGATCGCTATGTGATCGCTAGTTTGCTTCCAAACACAAAGATCTCATCAGAGATCAGCGATCTGTATAACGACCTCTGCTGTCGTTGGGAAAACCTAGTCCCGCCTGTGCCGCTGGTAAAATCGTTCATAAAGGGTGTCACACTCAGCGATTCAGGCTCACCAGCGGGACACCAACGACCAAAAAACGGCTCAGAACGTTTATGAACGATCAGCCACATCGCCTCTACATGTCACACAGCAAGGTCGCTGCTGCGTCATAAATCACTGACGCTTTTAGCGATCTCGCTTAGTGTGACAGTACCTTTACTGGCCCATCTAGCATTTACCAGAATTGCCCAATGGCCAGTCTGGCCCTGAGCACAGTAAACAGCTTACAAATACTAATGCATCGGTCTTTGGTGGAAAAAAAAGTAAAGATTACATTTGGTATGACTGAAATCTTACCGTGGCATGATGAGGTTAGAAACAGGTTAATCAAGTCTGCTTTGGAAAGCTTAAGTGAGGTTCACACTACTGCGTTCACACGTAACGCGTCATGGACTAAATGGTGCTATAATAATAAATAATAACTAAATCGCCAGAATGATTTTGCAAGGTACAGCAGCCAAAATAAATGAATAAGTAAGTTTAAAAGGAAAAAATTTCCAGGATAGATCATGTCATCCGGCGCTTGATGGCCATCATGTGACAAATAAGGCCCTGGCATAATTACCATTTTTCTGTAAGGTTTCTCCTTGTGGAGAGTAACATACCAGCTCTGGCGTGTCGAGGTAAGGAGGCTTATTCGCCGTGCAATGCTCCTTGGGAAATTTAATATGCAAATTGCCTCTTCAAAAAAAGAGAACTTGCACTCTATAGTGCCACCTATTGGAAGTAGCGATCCTACAAGTCACAACCCTTTAACGAGTCTTGTAATATGACTTAGGAAAAAGCCAAATCAGTATCTCCATTTGCAGACACGGTGTTTTGGACTATTGGTCCTCGTCAGTGCAAAGTAGGAGAGATCTGATTTGGCTAGATGAGAGGCTCTGGACTAGAGTCTAAGGGGTAAGGTTTCTCCTCGTGGAGAGTGACATACCAGCTCTGGCGTGTCGAGGTAAGGAGACTTATTTGCCGTGCAATGCTCCTCTGGGAAATTTAATATGCAAATTGCCTCTTCAAAAAAAGAGGACTTGTACTCTATCGCGCCACCTATTGGAAGTAGCAATCCTACAAGTCACAATCAACCCTTTAACGAGTCTTGTAATATGACTTAGGATAAAAGCCAAATCATATCTCCATTGCAGACACGGTGTTTCGGACTATTGGTCCTCCTCAGTGCAAAGTAGGAGAGATCTGATTTGGCTGGATGAGAGGCTCTGGACTGGGGTCTGGGGGGTAAGGTTTTCTCCTTGTGGAGAGTGACATACCAGCTCTTTCCCAGAGGAGCATTGCACGGCGAATAAGCTCCTTACCTCGACACGCCAGAGCTGGTATCTCACTCTCCACAAGGAGAAACCTTACCCCTTGGACCCTAGTCCAGAGCCTCTCATCCAGCCAAATCAGATCTCTCCTACTTTGCACTGAGGAGGACCAATAGTCCGAAACACCGTGTCTGCAAAATGGAGATACTGATTTGGCTTTTATCCTAAGTCATATTACAAGACTCGTTAAGGGTTGATTGTGACTTGTAGGATTGCTACTTCCAATAGGTGGCGCTATAGAGTACAAGTCCTCTTTTGTGAAGAGGTAAATTGCATATTAAATTTCCCAGAGGAGCATTGCACGGCGAATAAGCCTCCTTACCTCGACACGCAGAGCTGATATGTCACTCTCCACAAGGAGAAACCTTAGACCCTAGTCCAGAGCCTCTCATCCAGCCAAATCAGATCTCTCCTACTTTGCACTGAGGGGGACCAATAGTCCCGAAACACCGTGTCTGCAAATGGGGATACTGATTTGGCTTTTATCCCAAGTCATATTACAAGACTCGTTAAAGGGTTGATTGTGACTTGTAGGCTCGCTACTTCCAATAGGTGGCACTATAGAGTACAAGTCCTCTTTTTTTGAAGAGGCAATTTGCACATTTTTCTGTACTAATACAAACCTGAAAAATGCACAATTCATAACACTGATATGAACCTAGCCTAAAGCAGGTGCATCAAACCCTGCACTGTATGAACCTAGCATGAAAAAAAGATCCCTCTATCCCTAATTGATGCAGTGTGATTTTTTTTTAAAGGGTTAAATTGAAGAATGAAAAGTTCACTGACGACGTAAAAAATATTTTCCAGTTTGTGTAGGAAATGGAAACTCAAACACCGCTCTGTTTATCTTTGATCAGAATCCTGCATTGAGCAGGGGATTGGACAGATGACCCTGGAGGTCCCTTCCAACTCTACCATTCTATAAAATTACTGTATACGTATCCATGAGCATGTTTTCTGATACTGGCTTGATACTTTAGACAGGATGTTTTTTGTATTTTATTTGATTAAACATTATTATTTATTCTAATTCTCTTAATTGTAGCATGCATTTTGCAATAATATTGACTTTTTAAAAAGGAACTTGTCACCTACAGAAATTGCATTTAAACCCTTTCACGATGCGGCCCAAATTTTAATTTTTGCTTTTTCAATTTTCCCTCCCCTTCTCAAAGCCATAGTATATTTTCTGTTCATATAGAAATATGAGGACTTTTTTTTCCCAGGCGAGTTGTACTTTTGAATGACTTAATTTTATCACATAGTGTACTGGAAAACGTGGGGGGAATACCAAAGTGGGGAGGAACGTGACAAACACGCAATTCTTTATTTATAAAGAACACCTCGAGCACTCATAAGAAATCATCCAAGAAATTAATAATTTTGGTTTATGTATTTATTTGGGCGTCCGATACGCACTAAAATAACAATGATTTAAAACCCCCAACTTTCGGCCTGGTGGCCTTCTTCAAGGGTTTTCTTGTAAGAGTAGTATTTGAGTTTTTTTAAAAGGACCAAAAAACAGATCCGGAATTCCAAAGTGCCTTTCTCGAGGGTTAAAGCCTCATGGAATCGATCCTACGACCGGAAATATGGAAAGTGTGAGGTCAGGGAACGGGGCGGGTTTCCGGATTGCTTGGATCGATTCCTTTTTGGGGTTTAACCGCTTAAAAAGGCACTTCTGTGATTTCCGGATTGTTTTGGACCTTTCAAATACGACTCAAATACACTTACGAGAGGAAATCCCCTTGAAAAAGGGGCCCCGAAAGGGCCCAAATTGGGGGTTTTAAATTCATTGTTTTTTTTCAGTGCAGTATGGAAACGCCCAAAAAATACTATAAACCGTTTTTTATTTTTGGATGATTTCTTTGAGTGCTCGAGGTGTTCTTTAAAATATTGATATTTTTTTTTCCCAGAGCACCCAAAAAAATTTTTTGCAGAACCTTACTTTTTAAAATAAAAAGCAATTTAAAAATTTAAAATTTTTAAATTGTTTTTTTTTGTGTATATTTTTTGGTATAAATGATCTCGCAAATGATTTAATAGCATGATTTGGCGATGCCAAATTTCCAGTTTTTTTTTTCAGTGGTGATAAAAAAAAAGAAGTTGAAAAAAAAAATTTTTGGAGGTTGTGTTGCTTTTTTCTCCATCGCCCCCTTGGGGGCACAGGCCTAGGGGGTTTGCGCGCCACTAGGAAACAAAGCAAAAAAACAAAAAAGTTTTAATCCTCCCCTTTGCAGTATACACCTCTGCTGGTTGTCCTGAACCCCCTTTTTTTTTTGGTCTGTGGAGGCACTAGGGTTGATCAGACCCTAGCTTTTTATTTTTTTTTAATTTTTTTTTTGAATTAATGGCACGGGCCCCTTTAAGGGGTCGATTCCCAAGGGGCCCCCAAAGGTGGGAAAACGGAGGTCGCCTCCCCTACCCCCCCCCGCTTTTTTTCATCTGCCCCGGGTTCATCAGGGGGGACGGATCCTTTAATTGGTCCGATTCCCCCACTGACCGGAGGGAACATGGGGTGTCGCCCCACGTCCCCTGCCCGGGGGGGGGGCCCCCCGCCCGCTACGGGCCCCCCGGGAGCAGCAGCCAGAGTTTTCCCCCCGGCATTTTAAT
>JARQOD010000004.1:339394867-339484240 GCA_033576555.1 Oophaga sylvatica | reverse complement strand
AAAAATGAAGAATCACATATTTCTACACACAACAGGACACAGGAATAGGTAAGACAAGTGAGGGAGGGACAAGTGAGGGGAGACCGGCCAAAAAATGAGAACAAGGATGAATTATCAGCGCCACACAATAAGAGAAAAAATAATGGATTTACCTGTGGCAAAACAATTTTGTATGCCCGGTCATAGCATGATGGATATGGAATTACTGGTATTAAAATATAACTTCAAATATGAGAAAGATACAAAGGTTTCAGAATATAAGCTCATCATGACCTTTGACACTGTTAGTGATGGAATGAATAGATCACACGGATTTATGTCATTCTATATCAATTAAGGAATCTGCGTCTCTGCCCTTCCAGGGGCATGAAAACACAAAACCAGACCCCAATCAGAGGGCAATAAAACTTTCTATCCTTATGTGGAACTGTTACAATATTTATGTTCATCCCTCTGTGATAATGAGAGTTCTGCTACACGTCACTTACTTGTCTTACCTATTTCACTATTCCTGTGTCCTGTTGTGTATAGAAATATGTGATGCTTCATTTTTGGTTTTAGTCTTTGCCTGATGAAGAGACGTGAGTAGCCTCGAAAGCTTGCAATTTGTTACCATCTTTTCAGTTATCCATTAAAAGATAACAACCACTGCGGACTCTCAAGTCTAAATATTTTTCTATCTACTGGCTAACACGGTACGAAGATACACATGTTTCCTAACTTCAAGAATAAAAATAAAGACACTGCAAATATAAACGCATATATGCACATGCCAACAAGAAATGGAACAACACACCACCCAAAAAATTGGTTACAAAATATAGTGTTGTAAATTTAAGAATAAAAGTCCATTTTTGTATTTATGAATAATGCTTAAGGAACGCTATGTTAAACCATAACATAGTGAAGACAATGGATTTTGTAATAGTCACTCATCATCATCATCATTGCAATTTAGATGTGACAGTCACAGACATTTCAATTATTTAAGTTAATAAAATCGTTACTTTGTACAGCATGTATGACATGTCCAGTATGGACTCATCAATGTGATGACACAATAATGTACGATAAAAAATAACCATTTAAAAAAACATAATGCATTGTCACAATTTAAGTGTGTGCCTGCAAGTGTAGGTGAAGCAAAGGCTACGGATAGAAAAGGTGTATTCTATGTCTGTATCAGACAGTGGACAGCCTCTGATGGTAATGGCGATGTTATACTGTACGTCAATAAAGTCTGCGGTGTTATGTTTCGGTAGCTGAGGAGTGCAGGTAAAAAAGGCAATACACCAGAGCAGTTGGAATCTATGAGATTGCAGTACCCTGACTAACCACCGCAACTAGAGGCAGCCGTGGAGCGTTCCTACGTTGGTCCTAGACGCCTCGTCACAGCCTGAGAAACTAACTACACCTAAAGATAGAAATAGGAAAGCTATCTGCCCCGGAGCAGAACCCCAAAGATAATAGAAAGCCCCCAAACATGTAATGGCGGTTAGACAAGAGGAAAATACTGACACAGAAAGAAAATAGTATGAGCAAACGCTGGGGCCCAAACTATCTAAATAGAAAAGGATAGGAAGGGTACTTACTGCAATCCCAGAAAACCCTGAAAAGCACCAACTCTACTAATTTCAAAATCACCTGAGATCACACGACCTCTACCACCTAAATTAGTTTTCTGGTGTAACAAAATCAAAACAGCAGCCACTGAAAAAACTGGAAAAAGCAAAAGTACAAAACTCAGTGGCTGTACCAAACTGAGAGGGCAAAAGCCCCCGGAGGGGACCCTGAAGGCCCCCACAGAAGTGCAGGACAAAATGCAAAAATATAGCACAAACACAAAAGAAGAAAATGTCTTATCTGATAGCAGGAGATGCAGACACGACACAGCAGGCTACAAGGGAAACTGGAAAGAAGGATTCAGACCAGAACAATTGATCACCGGCAACCCTGATGGGAAAATGACTCCCTTATATAAGACCAGTCAGTAACACCTGATTCCCAGTCCTCACAATCTTCACTAGTACCGCTTGTAACCACCAGAGGAAGCCTCTGCTCAGAACTCATCTCAAACCCATTCACAACAGTACCCCCCCCTTGAGGAGGGGTCACCGAACCCTCATTTGAGCAACCAGGTCGGTCAGGATGAGCTCTATGATACGCACGGATAAGTCTCCTAGCATGGATGTCCGAAGCAAACACCCAAGAATTGTCTTCCTGACCATAACCTCTCCATTTAACCAAATACTGGAGTCTCCGTCTAGAAAAACGAGAATCCAATATTTTCTCAACCACATACTCCAGATTGCCCTCAACCAAAACAGGGTCAGGAGGCACAGCAGCAGGAACCACTGGCTCAACAAACCTCTTCAACAAGGACTTGTGGAACACGTTATGGATCTTAAATGTCCCTGAAGAAGCAAACGAAAAGAAACAGGATTAATAATCTCCATGATCTTATAAGGTCCAATGAACCTAGGCTTAAATTTAGGAGATGCTACTCTCATAGGAATATTCTTTGAGGACAACCAGACCAAGTCCCCCACTTTAAACCGAGGACCATCAGTCCTATGCCGGTTAGCAAACCGCTGAGCCTTCTCCTGAGAGAGGGACAACCTCTCCACTACCTGGTCCAAATCTGTTGCATACGCTCCACAACAGAGTCAACACCTGGACAGACAGAAGCCTCCGTCTGTCCTGAAGAAAATCGAGGGTGAAACCCAGAATTACAGAAAAAACGGAGACATCAAAGTGGCAGAGCTAGCCCTATTATTAAGAGCAAACTCAGCCAAAGGCAAAAAGAGACCCAGTCATCCTGATCAGCAGACACAAAGCATCTTAGATAAGTCTCCAATGTCTGGTTTGTTCTCTCAGTTTGACCATTGGTCTGAGGATGAAATGCCGAGGAGAAAGACAATTGAACACCCAGTTTAGAACAAAAAGTCCTCCAAAATCTGGAAACAAACTGGACTCCTCTGTCAGACACAATGTTCTCAGGAATGCCGTGTAAACGAACCACGTGCTGAAGGAACAACGGCACCAATTCAGAGGAGGAAGGCAACTTAGGTAATGGCACAAGATGTATCATTTTGGAAAACCTATCACAAATTACCCAGATGGTGGTCATTCTCTGAGAAACAGGAAGATCGGAAATGAAATCCATAGAGATATGGGTCCATGGTCTCTTGGGCACAGGCAATGGCATCAACAAACCACTAGAGCGAGAGCAAGGCTTGGAGCGAGAGCAAGTCCCGCAGGACTGCACAAATTCCCTGACATCACGAGACAAGGTAGGCCACCAAAAGGACCGACTAACCATGTCTCTGGTACCAAAAATTCCGGGATGCCCAGCCAATGCGGAACAATGAATCTCAGACATCACACTCTTTTTCCATTGGTCCGGGACAAACAATTTTCCAACAGGGCAGCGCTCGGGCCTATCCTCCTGACACCCCTCCAGAGCAAGTCTCAAATTGGGCGAGATGGCGGAAAGAACTACACCCTCTTTCAAAATAACAGAAGGATCAGATAACTCAGGAGAGTCCGCAAGGAAACTCCTCGAGAGGGCATCCGCCTTAACATTCTTAGTGCCAGGAAGAAAGGAAACCACAAAATTAAAACGTGTGAAAAACAAGGCCCACCTGGCCTGTCTAGGATTGAGTCGCTTGGCCGATTCCAGATAGACCAGATTCTTATGGTCCGTAAGGACCACCACCTGATGTTTGGCTCCCTCCAGCCAATGTCTCCACTCTTCAAAAGCCCACTTCATGGCCAATAACTCCCGATTACCCACGTCATAATTACGTTCAGTAGGAGAAAATTTTCGAGAGAAAAAGGCACAAGGGTTACTTTTAGAGGTCTCTGG
The DNA here is from genome assembly GCA_033576555.1 of Oophaga sylvatica. Lineage (NCBI taxonomy): Eukaryota > Metazoa > Chordata > Amphibia > Anura > Dendrobatidae > Oophaga > Oophaga sylvatica. Next base: position 339,480,372 of record JARQOD010000004.1, on the reverse strand, counting down.
ATCTTTTTGGGACAAAACGGCACCTGCCCCAATTTCAGAGGCATCAACCTCCACCTGAAATGGCAGAGAAACATCAGGCTGCCGTAGAACAGGAGCAGAAGTGAATCTCTGCTTAAGTTCCTGAAATGCAGAGACTGCCTCAGGAGGCCAATTCACCACATCAGAACCCTTTCTGGTCAAATCAGTTAATGGTTTAACAATAAACGAGAAATTACCAATAAATTTACGATAAAAATTGGCAAAACCCAAAAATCTCTGAAGAGCCTTTAATGAAGTAGGTTGGACCCAATCACAGATGGCCTGAACCTTGACCGGGTCCATTTCAATAACAGATGGGGACAAAATGAATCCCAGAAATGAGATCCTCTGTACGCCAAAAAGACACTTTGATCCCTTCACATACAGAGCATTCTCTCTCAAAATCTGGAACACAGTTCGAACATGTTTCACATGAGAGTCCCAGTCATTAGAAAAAATCAAGATATCATCCAAATAAACAATCAGAAATTTGTCCACAAAATCCCTGAAAATGTCATTCATGAAGGACTGGAAGACGGAAGGAGCATTAGTGAGCCCAAAGGGCATCACCAGGTACTCAAAATGCCCTTCAGGGGTATTGAATGCCGTCTTCCATTCATCCCCGTGCTTAATGCGAATAAGGTTATACGCCCCCCTGAGGTCAAGCTTGGTAAACCAAGTAGCGTTTTTCACCCTGGAAAACAGGTCAGAAATCAAGGGTAACGGGTATTGATATTTCACAGTAATATTGTTCAAGAGACGATAATCAATACACGGCCTTAATGAACCATCTTTTTTGGCCACAAAGAAAAAACCGGCACCTAAGGGTGAAGAGGATGGTCTGATATGACCCTTCTCTAATGATTCCTTGATATAAGACCGCATAGCGTCATGTTCAGGTACAGACAAGTTAAAAAGGCGACCTTTAGGGAATTTACTACCCGGCACTAATTCAATAGCGCAGTCATAGCTCCTATGGGGAGCAAGGATGCAGATTTACTTTCGCTAAACACATCAGAAAAATCAAACAAAAAGTCAGGAACATCCTGAGCCTGGGGGGAGGCAGAAAAAACAGGAGTGTTGGTATTAACACATTGGCAGCCCCAACTGGTTACAGACACAGATTTCCAATCCAAAACAGGATTATGAGACTGTAACCAAGGGAAACCCAGCACGATAATGTCATGCAGATTATATAGAACCAAAAATTTGCAGCACTCCTGGTGATCAGGTTCAACCCTCATTATCACCTGAGTAGAAAACTGGGGTTTATTCTCAGCCAAAGGGGTAGAATCGATCCCCAGTAGGGGAATAGACTTCTGTAGGGGTATCAAGGCAAACCCACAACGTTTAGCAAAATCATAATCCATCAGGTTAATAGCTGCTCCAGAATCAACGAAAGCCTGAGCAGAAAATGAGGACAGAGAGCATATCAGAGTGACAGTTAATAAAAACTTAGTCTGAACACTACCCAAGACAACTGAGCGTGCAAAACGTCTTCCCCGCTTAGGGCAGACTGAAATAGCATGAGAGGCATCACCACAGTAGAAACATAACCCATTGCGCTTTCGAAACTCATGACGCTGTGCCCCAGAAGTCACTCTATCACACTGCATGGGCTCAGAAGCTGGCTCACAAGGCAACACCACTCCACGCATACTTCTCCGCTCACGCAAACGTCTGTCAATCTGAATCGCCAATGACATAGAATCATTGAGACCAGAGGGGACAGGGAATCCCACCATAACATCCTTTACATTATCCGACAGACCCTTCCGGAAAAGGGCCGCCAAAGCGTCGTCATTCCATTTGGTCAGGACTGCCCACCTACGGAATCTCTGACAGTATAACTCAGCGTCATCAAGCCCCTGATTTAATGCCAACAAGGCTTTTTCAGCTTGATCAGTGACATTAGGCTCATCGTACAATAACCCCAAAGCCTCAAAAAATGCATCAACATCACTCAAAACAGGATCCCCAGGTATCAGGGAAAAAGCCCAATCCTGAGGATCGCCGCGCAGGAGAGAGATGATAATTTGAACCTGCTGCGCTGCGTTTCCTGAGGACTTAGATTTTAAGGCAAAAAACAATTTACAATTATTTTTGAAATTCTGAAACTTAGCTCGATCCCCTAAAAACAAATCTGGCATGGGGATCCTAGGTTCCACAACAGGCAACCTAGCAAGATATGCAGCAATACTCTGAACCTCAGTGGCAAGCTGATCCACACGGCCAGACAACTGTGCAAACTCCATTGGGAGAAAAGATCCTCCCCAGCACCCAGAGATACAGAGGGAAAAAAAAAAAAAAAAATGCAACAAACAGAAAAATATCTCTGACAACTCTGACAACCTTTTTTCTTTCACAATATTTTTTCCCTTCTGTGAGTACCATACAATTTTCAATTTTTTAGGCCGGTGATACTGTTATGTTTCGGTAGCTGAGGAGTGCAGGTAAAAAAGGCAATACACCAGAGCAGTTGGAATCTATGAGATTGCAGTACCCTGACTAACCACCGCAACTAGAGGCAGCCGTGGAGCGTTCCTACGTTGGTCCTAGACGCCTCGTCACAGCCTGAGAAACTAACTACACCTAAAGATAGAAATAGGAAAGCTATCTGCCCCGGAGCAGAACCCCAAAGATAATAGAAAGCCCCCAAACATGTAATGGCGGTTAGACAAGAGGAAATACTGACACAGAAAGAAAATAGTATGAGCAAACGCTGGGGCCCAAACTATCTAAATAGAAAAGGATAGGAAGGGTACTTACTGCAATCCCAGAAAACCCTGAAAAGCACCAACTCTACTAATTTCAAAATCACCTGAGATCACATGACCTCTACCACCTAAATTAGTTTTCTGGTGTAACAAAATCAAAACAGCAGCCACTGAAAAAACTGGAAAAAGCAAAAGTACAAAACTCAGTGGCTGTACCAAACTGAGAGGGCAAAAGCCCCCGGAGGGGACCCTGAAGGCCCCCACAGAAGTGCAGGACAAAATGCAAAAATATAGCACAAACACAAAAGAAGAAAATGTCTTATCTGATAGCAGGAGATGCAGACACGACACAGCAGGCTACAAGGGAAACTGGAAAGAAGGATTCAGACCAGAACAATTGATCACCGGCAACCCTGATGGGAAAATGACTCCCTTATATAAGACCAGTCAGTAACACCTGATTCCCAGTCCTCACAATCTTCACTAGTACCGCTTGTAACCACCAGAGGAAGCCTCTGCTCAGAACTCATCTCAAACCCATTCACAACACTGCGGCTGCAATCATGCATTTTTTGCTTGTACAGTGTTGAAGAGGGTAAAGCATGTCTGGTTGCGCAAGGCTTTATCCGTCAACACTACCTTCCTACTGTCACGTGTAGGGTAGGGTACCGTGTGTCAATTAGATGACTCTATAAAATGTGACGTTACGCAGCGTTATTGCGCCCTATGGACGCCAAAAATACGACAGCAGTAATCATTTACTGTCTAATACTCCACCTATGACCAACAAAAAAAGAACGTTCCCTCTTTAACAATCTACAAGACTAACAACCATAATGGTTGACGCTGACTTTATTGAGGTACAGTATTACATCGACATTGTCCATGAGTAACTATGCACTGTGATACCTATATACCATTATTAATTTATATCTGTTGTGCTTGTTTCAACAGCACTTGCAGGTATAACTACCTATTGTCAGTATGCATGATGCACTTTCTAGATGTAATAATTTATTATTGCACATTATTACCAGGTTTACATGCTGGCCATTTCATATATGGTGTGTGAAGTTACAGTTGGCATCAGTATGTGTATTTTATAATGTCTGTCATAAATAAAACTCGTGATGATGATGATGAGGATTTTATGATTCGTACATCCATTGACTGCATTATCTTACAGGTACAGATAAAGTTCCTTAAAAAACATTAATTGATAAGTATGAAATGTACTTTTATGCATTAATTTCAAAAAGTGAACACTATGTTTTAGTTTTTGTTACCATTTCTAATAGACATGTGCAGATATGCGCTGTGATGACAAATTATTATTTGTCCATATTTGTCATAAAAATTTATCATTCTAGGCCTGGAAAACTTCACAATTTCATGTTTTAAGCATAACAATCAGGGTGACGGCTCTTCCCTATTTGGAGCATGTTCGACATGGGTTTTTCTGTGCATGTGTAGGGAACAGGAGACATGGATAACGTTGCGAACCAGTTATTTAATCTGAAAACGGACAGACAAATTCTGGCGAGATCCATGCCTTGTTCATTTTCAGAAAAGTAAGCCGGTCTACATTATCGGAGGATAGTCGCATGCGACGGTCTGTTAGTACACCACCTGCAGCACTAAAGACGCGCTCCGATAATACACTGGCAGCAGGGCAAGCCAGCACCTCCAATGCATACTGGCTAAGCTCTGGCCATGTATCCAGCTTAGAGACCCAAAACTTGAATGGGGAAGAGCCATCTGGGAGTACACTGAGAGGGAAAGACATGTAGTCTGTCACCATCTTATGGAAACGTTGCCTCCTGCTGACTGGAGCCGTCTCGGATGGTGTAGACATTTGTGGCGCTGCCACAAAACTTCGCCACATTTGGAACATACTGGTCTTGCCTTTTGAAGAGGCGCTGCTTGTGCTCCCTCTTGTTGCAGAGCTGTCTCCACTGCCTCGACGCACAGAGCTGCTTTGTAAAGCAGTAGCAGCAGCAGCAGTGCTCTCGGCTGGAATGGAGAACATTATGGATTGCACCAGTGTGTCTTGGTACTCCCGCATTTTACGCTCCCGGTTCAACGGTGTGATGAGGCTTTGTAAGTTGTCCCGGTAGTGAGGGTCTAGGAGGGTGTACACCCAATAATCAGACGTGGTGAGAATGTGGGCGATGCGGCGGTCGTTTCTCAGGCACTGCAGCATGAAATCAACCATGTGCTGCAGACTCCCAACTGGCCAAGAAACGCTGTCCCCTGCAAGAGGCGTAATCTCTGCCTGCTCTGCATCACCCCACCCTCGCTCTACATACTGACTAGAGCGTTGTGTACCTCCCTCTGGAGCGATGTCTTCCTCCTCCATTGACTCCTCCTCATCCTCCTCACAAAGTGAGCCCTGCAAAGCCCTTTGGGAGGAACCACGTTGCGCTGACTGTCCAAAAGGTGATGGAATTTGTGTCTCCTCATCCTCCACCTCTTCCAAAACCTCATCCCTTAGTGCTTGCATGTGTTTTTTGAAGCAGGCAGATAAGGGGGACAGTCAGGCTGACTAGTGCATCATCTGCACTCGCCATCCGCGTTGACTCATCAAACGCATGCAAAACGTGGCAGATGTCCTTCATAGAGGCCCACTCAGTAGTGGTGAAGTGTGAACGGCGCAAATTGCGAGTTGATTGCGCCTGATGCAGCTGATACTCCATTACTGCTGGCTGCTGCTCACACAACCGCTCCAACATATGTAACGTGGAATTCCACCTGGTGGGTACGTCACATATGATGCGATGTTCAGGAAGGCGAAATCTGCGTTGCAGAGCTGCAATGCGCGATCTGGCGATGCTGGAACGTCGCAAGTGAGCGCACTCTAGGCGGACCTTGTGCAGCAGTGCATCAAGATCCGGATAGTCCCTCAAAAAACTCTGCACGACCAAGTTGAGCACATGTGCCAGACATGGTATGTGAGTGAGGTTGCCAAGGCCCAGAGCTGCCACCAGATTTCGGCCATTGTCACACACTAACAAGCCTGGCTGGAGATTCGCTGGCAAAAACCACACGTCGCTCTCCTGCTTGATGGCATTCCAGAGCTCCTGCGCTGTGTGGCTTCGATTCCCCATGGAAATTAATTTCAGGACGGCCTGTTGACGTTTGGCAACGGCTGGTCTCATATCGGTCGCATCAGGTAAGCGTTCACGGGTCCATGTGGAGGTAGACCGTGACGGCTCCTGCAGCGATGATTCTGAGGAACTGGAGTAGGAGGAGGAGTCAATGTGGACAGACTTGATTCCTGCAATCCTTGGAGTTGGCAGAACACGTACAGCGCCACTCGCAAGATCTGTACCCGGCTCCACAACATTGACCCAATGGGCAGTGAGGGAAAGGTATCGTCCCTGGCCATGGGTACTGGTCCACGCATCGGTGGTCAGTGGACCTTGCTACTGACGGCGTTTAGTAGCGCATGTTTAATTTTTCCCTCAACATGCTTTTGCAGACCAGGGACGGCTTGCCTGCTGAAATAAAATCGACTGGGCACATTGTATTGTGGGACTGCCAATGCCATTAAGTTACGGAAACTGTCAGTCTCCACCAGCCTGAATGACAGCATTTCAAGGGACAGGAGTTTTGCAATGCCAGCATTCAGAGCCTGTGCTCGTGGATGGTTTGCCGAGTATGGCCGTCTTTTATCCCATGCCTGTGCTACCGATGGCTGTTTTGTGGCCTGGGAGTGTGAGGATGACAGGGAACTTGCAGCTGTGGGTGGAATAACACTGGGTCTCTGGACAACAGTGACAGAGGTTCTTCCATGGCGATCCTGTGAGGAAGCCGAACCAGCTGTGTGTGAGCTGGAGGAAGAGGCTCCAACACGAGCTGAAGATGTAGGTGCTGCTGTAGGTTGGCCTACATCTCCAGTGTGTCTTTGTAACATAACCACGTGCTTTGACCGCACATGTTTCCACATATTTGTGGTATTAAGGTTACTGACACTTTTACCTCTTTTTACTTTTTGATGACACAGCTTGCATTTGACATAGCAAATATCATCTGCAAGTGTGTCAAAAAAGGACCACGCAGTGCAAGTCCTGGGAGCGCCCGTTTTGGCTGTTGGAAGAGAACTGCTACGAACGGGTGCCAAACTGGAGGCTACAGGCAACCGAGTCTGCAGCCTACCTCTCCCTACTGTTTGGACCGTTGGGGCAATCTCTTCCTCAGAGCTGCTACCACCACCTTCCTGTTCCTCACGCCATGTTGGGTCTTGGACCTCATCATCTCCACTACCCTCTTCCAACACCTGCTGCTGTTGTGTGGTCTGGCCAGCACCATGCTCAACAGAAACTGGCACCTGAGTCTCATCATCATCAGATGCGTTCTGCGGTGTGCTGACCATCGGCACTGGCTCACCCGCCTCTTCACATTCAGAGAGACACAGCTGTTGCGCATCACTGCATACTGCCTCTTCTTCACATTCCAGAATGCTGCTTGGCTGGGCCCCTGTTTGCAAGCCAACAGATTCTGAGAACAGAAGCAGAGACTCAGCTGGCTCCAGTTCAGAACTCTCTGACTGCCTGGGCAATTTGGCAGGCGGTGAAGAGACAGATGGTTGTTCAACAGTGCTGTGGTCCTGAGAGGAGGTGGAAGCAATTGAAGTCGATGCATTGGCTGCCATCCAACCAACAACGGCTTCAATTTGTTCTTCCCGCAGCAGGGGGTACGCTGAGCTCCTACAAAAGTGCGCATAAAGGAGCGCTCACGGGGAAAATGGTGGATGCTGTGTCACTGGGTGCGGCAGCAGCCACAGAATCCCCACGTCCTCTCCCTGCTGAAACTCCACGGCCACGACCACATGCCTTACTCCCTGCCTTCTTCATCTTGGTAGATTGATAAAGAAAGTCAGAAAAGTTATAAGGCCTAAGTGTGGTTATTCCTCAGAGACTGCAGTGAACACTGCAGACAACTGTTCAGTAGCTGTGAAAGGCCCCTTTGTGTACTTCTATAGTGTTTGCAACCAATGTATTGTATACGGATGGAAGCGCGTCACACTAATAGATTAGATTTTTTTCAAATATAATGGAGCAGCACCAATTAGAGAAAAATGTGAAGGATGAGGCAGTGACACACGCTCAGCAGACTACAACCAGCAGTGGTTGAAGAACTAACTGGAGCGTAATCTGCACTCAAAAAATGAAAAGCTCAGACTACAGTGAACACTGCAGACAACTGTTCAGTAGCTGTGAAAGGCCCCTTTGTGTACTTCTATAGTGTTTGCAACCAATGTATTGTATACGGATGGAAGCGCGTCACACTAATAGATTAGATTTTTTTCAAATATAATGGAGCAGCACCAATTAGAGAAAAATGTGAAGGATGAGGCAGTGACACACGCTCAGCAGACTACAACCAGCAGTGGTTGAAGAACTAACTGGAGCGTAATCTGCACTCAAAAAATGAAAAGCTCACAGACTACAGTGAACACTGCAGACAACTGTTCAGTAGCTGTGAAAGGCCCCTTTGTGTACTTCTATAGTGTTTGCAACCAATGTATTGTATACGGATGGAAGCGCGTCACACTAATAGATTAGATTTTTTTCAAATATAATGGAGCAGCACCAATTAGAGAAAAATGTGAAGGATGAGGCAGTGACACACGCTCAGCAGACTACAACCAGCAGTGGTTGAAGAACTAACTGGAGCGTAATCTGCACTCAAAAAATGAAAAGCTCACAGACTACAGTGAACACTGCAGACAACTGTTCATTAGCTGTGAAAGGCCCCTTTGTGTACTTCTATAGTGTTTGCAACCAATGTATTGTATACGGATGGAAGCGCGTCACACTAATAGATTAGATTTTTTTCAAATATAATGGAGCAGCACCAATTAGAGAAAAATGTGAATGATGAGGCAGTGACACACGCTCAGCAGACTACAACCAGCAGTGGTTGAAGAACTAACTGGAGCGTGATCTGCACTCAAAAAATCAAAACCTCACAGACTGCAGTGAACACTGAAACACAACTGTTCACTATCTGTGAAAGGCTCCTTTCTGAACTTCTATAGTGTTTGCAACCAATGTATTGTATACAGATGGAAGCGCGTCACACTAATAGATTAGATTTTTTTCAAATATAATGGAGCAGCACCAATTAGAGAAAAATGTGAAGGATGAGGCAGTGACACACGCTCAGCAGACTACAACCAGCAGTGGTTGAAGAACTAACTGGAGCGTGATCTGCACTCAAAAAATCAAAACCTCACAGACTGCAGTGAACACTGAAACACAACTGTTCACTTTCTGTGAAAGGCCCCTTTCTGTACTTCTATAGTGTTTGCAACCAATGTATAGTATACGGATGGAAGCGCGTCACACTATAATTTCTATTGAATGGAGCAGCTAGAAGTACTAAAGAAAAAAAAAAAGTCTGTGAGTGACACGTGCAGATGCCTACAGACAGCGTTGGATGCAGAGCAAACTGCAGCGTCACCTGCACTCTCACACACACACCTTGCACAGAGCTGTTAAAACAACACTGCAAGGCAAAAGGAAGCTTTACACAGCGGTCGGTAAACTAGCCTGCCTAAAGCAAAGTACACAAAATCGCAATCTCTAACTGTCCCTCAGAGTCAGCAGAGCAGCGTTCTGTCCCTAACTGAGTTCACAGCACAGTGACGCTAAAATGGCGGCGGCGACCTTTTATAGTGCATTCTGACATCATTTCAGCAGCCAATCACAGCCATGCCATTAGTTAAGATGACCGCAGCATTACAGGATGTGCCCACACTTCATAAGATTCCTCATTGGCTGACTAAAATCACATTGCCTCTCAAAGAATTATGGGAACTTCCGATTCCGGTATACGATATAGGAAAAATATCGGAACTAAGTATCGGAATTCCGATACAGCAAATATCGGCCGATACCCGATACTTGCGGTATCGGAATGCTCAACACTACTGGGCAATAAAAATGAAAAAAGCATATACAGAATGGGAGGAATAGGGCTAAGCAACAGCACATGTGAAAAAGACTTGGGTATACTAATAGATCACAGACTGAGTATGAGTCAACAGTGTGATGCAGCAGCAAAAAAGGCAAATACAATTCTAGGATGTATCAACAGAAGCATAAAGTCTAGATCACGTGAAGTCAATATTGCCCTCTACTCCTCTTTGGTCAGACCTCATCTGGAATACTGTGTCCTGTTTCGGGCGCCACATTTAAAAAAAGACATCAACAAACTGGAGCAAGTTCAGAAAAGAGCGACCAGAATGGTGATCGGTCTGCAGACCATGTCTTATGAGGAACAGTTGCAGGATTTGCGAATATTTAGCTTGCACAAGAGAAGACTGAGAGGAGACTTAATAGCTGTCTACAAATATCTCAAGGGCTGTCACATTGTAAAAGGATCATATTTATTCTCATTTGCACAAGGAAAGACTAGAAGCAATGGGTGAAACTGAATGGAAGGAGACACAGATTAGATATTAGAAAAAACTTTTTGACAGTTAGGGTGATCAATGAGTGGAACAGGCTGCCACGAGAAGTGGTGAGCTCTCCTCACCGAGGGTGGCATCAGGTCCACTGGTTTGTGGATCATTGGAATGAAGAGATGTGTCTCCTCCATGCTCCGTAGATGCATTAAGTGCCAAAGGTTAAGAGGAAGACATCAGTACCAGCAAATGGCAAATCTTCCAACAGATCGTCTATGTACAGATCAGCCATTATCTTATGTTGGTGCAGACGTCTTCGGTCCTTGGTCGGTCTTTGCAAGAAGAACTCGTGGGGGAGATGCGAACAGCAAGCGATAGGCTGTTCTATTTACCTGTCTCAGTATCCGTGCAGTTCACATTGAGGTAATCGGATTCATGGACTCTTCTTGCTTCATCAATGCCCTAAGAAGATTCTTTTCCATCCGTGTGCCTGCTAAACAACTCCGGTCCGACTGTGGAACTGACTTTGTAGGGGCTTGCAAGGAATTGCAGTTATACAACTTCTCGACCAATAACAGCTGCACCTGGGTGTTCAATCCTCCTGTAAGGTTCTTTGTCTCTGTTGACATGTTCCTTGAAACTCAGTTTTCCGTCGGCCATTTTGCTTTCTGTCTTTCTGCAGCTCTTGCCCTCAGTTAATATGGAGTTCCAGTTTTCATGTTCCCGCCCTGATTCTTCCCTCTTGCTTCTTAAGCAGCCTCAGCTGAACAATCAGTGCTCCTGAATCAAGCCTCAGTCAGTCTGTGACCTGATTCCTGGAAATCTTGAACTTGTACTCCAGCTATTCCCTACTGAGGAACCTTTGAACACTTTTGGACTCTGGAAACCTGCTGTTTGGTGAATCCATGTTTGCAGAGGAATTACGGTACAGAGAAGAGATCCTGAACCTGCTTTGGAGATTTATTGTAGTGCTTGAAATTACTCTGGCCTGCTGTGTCTCCTGACTCTGTTCCTGCAAACTGTGTGAACTTTTCAGCATGCTTGTATGAAGTAATACAAGTAATTTCATTTCAACCTATGTCTCCTGTGTTTTCCTCGCACCCAAGCACAAGACGCTATAGGAACTGTACACTATACATGACAAGATTCAGGAGCCAATGTTTAGTGTCTGCTGGGTCTGGGAAAGCCGTGTCTGCTGTGACTGTGGATATCAGATGTCCGTTTAAATACCTTATGTGATGACAGTGGTTGTGACTTCTCACAACCATTCCAGGTGAGCGCATTCCCTTAAAATTTTACTCTGCAGTGTTACCACAGGTAAACACTATTGTTTTTTTTTTGTTTTTTTTCCTTTCCTCTTCTCCTTCCAGCACTTCTGCCTTAAAAGATCTGGAAGATGGAGGCCCGCATAAAGGAACTTTGCGGAGTGACTGATACAATCCTTTCAGATGTACAGACTTTAAAAACCCGTTTTGCAAGCCTACAGGACCTCACTAATCATAATTTGCAAGTGTTTGGACAGACTACCCAGGAATTGCGAGCCAGGATTGAGGCTCTAGAGGAACGAGCCCAGGCTCCTGCCATAACCCCGAGTTCTGGGATCCCCAAATTACCTCCTTTTCGTTTTGACGGTGAACGTGAGAAATTCAGGGGATTTATTAATCAATGCAATTTATTTTTCTCTGCACATGCTTCACAATTTCCCACTGAACGATCCAAAGTGCTTACTATAATCATGTTGCTTACCAATAAGGCTTTGATGTGGGCAAACCCTCTGATTGAGACTGAGGATGATTGTTTGAATCACCTTGATGCTTTTATTTCAGCCATGGGGCAGGTGTTTGATGACCCCAATCGAGGTGCAACAGCTGAAGCAGCCATGTTAACTTTGCGCCAAGGTAAGCGTTCAGTAGCCGAATATGCCCTGGATTTCAGGAGATGGGCTCTTGACACCACTTGGGACACTTCCGCTAAGAAATCTATTTTTCGGAAAGGGTTGTCTCCACTGATTAAGGATGAACTTGCTCGTGCCGACCCTCCCACTGCGTTAGGTGACTTTATTAACTATTGTATTCGTATTGATGCTCGTCTGACTGAACGCAGACAATAGAGATGGTTCGAAAATAATCGCACTAACCTTTTACTACCTCCCTCCTCAGCTAAGGAACCTTTGAGTAGGATCACAAGGGAACCAGAACCTGAACCCATGCAGGTGGACTCTTTACAAAGACGGGTTAGTGATGCACGCAAAGAACATCGTATAAAGGAAAATCTATGTTTCTACTGTGGTAAGTCAGGGCACTTCATTATAAACTGACCACCCGTTCTCGTAAGACTACTGCAGCAGTCATTCACTGTGAGTGTTGCGAGAGGAGCTCTGTCATGTCCAAGCCTCAGGCTCCAGAGAGATCTGCTACAAGAGATCTTGATTTCTCGGACTTAAACTCTGTTAGTTCTGGGGACGATGACGGTATAAACGCTGCAATTTTCAAGTTTCCTCAGCGATGTCCCAGCTGAGTTGTAAAAGAAACAATTCTCATTGCTTCCTTTCCATCAAACTCTGGGTTAACTCAGTCTGGGTGTCTAGCTCTGCTATGATCGACTCAGGAGCAAGTGGAAATGTTATGGATATCTCCTTTGCTCTGAAACAGGGATACGTTCAGTGAAGAAGGCTACTCCAGTACAGATGGAGACTGTGGATGGCTCTCTACTGACTTCTGGACCAGTGGATCAAGAAACAGAGCCTTTGAGGGTCCTTATGGGTAAAGATCATCAGGAGAAAATGTCTTTTATGCTTATCTCTTCTCCCCACTTTCCCATTATTCTAGGGCTACCATGGCTGCAGGCGCAGAATCCTACGATTAACTGGGAGACCAAGGAATTACACTTTCCGGAGAAACAGATGAGTCATGGAGTTTCAGCTTGCTCTGTTCCTAAAGGAACCATGTCAGTCCCTGAACTACCAGCTGTATACCAGGACTATGTGGATTTATGTGACAAGAACGCTGATCAGCTTCCTCCTCACCGTCCATATGATTGTCCAATTGAATTATTGCCTGGAGCCGAGATACCTTTTGGTAAGATCTACCCCCTAGCGGGGCCCGAGCTAAAAGCTTTGAAGGATTATATAGACGAAAATTTAGCCAAGGGCTTCATACGCCCCTCTTCATCTCCCGCAGGTGCACCCATCTTCTTTGTGAAGAAGAAAGATGGATCTCTGAGACCCTGCATAGACTATAGGGAACTCAATAAGGTTACTATTAGAAACCGTTATCCATTGCCTTTAATCCCTGAGTTGTTGGAGAGAGTGTGGCATGCCAAAATTTTCTCTAAACTGGATCTCCGTGGGGCCTATAACTTGGTCCGTATTAGACCTGGGGATGAATGGAAGACTGCTTTCAGGTCACGCTATGGACACTTTGAATATCTACAGTCATGGCCAAAAGTTTTGAGAATGACACAAATATTAATTTTTACAAAGTCTACTGCTTCACTTTTTCTAATGGCAATTTGCATATACTCCAGAATGTTATAAAGAGTGATCAGCTTAACAGCAATTACTTGCAAAGTCAATATTTGGCTAGAAAATGAACTTTATCCCCCAAAACACATTTCAACATCATTGCAGCCCTGCCTTGAAATGACCAGCTAACCTCTTTTCAGTGATTGCTCCATTAACACAGGTGTGGGTGTTGATGAGGACATGGCTGGAGATCAATCTGTCATGATTAAGTAAGAATGACACCACTGGACACTTTAAAAGGAGGCTGGTGCTTGGCATCATTGTTTCTCTTCTGTTAACCATGGTTATCTCTAAAGAAACACGTGCAGTCATCATTGCAATGCACAAAAATGGCCTAACAGGGAAGAGTATCGCAGCTAGAAAGATTGCACCTCAGTCAACAATCTATCGCATCATCAAGAACTTCAAAGAGAGAGGTTCCATTGTTGCCAAAAAGGCTTCAGGGCGCCCAAGAAAGACCAGAAAGCGCCAGGACCGTCTCTTAAAAGTGTTTCAGCTGCGGGATCGGGCTACCAGCAGTGCAGAGCTTGCTCAGGAATGGCAGCAGGCAGGTGTGAGTGCATCTGCACGCACTGTGAGGCGGAGACTCTTGGAGCAAAGCCTGGTCTCAAGGAGGGCAGCAAAGAAGCCACTTCTCTCCAGAAAAAACATCATGGACAGACTGATATTCTGCAAAAGGTACAGGCAGTGGACTGCTGAGGACTGGGGTAAAGTTATTTTCTCTGATGAATCCCCTTTTCGATTGTTTGGGACATCAGGATAACGCCTCATTCGGAGAAGACAAGGTGAGCGCTACCACCAGTCTTGTCTCATGCCAACTGTTAAGCATCCTGAAACCATTCATGTGTGGGGTTGCTTCTCAGCCAAGGGAATCGGCTCTCTCACAGTCTTGCCTAAAAACACAGCCATGAATAAAGAATGGTACCAGAATGTCCTCCAAGAGCAACTTCTCCCAACCCTCCAAGAGCAGTTTGGAGATCAACAATGCCTTTTCCAGCATGATGGAGCACCTTGCCATAAAGCAAAGGTGATAACTAAATGGCTCAGGGAACAAAACATAGAGATTTTGGGTCCATGGCCTGGAAACTCCCCAGATCTTAATCCCATTGAGAACTTGTGGTCAATCATCAAGAGACGGGTGGACAAACAAAAACCTAAAAATTCTGACAAAATGAAAGCATTGATTGTGCAAGAATGGACTGCTATCAGTCAGGATTTGGTCCAGAAGTTGATTGAGAGCATGCCAGGGAGAATTGCAGAGGTCCTGAAGAAGAAGGGTCAACACTGCAAATATTGACTTGCTGCATTAACTCATTCTAACTGTCAATATAAGCTTTTGTTACTCATATGTTTGCAATTATTATATTTCTGTCTGTGATAAAAACATCTGTCAAACACACATAAAAACCAGAGGTCAGCAGATCATGTGAAAATATAATATTTGTGTCATTCTCAAAACTTTTGGCCATGACTGTAGTTATGCCTTTTGGTCTGAGTACCGCCCCAGCCACTTTCCAACACTTCGTGAATGATATCTTCAGGGATCTCCTAGATACATTTGTGGTGATTTATCTGGATGATATTCTAATTTTTTCTAACTCCACAGAGGAACATCATGGACATGTGAGAATGGTCTTAGAACGCCTAAGACAAAACCATCTCTACATCAAACTTGAAAAGTGTGAATTCCATAGGACCGAAATTCAATTTCTGGGGTATGTACTATCTACGCAAGGGATTAGTATGGATGGAAGCAAGACCCAAGCCATCAAGGATTGGCCAATTCCTAGAAATGTGAAGGAGGTGCAGCACTTCATCGGGTTTGCCAACTTCTATAGACGTTTCATTAAAAAATTTTCTGAGGTAGTGTCACCTATCACCCAACTTACCCGGAAACAGTCTAGGTTCTCCTGGACCCCGCAAGCTCAGGAAGCATTTTCCTGTTTAAAGGATAAATTTACCACCGCACCTATCTTAGTACATCCCAACCCCGAGCTTGCCTTCATAATAGAGGTGGATGCTTCAGACTGTGCCGTTGGAGCTATACTCTCTCAGAGAACAGGTGAGAAGAATGTCTTGCATCCCTGTGCCTTCTTTTCCCAGCAGTTGTCTTCGGCTGAGAGGAACTACGATGTGGGCAATAGAGAATTGTTGGCCATTATTGCCGCCTTCAAGGAATGGAGACACCTTCTTCAGGGAGCTGCACAGCAAATAGTCGTCCTGACAGACCATCGTAACCTTGAATTTATCAGGTCGGCTAAGTGCCTGACTCCTCGCCAGGCTCGCTGGAATCTTTTCCTAAACCAATTTAATTTTGTCATTTCTTATAGACCAGGATGGCGCAATGGAAAGGCTGATGCATTCTCTAGGATTCATTCAGCAGAGACACGTCCACTTACTCCTCCTAAGACTATTCTTCCTGACTCTAGATTCCTGGGAGTGATTCATAATCAAGACCTACTTAAGGACATCAAGGAAGCATACCATGCGGATTCTTTGTTGGCTCAACCCCCAAGGGACGTAAGTCTTGTCTTTAAGAATGGTGTGTGGATTCAGGGACAACGTCTGTATATACCTGAAACAGTCAGTTGAGAGTATTGCAACTCATCCACGATTCCAAGATAGCCGGGCATAGGGGAATTTTAAAGACACAAGAATTTCTTTCTCGTTTCTTTTGGTGGCCCACTTACAGGAAAGATGTTTTAAACTATGTCACTTCATGTGAAGTCTGTGCAAGATGCAAAACACCTCGCTCCTCACCAACTGGTCTGTTGCAACCTCTTCCCACCCCGTCCCGCCCGTGGGGATCCATTTCTATGGACTTCATTGTGGAGTTACCAACCTCTCAAGGGAAGAACACCATTCTAGTGGTGGTTGACCGTCTAACAAAGGCAGCTCATTTTATCCCTTGTGTCGGCTTACCCACTGCAAAACAGACATCAGACTTGATGATTAAGAATGTGTTTCGCTTACATGGAGTACCGGATGAGGTCATTTCGGATCGAGGGGTGCAATTCACTTCAAGGTTTTGGCAAAATTTCTGTGCAGCATTGGACATTAAAGTAAACCTTTCTTCTGCTTTTCATCCTCAGACTAATGGACAGACAGAACGAACCAATCAGACCCTGGAGCAGTATCTCCGCTGCTTTATCTGCCACCTACAAGATGATTGGGTGGATCTACTTCCACTGGCTGAGTTCTCTTATAACAACTCTCAGAGCGCCTCCACTAAGCAGTCTCCTTTTTACTCCAATCTAGGTTATCATCCTAACATTCTTCCTCGATTTCCCATAGATACGCCCTTGCCGGCAGTGGCTGAAAGAATCACTTCTTTACAAAAGAATATGGATCTTCTAAAGGAAAATCTAGAATTGGCTCAGGAAAGGTACAAGAAAGCAGCAGATAAATTTCGTAAACCTGCACCAGCTTTCAAGGTAGGAGATTTGGTCTGGCTGTCAACCAGAAATCTTAAATTAAAGATTCCATCGTCTAAATTGGGACATAAGTACATTGGACCTTATAAGATCACTAAGATTATAAGTGCTGTTGCTTGTCGTCTTCAACTGCCCAGAACTATGAGAATCCACCCTGTCTTTCATGTATCCCTACTAAAGGCTGCAACACCCAATACGTTTCCTGGACGTTCTTCTCCTTGCCCTGACCCAGTGCTGGTCGATGGTCAGGAAGAATTTATGGTGGAAAGGATTCTAGATTCCAGGTTGTACAGAAATCAGTTGCAATATTTGATTAAATGGCAGGGCTACCCAGTGGAGGACAACTCATGGGAACCAGTCAACAATGTAAATGCTCCTCGCCTGCTCCGCCAGTTTCATCAGAGGTACCCTGACAAGCCTGGTCTGAGGTCATCCGGAGGTTGTCCCTAAGGGGGGAGTAATGTAAGGTTCTTTGTCTCTGTTGACATGTTCCTTGAAACTCAGTTTTCCGTCGGCCATTTTGCTTTCTGTCTTTCTGCAGCTCTTGCCCTCAGTTAATATGGAGTTCCAGTTTTCATGTTCCCGCCCTGATTCTTCCCTCTTGTTTCTTAAGCAGCCTCAGCTGAACAATCAGTGCTCCTGAATCAAGCCTCAGTCAGTCTGTGACCTGACTCCTGGAAACCTTGAACTTGTACTCCAGCTATTCCCTACTGAGGAACCTTTGAACACTTTTGGACTCTGGAAACCTGCTGTTTGGTGAATCCATGTTTGCAGAGGAATTACGGTACAGAGAAGAGATCCTGAACCTGCTTTGGAGATTTATTGTAGTGCTTGAAATTACTCTGGCCTGCTGTGTCTCCTGACTCTGTTCCTGCAAACTGTGTGAACTTTTCAGCATGCTTGTATGAAGTAATACAAGTAATTTCATTTCAACCTATGTCTCCTGTGTTTTCCTCGCACCCAAGCACAAGACGCTATAGGAACTGTACACTATACATGACACCTCCACACTAATCACTCATGGGTGGATCCTGGGAACGCATGATTGCAATTGCACAAAGAATTCTCGATTCCATGTTGCAGGACTACAAGCTTCCTCTCACCCATGAAGTGCTCATCACTTTCCTCACAGAGGTGTCAGCTTTAATAAATGCCAGACCTTTGGTTCCGGCATCATCTGACCCAGATGCTCCGATGATTCTCACTCCAGCTACACTCCTTACGCAGAAGATTGGAGCTGTTCCAGTCCCTCCCGGGGACTTTGATCACAAAGACATTTTCAAACGTCAATGGAAGCAGGTACAACGTCTGTCTAATGTATTCTGGCACCGGTGGAAGACTGAATATCTGCATCTGCTTCAAAACAGTCACAAATGGCAGAAGCCAACTCCTAACCTACAAGGAGATCTCGTCCTTTTAAAAGACAAAGAGGCTCATCGTAATTCATAACCACTGGTCCATCGGTCTTATCACCAAGGTTGTGCCCAGCTATGACAGAAAGACTGAGAAGGCAGAAGTCAAGGTGACAAAAGGTGGTTCAAATCGAATCTTCTTTCGCCCAGTCACTGAACTTGTGCTACTTTTACCGAAGGAGGACATCACATGAACTGAACATTGTTGCTAGACTCTGCCATGGAGCATACCTCCTCATACCCCAACCGTGTTAGGACATAAAATGCTCTGTGTGCAACCGGACTTGAACACTTCCCTGTGGATTAAATGTTAGTATTGAATTGTTGGGTTGGTGGAAGAGTTGGCTTGTTGCGGCTTCTCCAACCTGAAGATAGTTATTTTTCTATTGAACTCATATTCATTTTTTCATTTATTATTCAAGGACTATGCTTCTTCACTCGAGTAGGGACTTGAATTGTTGCATTATTGCTGTATATTGTTTTCTTCTCTTTCCTCTTTTCAGGTGCCATGTCAGCGTTGGATAGCAACGACTCGTCACGTCATACAGAAACATTGTAAAATCTGAAGATTTCAGATGGGGAGTGTTGTGTCCCATGAATGGGAACAACTTGTTATGTATTCTCTATGTTATGCATTGCATTCTGCTGTTGCTAGGCAGAAGCCATGCCCCTTGAAGTTTGTCCCTTCTCTCCTGTAGTTGGTGATGTTAGCCTTTGCTCCTCCCTTTTTTCACATTATCTTGTTGACTGTAGCCATTTTTTGGATGTACATGTTGTACTTCTCTGTTTGGATTACTCTTTCCACCTGTTGCATTGTGCTTAAATACAAGATTTCAGAGAAAACCAACTCGGTTTCTCCTGGACTGTTATTACAAGTCAGTGTGGTTGAGTTGGCACTATCTGAGGATACATCGCATGTGAGTACAACAATCATACAGTTATCTAAAGGATTTATGATTAAGGATTTAGAGACTCATACTGCCTTGAAGAGTCAGAATACTCCCTATATCCAATCACTCACTCTCTCATTTTACCTGCATCTTAAAAACATCTCCAGTATCCACCCTTTCCTCACCTATGACACTGCAAAAACTCTTACAGTTGGGGCTAATGCAGACGACCGTATTTTCGGATCACAGTCAGACCAATGTTACTCTATGGGGCCATCACATGTCTGATTTTTTTCATCGGACTGAGTCTGTAGGGGGAAAAAATTGCAACATGTACAATTTGCATCCAATATTCAGCTAGCACTCGGCCATGCACGTCAATGAGTTCATGGAAAGCATTCGATTGCACTCAGATGACATCCAAGTGAGGTGCGATTTTCACAGATTGAAAGAATGGATATGATGGAGAAATTTTTTTTTTCATCTCCTCCACGTCCGTGAAAATTGGATCACACTGTTATCAAAATTTGATCAGAGTTTGATCAGAGTGTGATTATCATAATCGTCCCCATTCTTTCAGATGAATGAAAATACGGTGGGTGTGGCCCTAGCCTTGCTCTGATTCATTGTCACATCTACTGCAACTGTCTACTAATTGGTCTCCCTCTTACTAGCTCTCTCTTCTCCAGAATGTTGCAGGCAAGCTCATATTCCTACAAAAAAAAACAAGGAAAAAAAATAAGAAAAAATACGGCCCGCACACCTTTAATATTAAATGAATGTGTAGATGCACAAATACACTATGTGGCCAAACATATACATATACTAGGTATCACCACACTATGATTAAGGAATACATGAGCCACGCTATTGATGCAAACATTAAAAACGTAAGGTACTTGGCGTTTTTTGATCAAAGAGAGCCTAACTATGGATGGCCCTATCACTAATGTCCTACCTCTCTGTGTGCCAAACCAGGCCTCACCTTAGTGGGGAAGTGAAGGCATATCTGGCAATTAAAACCTTGTGGGAAAGATGCATATATAAGAGTGCTGAGCCTTGGAGGGGGGCAACCCATCCCAATATGTGCTGTAAAAAAGAAAAAGTAGGGTCCATGCACCTTTAGTATTTAACTACACCTGGTTTCCGTTCACTTTCCCAGTTCAGATGAGGCCTGGTTTGGCAAATGGAGAGGTAGGACATTAGTGAAAGGGACCATCCATATTTAGGTACAGATTGACTTGATTGCATGGCTTTTGCACTCTCTGATCAAATAACTCTAAGAACCTTACATTTTTAACATTTACAGCAGTAGCGAAGTTCTTGTATTCATTAATCGCAGTGTGCTGATACACAGTGTACAGTATGTATAAGGTCATCTTTCTGTCCAGCCACTACTCCAATGCTCCACACTTTGCCCCTCAGTGCACTGGTTGTTCATTTCCAACAGAGTACAATATAAACTCTGTCCCACAAAGCTCTTCACCCTACATCTCCTCTGTCATCTCCGCCTACCAACCAACCTGGGCTCTTTGCTCTGCTAATGATCAATCTAACACTAAGGGCCCCATCTCACATAGCGACACACCAGCGATCCCAACAACGATCAGGATCGCTGGTGTGTCACTACATGATCGCTGCTGAGCTGCCAAACAGGCAGCTCAGGCAGCGATCAGGACAGCGACACTGCGGGTATCGTCGCCTAGTTACCCGCAGTGTACGTTGGATACCAGCCCGCTGATGCAGGGAGCTGGTAACTAAGGTACACTTCGGGTTTCCGGGCGCTGCGCGGTGCCTGGAAACCTGCCGTGTACCTTGGTTACCAGCTCCCCTGCAGCAGCACGCTGGCATCCAACGTACACATCGGGTTTCCAGGCACAGCCCCGCGCCTGGAAACCCAAAGTGTACCTTAGTTACCAGCTGATCACTGGTCTCCTGCCTGTCACATGCAGCGATGCGTGCTGGCCAGCGGGAGACCAGTGATCAAAAAAAAGTCCTGGCATTTCTGACACGACCAGCGATTCACAGCAGGGGCCTGATCGCTGGTACGTGTCAGACATAGCGAGATCGCTGCTGAGATTGCTGTTTAGCAGCGATCTCGCTATGTGAGACGGGGCCTTAACATCCTCTATGATCTGAGCCTCCCACTGCTTTTATCAAGACTTCTCTTGTGCTGTACCAGTGCTCTGAAATACAGTATCCCAGACAATTTGGTTAATTTCCAGTAACCACAATTCTAAGCATGTTCTACAATCACACATCTTTAGACAAGTCTGTCACCTCACTAATCTAACCATTCAGTATTCTCCCTTCCTACCGTTTCTTCAGAACCTGGTCCCTTTCATCACCTGTTCCCTTTCATCACCTGTTCCCATACCCTTCATGCGCTGAATAACACTTTGTGTGTAGACATATACAGATACAGGCTGATGTCCGGTTCATGCAGCTTAATTTGAATACACTTAGTTATTGTAATGATGGCTGGATCAAACACGACAAGCACTTTTTACCTTTTGTGTTACCCCAGCTTGGGCTCATTCAAACATCAGTGATTTTCTCGTATGAGAAAATCGGTCTGAGTTTTATCTGTGCTTTTTTTTATCAGAGTTTGATCAGTTTTTACCATCCGAGTTTGGTCAGAGTTTCAACAGTTTTTCCCGGATGAGAAGCAAAAAATAAAAAAGCTTCTATATTTTTTCCTATCTAGCAGTCCGTGAAAATCGGACAGCACTCAAATGGCACCAGAGTACTGCCTAATTTTATCACTGACCCATAGACTTGCGTTGACGATTTTAAACCGACACTCGGATCAATATCAGACATGTATCTGCCATTTTGCTCTGACCGCTCGGTCCATGAACAATCATGAACATGTGCACAGCTCCATTCACAACAGCTGAAGATCATGTTGTGGTGATATACCCCCTCTTTTTATTGTATTTGCTCAAATATAGTAAGTACGCATTGATCTTTGTTGTTTTTTTTACCTTTGCACTGTTTGTTCTATTCTATTGTTTGTGTGCTAAGCTGCCATATATCTACCCTTGTATTTTATACATCAGACGTTTTATAAGACCAGACTTTGCACATGCATTCCTTTTGAAAGGGTTTAATAAAATGTGTGTTCATTAAAGCAGGGTTCCCCAACTCCAGTCCTCAAGGCCCACCAACAGGTCATGTTTTCAGGATTTCCTTAGTATTCCCAAGGTGATAATTTCATCACTGTGCCATACAAAGGAAATCCTGAAAACATGACCTGTTGGTGGGCCTTGAGGACTGGAGTTGGGGAACCCTGCATTAAAGGAAAGCTTATGTCGGACTCATTCATTTACTTTTGTACTCATGTCAGGTAGTCACTTCTTGCTCATATTTCTGATCACTCTATTTTTTTCATTTCTGATGCACTTTATTTAGGTTTATCAACATATGGGTATTTCAATATCTATCATTCTTTTTTTTGTAGTATGTTATTGCATATATTTAAATATTATAGTTTACAGTGGAGTTTCAATGATTCACTAATAGTTTTTTTGATTAAAATAACCATGCATTGGGGCAAAACTTATCATGTTCTTGTCTGTCTGTATATTTTCAATACGTTTTAAAGGAGTTGTGCAGAATATTGATATCAATAACTTTTTTCATATAAAAGATAATTATTCTCAGATCAGTGGCAGCACTTCCAAAGATCAGATGTGAGGTCCCACAGTTGCCGGACAGACATGGTGTAGGAACCCGAAACACCAGAGCTCTGTATATTGTGTAGTAGCCACTCTCCAAAACTGCAGCTCAGTTCCCATTTACCTCAATTCATTTCTTAAACTATTTGATACTGATGACCTATTCTAAGGACAAGTCCTCAATATTGTAGTCTTCAACAACCCCTTTAAGTGTCTCAAGTGTGTTCAAATGTACGTTACCCATTGATGTTTTGCAGATGGGTTATACTGATATTCCCCATTCTGAGTCACTGAATAAACCAAAGTATAATTTATCCAAATGCTTGTGTACACATAGCAGTCCTAAAATCCACATCAGCCGCAATATTGCCTGAGTCACAGTATTAATTCAGAAACATAGCCTAAAGGGGACATCTGGACTTCTGATGAAAGTCTGCAGACACTCAATATGAATGCAGACTTCTGACCGCTGACAATATGCAGTGCACACACTGTCAGGATTCACAGGTATTGCCAGTGAGATTGGACGATCACTTACATACTTCCGGCCACGATACGACTAGAAGTGCTTGGCTTCTCTCAATATATGTGAATTGAGAGTAGCCAAGCATGTGACTGCATGTGACTGCATGTGTGTATGCACTAAAATAAACACTAGGTCAGTGTGTAGGTTCCTTTGAAAGATTTTTTTACACAGCACTGACTTTTCAGATGAAATACCTAATAATATATTGATGAATATGATGTTACATCTGTGGTCAGAATTTCATGTCTCCTTGCTTGCAAGGGAACCTCCTGCCTCTTTACCACATACCCCTACTTCAGCAGCTTCACAGCCTCGAAGCTGGTTTCAAAGGGAATCTGTCACCCTAAATTGGCGGGATATTTAAATGATGGCAGTCAGGTCAGATGGGCGGTGTTTTGGGTACTTGCCTTAACATGTTGTTCGCCGCTGTCTCCATTATTTCTGGGAATTGTAGTCGTTGCCCTCCATATAACGCGCCTGCGCATTGCAATCTGCGCGCAAAGCATACTGCGCGTGCGCAATTCAAGATTGCAATGCGACAGGCGCGTTATATGGAGGGCAACGACTACAATTCCCAGAAATAATGGAGACAGCGGCGAACAACATGTTAAGGCAAGTACCCAAAACACCGCCCATCTGACCTGACTGCCATCATTTAAATATCCCGCCAATTTAGGGTGACAGATTCCCTTTAAGAGAACTTACAGGTTCCCTGGTAAAGTGAAAAAATTACCTCAAAATCTCCTTAAGATCATACTGCATTTATTATTAGGTAGATTAGAATAAATACATTAATAGAAACGCATTAAACAATATTAACAGAAGAATAATAAATACACAAACAATAAATATAAAATAATTAGGTGCAAAGTATGTTACAATGTCATTCTTCTGTATGAAAAGAGAATACAGAATTGTTACAAATGATGTCTGGCCATTCAGATACTCTGTCCCTTCCCCAACTCGCCATCTATTTCTATGTTTTTGGGTAAAACTGCTGGGTCTAGAATCAGCAAGCATTTAACAAAAGCAATGCAAACTTTTTATGGTCTCTTTTTTACTTGTGCTTGGATATTACTAATAAAGCAATGTGGGGCGTATATAATTATACATGCGCTCTTCTAGTTTAAGATGATGCCACAGTATAGCCACCATGCTAAGGGTGCAGTCAGACGGCCATATAAATCGGAAAT
Organism: Oophaga sylvatica; assembly: GCA_033576555.1. Taxonomy (NCBI): domain Eukaryota; kingdom Metazoa; phylum Chordata; class Amphibia; order Anura; family Dendrobatidae; genus Oophaga; species Oophaga sylvatica. The sequence goes on along the minus strand of JARQOD010000004.1, from coordinate 339,455,565 downwards.
AAAAATGCATGAAGCTCTCATGCATGGCTCAGAAGAGTCGCCGGCCAATCCGTGAATTGCGTTCCGATCTCGTTCCGATTTATACATCCATCTGAGTATGCCTTAAATATAGTATTTAAAGGGAACCTGTCATGTGAAAAAACGCTATTAACCTGCAGATATGGGTTTAATCTGCGCGTTAATAGAGTTCTGAACCTGGCTGAATCCAGCATTTGGAACCTCGCTGCTGGGAGGAAATAAACGTCATTCTTCCCGACAGCATTAAGGCTTCAGTCACAGGGGTGGCACCAGCGGGGTTTCAATCATCTGTCTGTGTATAGAGAGCAGCAGCTGTAACCACACCAGCAGCACTGACTGACAGCCGGCCCTAATGCTGATCCTGCTGTCAGTCAGTACCGGGGGAGCGCTTACAGCTAATCACCTTTCCAATCTTTCTCATAGACAGATAGTCTGCATGACAAAAATTTGAGTCTTGTCCAACAATTTTCAGTAAGCAAAAGAGTGTTTAAAAGCAACAGACTGCACATGGATGGCATCATCGGCTGCACTTTATTCATACTCTGTTAGGATATTCTTGAAAGACCCCCTCTTGGGCCTCCTATTTTTTTTAGCATATGCAAAATGTGGATGACACACAGATGATAAAAGAGAACACAAACGGATAAAAAGCGATCAGTTTCTTGTAGATGCAAAAGAAACTCACATGAATAAAGCCTAGACATAGACAATAAGTTCTCTGGTACTCTGTCCTTCAAAATTTAATCTCTGAAAGGTTTATTCATCTTACAGTACATGGAATTGCAGCTACAGCTGTACCCTATGTACTTAACACTGAGGCCCTTTGCTTTTCATGTCTGCCCGAGTTTTTTTGCATTTATTGACATATGATGAATGTGGCTAATGCAGTCTCACAGGGGTATTCTCAAGTTTGGAAGTTATCCCCTATGGATAGGAGATAGCTTCAAGATGGCTGAATATCTAATTGCTGGGACCTCCACCGGTCTCAAGAACCGGGACTCTGAAGAACCATGTGTGAATGGAGCAGAGGTTCATCGTGCACACTGCAGCTCCATTTATTTTTAGGCCGGCGTCACACTGGCGAGTTTGATGCGAGTAAGTCGCACGACTTTCTCGCATCAACACCCGGCACAGCGTCCGCTCTCCGACCCGAGTGCGCGGCTGCATAGAAATACATGCATAGAAATACATTCAGCCGCACACTCGGGTCCGAGAGCGGGCGGCCATGCGTTGATGCGAGAAAGTCGTGCATCAAACTCGCCAGTGTGACGCCGGCCTTATGGGAATGCCAGAGACGAAGCAAATATAGCACTCGGAAATCTCTGACAGTCCCATTAAGAATGAATGGAACAACAATGAGCACGAATGACCAAGGCTCCTTTAACATGAGGGTCTTCAGAGCCCCAGTTCTCAGAAACGGTAGGACCACCAGCAATCAGAAAAGAATGCCCTTTAAAGAAGCATGCTAAAGCATTGCAGCCCATTTAGACATAGAATCATTAATCAAAAATTAAGAACTATCACTATTAAAATAACAATATAAAGTACATTGTGTCATTGTGTGAGGCAGCAGGTTCCCACAGGTGTTACCAAATATATTATACTGTATAATGCTTGAAGATTATAATATTAATGCCTAGATCCTAAGTAAACTACTGTGGGACATTTGTGATTACACATGACACGCCATTCGATGTGACTCTTTGATTCCTACAATGATTATGCCGTTTCTGCAATATATTTATGACTGTGCCGCCTAGGGCTCATATAACTAATATGCTGCAACTTGCTTAGAATAGTTTCCGAACTTGTTCACAGTGGAAACACTCTGGCCGGTTGTAGGCTATGAATTCTAGCACAAGCACTATGTGGCCTACGTGTGTTATGCTGAGATCACAGTATAAATGACCCAGACACACTATGATCAGAAGCGGTCTGTTTACTAAGCAGCACAAGTGACACTGTTTGGTAAATTACGGTATATTCAATGGTTTGCCGATATATGCTTGTGTGGCCTCCTATGATATTCAACCAAAGCTATGAGGATTGCTCAGCTGGATTGGTGCGCTCTCCTTTCCCATTTGTCCCAATAGTTGCCACAGGCGATGGTTCAGATTTTGCACATGGCAAGTACCCAGGGAACAACCAACACGCATTAAACGTGGTTGATGCAGCCGTCGAGCACGTCGTCTTTTCCTCCGCAGGGATTGAAGATGTGTCATCAAGTCTGTCATTGGTGTAGACAATATAGGCTGGATCATTGTGGTCAGCTCCTGTAGATGGTCTTCCCCATCAGGAGATTTTCTGCAAGACATAATAAATATTGTAATTTAGCCTGAAGAAGAATGCATGTATAAATACATAATAAATTAGCAAATATGTCCTGTACCCACCTCACCTCAATATTTTCAACACGATAATTGATATAACAGCTAGAAAGACTGCTTCCCTCTATATTACATCTGAATTATATTTAAAGAGGTTGGCCACTACTTTTTTAATTGATGGTCTATCAATATCTGACCAGTGAGGGTGTGACACCCGGCACCCAATCAATCAGTTGTTACCGACCAGCCAGAAGTTCTTCGATGCTGCCAGAACACAGCAGCGCCATCATTTCTATAGTGGCCATGGTCAGATACTGCAGATTCACCCCCTTTTGATGGCCTTTGCTGGGTGTTGGCCATAAAAATGTAGTGCCCAACGTCTTTAATTTGCTACTTTAGTTTTGAGTATAATTTGCAGTGATAGATAGATAGGATAGATAGATAGATAGATAGATAGATAGATAGATAGTAGATATAATAATGTATAATATAGCATAAAGCACACTTCTGCAGATCACTTGGTAAAGGCAAAAAAAAACTATTAAACACTAATAATATGACACAACTTAAAAACGTGAATCACCAGCAGGAAAACTATTTTCTCACCAATGTTTCAGTTGGAAACATTAAGGGTGTGGAGGAGAGCATAGATTGACGAACATACAGTAGGTGAAATAATTATTTGATCTCTTGCTGATTTTGTAAGTTTGCCCACTAATGAAGACATGAACAGTCTATAATTTTAAGGGTAGGTTAATCTTAACATTGAGAAATAGAATATCAAAAATAAAATCAAGAAAATCACATTGTATAAATTATATAAATTTATTTGCATTTTGCAGTGGGAAATAAGTATTTGATCCCTACCAACCATTAAGAGTTCTGACTCCTACAGACCAGTTAGACGCTCCTAATCAGCTTGTAACCTGCATTAAAGACAGCTGTCTTACATAGTCACCTTTATAAAAGACTCCTGTCCACAGACTCAATCATTCAGACTCTAACCTCTACAACATGGGCAAGACCAAAGAGCTTTCTAAGGATGTCAGGCGCAAGATCATAGACCTGCACAAAGCTGGAATGGGCTACAAAACCATAAGAAAGATGCTGGTGAGAAGGAGACAACTGTTGGTGAAATAGTAAGAAAATGGAAGAAATACAAAATGACTGTCAATCGACATCGATCTGGGGCACCATGCAAATTCTCACCTCGTGGGGTACCCTTGATCATGATGAAGGTGAGAGATCAGGATAAAACTACATGGGGAACTTGTTAATGATCTCAAGGCAGCTGGGACCACAGTCACCAAGAAAACCATTGGTAACACATTAGGCAGTAAAGGTTTAAATTCCTGCAGTGCCCACAAGGTCCCCCTGCTCAAGAAGGCACATGTGCAGGTCCGTCTGAAGTTTGCCAGTGAACACCTGGATGATTCTGTGAGTGATTGGGAGAAAGTGCTGTAATCAGATGAGACAAAAATTAAGCTCTTTGGCATTAACTCATCTCGCCGTGTTTGGAGGAAGAGAAATGCTGCCTATGACCCAAAGAACACCATCCTCACTGTCAAGCATGGAGGTGGAAACAGTATGTTTTGGGGGTGTTTCTCTGCTAAGGGCACAGGACTACTTCACCGCATCAATGGGAAATGGATGGAGCCATGTACCGTAAAATCCTGAGTGACAACCTACATCTCTCCGCCAGGACATTAAAAATGGGTCATGGCTGGGTCTTCCAGCAAGACAATGACCCAAAACATACAGCCAAGGCAACAAAGAAGTGGCTCAAAAAGAAGCACATTAAGGTCATGGAGTAGCCTAGCCAGTCTCCAGACCTTAATCCCATAGAAAACTTATGGAGGGAGTTGAAGCTCCAAGTTACCAAGCGACAGCCTCAAAATCTTAATGCATTAGAGATGATTTGCAAAGAGTGGACCAAAATTTCTCCTGACGTGCGCAAAATTCATCATCAACTACAAAAAACGTCTGACTACCGTGCTTGCCAACAAGGGTTTTGCCACCAAGTATAAAGTATTGGTTGCTAGAGGGATCCAATACTTATTTCTCACTGCAAACGCAAAGAAAAGTGTATATAATTTATACAATGTGTTTTTTTGGATTTTATTTTTGATATTCTATCTCTCAGTGTTAAAATTAACCTACCCTTAAATTTATAGACTGTTCATGTCTTTGTCAATGGGCAAAACTTACAAATTCAGCAAGGGATCAAATACTTATTTCCCCCACTGTAAATATTTGCTAGTGATTGTGTCAGAAAATAATTTGTCCTCCACTGTCATTAGAAAAATAGCCAATATTATTTAGTGAATTAATAAGTCCAGCTCTAATAACAATGGGAAACAGCAAGAAGGGCTAAAAAATAACAAGTTTAAAAAGGTCTAGGAGAGACCCAACAAGAAACAAACTTTGACGCTATAAAAACAGATCAATAAATTCCACTTATCAATTAATCACGGGGCGAGATATATAGTAAATTAATTTATCTCAATGCCAGTCAATGCACAGTACTCAGTAATGAGTGAATAGAATAAGATGGGTGCATATAATTATCTTCAAAAGGCAAGTCACCGCTCCTTTATATGCCACCTCAAATGAGCTGAAGCTTTGCCCTTTATGTTAAAACCCCAATTGGGATTTAGTGTGTGGGGTATTTTTTTAAAAAACAGTAAGATATATCAATTATGTAATCAAATAAATCCATTAAGTGTCTCCAATGGAAGAATAAACAGGATTGATCTCACCCAAAGAAGATGGCCTACAACTGCCACAAAAAAAAAACAGGGTATTATTGAGTGATTCATGAAGGTTCAGTTATAGGCTTACAGTATTCACTCGACGTGCTTCTACCCACTAGCTTCATCAGGGGCTCAGGAATACTTCTATTATGCAAATAACCAGTTAAGAATAAGCCCTGCCGCTATATACAGGTAGCAGGACATAATAGACCAGATACCGTGTTCACCCAGTGTGCCTTTTAAGAAGCGCGTGCCGGACTTATGCTCATGTCATTCTCCCAAGTTCCAGTGTGTCACCTCCAGTCTGTGACCCACATGATGAAGCGCAAGAAGTCACCGATCGGCTCTCATCTATAGAATCACTTCCTGGAATTTATTGATCTGTTTTTATAGTCTCAATGTCTATTTCCTGTTGGGTCTCTCCTAGCCCTTTTTAAATTTGTTAATTAAAATTTATTTTTAGTCCTTATTGCTGGTTTCCCTCTGTCATTAGCAGACATTTACATGGAGGTGCGTAAGTGTTTGGGAACGTAACTGAGTGAACATGTTTGTGACCTTGAGAGCACATCAGGACATCAGTTCATGGATGACTGCAGGTCCAATGTCCAGTACTGATATTAAGCAGTCAGCAACACATAGCTGATCAACCAAGTGTGTAAAAATATATTTGTTCCACAGAGGAAACATTTACTTAAGTTATGTTAACACATATGTTATGTTAAGACATGTACAAAACCCTCAACTTGCTGTAGTCTACTCCTCGTACAAACTATTTCCCGTAAGACAGTGCAATGATACAACAGTTATTCTGAAATTCTAATAGGACTCTCTTCTGTTCAAAAGAATCAAAGCTATTGCACAACCATTGTAGCACTACAACTCTCAGCATTCGTCCCAGTGAGACAATGAAATACTGTGATCTCCACAACTGAAGGAGTGCGGAGAATTCTTGTACCACTGAAAATCAGCTAAAGGGTTATTTTTTTTTACCTTTACCAAATTATCTACCCTTCCCACTCACTTTTAACATTGGACATATAATGACAGCAATATAATAAAACATTAATACTGTGCTAAATAAATCAAATCCCCATTTGTGCAGAGTTATCCCATATGCTGATCCCAAGAAATACACACACAGCAGCCCCCCAAGTTGTAGCTGACAATTGTCCTCACTTAAAGAGGACCTTTCGCCAGTATGAGCATGTTAAACTGGTCACATTATGGAAATAAAAAAAATAAATAGTCTTTAAATTTCTCATCTCTGCCGATATTAGCTTGAAAAGTTTGGGTTATAACTTATGATAAGTCCAACGGGACATTAGCTGAGAGTCTTCTCTGATGGAGTTTGCATTTTCCCCTGCATAAGATTGACCAATCATAAGCAGGAAGGAGAAAAAAAGGACAAACCTCCAGAAGGTCAGTAGAACATTCTCCCGTGAGATGTAATGATAGACAGACCAGCTCTCAGCCCTGATTGCTTGCTCTACCTACTGTGAAGTAAAGAGCAGAGCACATGTGATTACAAACACCTGCATCTTTCATCTCAAGGCAGTCAGTGTGGGGGGAGAACAGCAGAGCTTAGTGTGACTACACCTTCATCTTGCATCTTGTAGTCAGTATGGAGAAAGTGGGACACAGCTGTGCTGACAGTACTGTGAGAAAAGAGCTATAACTACAGAGGTGTGCGTACTCACATTTTGCTCAGCTCTACTTCTGCCCCCCGACACACACACTTACTGTCCTGAATTGAAAAATAACAGTGTTTGTAATCATACTCAGCTGTTCTCTCTTCTAAACAATAGCTGCAGAGATCAGGGCTGAGAGCATGGCTGCTCACAGGAGAATGCATGTTCTTCTGACTTTCTGGGGCTTTTCTTTCCTTGCATGATGCATACTGCTGATGATTGGTCCAGGTCAAGCAGGGGCAAAGTATACACCCTCAGAGAAGATTGTCTGGTAACACCCCATTGGGCTTATCATAAATTCGAATCTAATCTTTATTCACCTTTGCAGTCACTATTTAATGATATGGCCATTGCAGGGATCCAACTCACTCAGCTGCGACGGAGGCAATCAGGACGCACTTATTCTTCTCAGGACCCTTTCTTGCTCGACTGCCTCTTTCACTGTTTCTTTAAACAGTTCCATCTCCTGGTCCTGCTCTCTTTTAGCCAACACTGTCGCACCATTACTTCTTTAATTACATTTTCAGATGGGCACTCTTGCCCAAGCACACTCTGCCTCTCCAGAGTTCCGCCCGTTCCTGCATCCGCAGTTTCCACTGTCTCACGACTCCCGGTAACTTTAGAGAGCTCCAGCTCTGCCTTCTTATCAAGGACAGTCACCTGACCAGTACCTGACCCTGACTCTTCCTCATCATTTCTCTTCTTAGAGGATGTAGCCTGTCCCGCCTTTCCACGGCCCCTGCGGCGAGAGGAAGATCGGCCATTTTTACTCAGCTCCACCTTATTGCACTCGCTTTCCCTTGCGGTCGAGTCACAGTCTGGACAGGAGTCACTCTCGGGGCCCCTCCCGTTACCCTCTAACCGGGTGTCCGTTCTAGAGGTCTTATCTACCACATCGTCATTGGTTCTACTGTCATACATTTCAGAGGACATCATGTCAGTAAGTCGGGCAGACCCACCCTTTCCTCCTGTGTCACCGTCTGACTCGTCAGTTTTGGGAGGTGTCACTGTCCCAATGTCTGCCACCCCAAAAGTAGAGAGGCCTCCCTCCTGCTGTAGAGGAACTCCCCTGTCCCACAAGTCAGAGAACAGTTTAGAGTCCCGGCCTACAACTACTGGACACACCAAATTTGGGACTATAGCGACCTCCTGTTCCCTCATGTCCCAGCCTGCCCCCAAATTTACCCTGGCCACGGGATACTCCTTAGTGTTCTCATGAATGCAGGTGACCCCGACCTTTCTACCGGGTATTTGAGACCCCTTAGGTGCAACTCTGACTAAAGTCACCGGACTCCCCGGGTCGATCAGACTAACCATATCCTCATTATCTATCGGCAGGTCACACCCCCGTAGCCTGGCGCCGGGTGGATAGTTCCTAAGGCAGACTGAACACATATAACATATTTGCCCCGGGCAACAGTTTGTCTGCACCTCCCCTTTAACGTTGGGATCCTCCACCCCCTTTTTGCCAACCGCCCCCTTTTGGGACTCCGCCCCCTCTTGGGCCATCATCCCCTTTTGGGTTTCCACCCCCTTTTGGGACTCCGCCCCCTTTTGGGCCATCACCCCTCCTTGGGTTATACACCGTGGACTCCCCCACGGCTCTACCAGACCCCAGTTCGCACAGACCCTCATGTCTCTTTGGGCTGGTACTGTTCCTTTAAGAGGTCACCCACTCTGGACCTCTGATGTCCTTCTGGTACCTCACCAGCTCCTGCTGGTACTGCCACCTCCCGCCAGCACCTCCGGCTGCCACGCACAAGCCGCTGCTGCCACTGCAGCTCTTGCTGCTGCAGAACCTCTTGCTGTCCTTGCCACTGCCGCAAGTCCCTGCACCGCCGACTTTGTGAACCCGCTGGTCCACAGTCTGCCGCTTGTCCCCTTCGTGACCCCACGAGTCACAGCCAGCCGCTTGTCCCCTTCGTGACCCCACGAGTCACAGCCAGCCGCTTGTCCCCTTCGTGGACTCTGACGAGCCACAGCACACACCTTACACGTGTTCCAAGAAAAAAAAACACCAAGGAAAAAACAGTTTCTGACTGACACACTGTACCAGAAAGTCACTTTTCCTGGCTGACTCCAGCCAAACTCCTCAACAGAACCGCATGGTTCTCAGTGTGGGACCGTCACAGGCTCCGCACACACGTGTCCTGTCCAGGTGCTATTCAGGACCCCTGTCCAACACCCCGGCTACCAAGTTCCAAGTCTCACCACGTGCTTCCAGGAATCCGATCCAACCCCAGGATCTTCCAACACTGATAGACCTTCCAGGAACCTTGCAGGCAGCCCTATTCAGGACACACTCGGCCAGAGATTTGCGGACACCTCCTCTGAGGTATCCTCTCAGCATGCTTTTTCTCCATTTTCAATGACCCCGGTCACCATAAACAGACTCCTATCTGTCACCACTGTTTAACAGCTTCTTCAGATACCTCATATCAGAGGCACCACATAAACAAAAACACAGTTTATTCGTGACCACTCGTCAGTTCCTCCTCTGGTTCCTGATTCCCAGTCCTGGAACATGTGCTCCTTGGGCTGCTGCCCGCATTAACTCCACCAATTGTAGGGATCCAACTCACTCAGCTGCGACGGAGGCAATCAGGACGCACTTTTATATCAAAAGTTCATCAGGTTTATTGCTTCATAAACCTCACAGCAACATATAGTACAGTTCCCCAGTACTTCAGCTCGGTCCTGGAACCTCACTCCTCAGACACAGAGACCTCTCTGTAATGTCCCGCCGGGACACATGGAAGTCTGTCCACACTGGCAGACTCCCACACTCTCCCTTAGGTGCCAAACAAACTCCATTACATAGGCGTAACCCCGCCCACAGGTGAGGTCAGGATCACATGGTTAGGTCACCTGATCATGACCTCATCACAGGTCCTTCAGATACACACAACCACATACAGGTTTTATCTTAGGTATTCAGACACATACCCCTTGGTGGGTTTGTAGGTGACTGGACCCACCCAGCTCTCCTAGTCACCTGGAAGCCTCCCAATATATAGCACAACTCTCAGCAATAGATCTGCTGAACCAAAACATATCCAGGCTTCCATCACAGGGCCACCCACCTCTGCGATACATAACGTTCATCCATCACATGCCTCCATGCATATCCCGAGGAGCCTACACAGTGCCCCCTAGCTGCATCAGGGGTCCCTACACCACACCAGTTTAACACGCTCAAACCTGTGAAAGGTGCTCTTTAAGGGAAAACATTCCTACCTAAAATGAACCATGTGTTGTGGATCAAAAAATGTGATAGTTTTGGCAAGCAATCCATAGTCAGTCTACCATTCTAACAACAATTGAGTTGCCTTGCTGAGCTTTTGGCAAATTCTATATTTTATAATCCCATTGCTAGCTTCAGGAGTGGAAAGGGTAAGTAGCATACAGACATTACGGCACATCATAATGGGACGTATCTGCTGCTTAATCTCTGCAGTGGATCTCTCTGTGGAAGCGGCGATACTGAGGGATTTATGCTGATATTACTATTTGCATGGCAAAGGGTCAAATCCATGGTGAATATATGTAAGTTAACATGTTGCACATGTGAAATCTGCATTGCTGGTCAATTTACACTTTGGATTTTCTCTATACCAAACCTCATCCACAAATCTGGTACTGTAATATTTTGTGGAGTTTCCCTCAGAACAATAAATACCTGACCCTTTTGAGCAAGTCCTTGGGGCTGGTAGTGTCCCTTTACCATGCTGACTGCGCAGACCAGAACTGCATGCAGGTATAGTAGATATGCTGCCTAAGCAACAAATGCCTTTTCTACCTGGAGCGTTACATCACAGACGGGGATACTGTGCTATGTTCTCATAATGTGGCAGCCAAGACATTCAGTACTGACCAGTGACAGCAGTAACTAATTAGCGAAGGTTTATTACCACCTGCAAAAAAACTAAGCAAGAGTTGTTTTTGACCGTGAAGTGCTTTTCTTTACATATGCCATGGAGCGCTGCACTTTCATGAAACACAAGTGGAAATAGGAAATCTTATCTACTTGGCAGTTTAGGATGGTGGTACCTGTGTGCTGTTATCGAGTGAAAATTATCATTCAAAACTGCATCTTTATCCATCAAAATATTCACTGTGGCCCATAACTTGGAAAAATCAAATCAATAATTGCATTCCAGCACATTATCTTTTCTTTGTGTCTGCTATATAGTTCAAGTGTTTTTGTGTAAAGGCCCCGTCACACATAACGAGATCGCTAGCGAGATCGTTGATACGTCATGGGTTTTGTGACGCAATAACGATTTCGCTAGTGATCTCGTTACGTCTGACAGGTAGCAACGATCAGGCCCCTGCTGTGAGATAGCTGATCGTTACAAAGCTTCCTGGACCATTCCTGGGTCGTTGCGCTCCCGCTGGGCAGTGTGCATCGCTGTATTTGACACCTAACCAACGACCTTGTTAGCGATTCTGAACTGAGACACGTAGGCGTGCATAAATTGGACTTTTCCGCGCCCCTCGTCCCCGATTGGTGGGCGCTACAGCGTTCTCATTTCCCGCCGTGCATAAAGAAAGCAACAGAATAGCGATTCCATCCTTTGTTTCTGACCTCGTGCTGGATTGCAGATCTTAGCAGAATTCTCCGGGTTGTGTGGAGTCACAGCCGAAGAACACTACAATCCACAAACCAGAACGCTTGTCAGGAACAAAACCCAGATGAATGGATACAGAGTCACAGCCGAAGAACGCTGCTACGATCCGAAACCAGAACGCAAACAGAAACAAAGGGACGGAATTGCTACAACGTGGCTTTATTTTAAACCTGCCGCCCAATCAGAACGCAGTAGCGTCCACCAATCGGAAATGATTGGTGACACAGTACAGCCCCTATCAAGGTGTGGATCGTTGAAATAGCTGCTGTGTGAAAGCGTCCCAACGAGCAACGAGATCGTTAGTTAGATCGCTGGGGCGGCCGAAATCGTTGGGAAGTTCTGCATGTTTGACAGCTCCCTAACGATCACGATACAGCTCTCCAGCAATCTCAAAATCGTGACGTAATAACGATCTCGTTAGCGATCTCGTTATGTGTGACGGGGCCTTAACTGTTGGTTTAACTGTAGTTCTTCCAAAAGCTTTTTCTCCTGACCTCAAATCTTTGGTGATGGTTTATCTCCCACAAAAAAAAAAGAACTGGGCTTCCTAAAATCCTATACGTCTGTTCCTTTGTTTCCCTGAAATCTGCTGTCAGCAGACAAGCATAAATAGTACATCTATCTCGTCAAAATTAGCGGTATGGGCTGGCACTTATTTAATGTGTATAATTACCTTACGACTACAAAAAACATTTCTTTCCTGCATCAGCAAGAGACGGATAGAGAATTACAAGTGGTTGACCACTGATGAACCAGTGCACTAGAAAGAGAGATCAAGCGCTTAAATGGATTGCCCACTACTTGGACAACCCCTTCTCATTCCTCATGTTTGGTCCCGTTAAAATAAAAACACCTATACTCACTCGCCGGCTTTACTATCCTCGCCCTGGAACATATTGAACATGTACATGAAGCCAGGGCTGTGGCTACTCTCTGACTCCCTCTTGATGTTCGATTTGTCCAAAGGCGGTGACAGAGACTCCAGTGCTGATTGGGCGCAGGGCTCACGTGTCATAACAACCTCATGTGAGCATTGGGAACACAAGTGCTGACACTGCTGGAATGGCGCCGGCGAGGTGAGTATAGGTGCTTCTGTTTTAACGGGGCCAAACATGAGGAATGCAAAAAGTTCCAAATAGACTTTATGGCATCAGGTTTTGTCATTCAGTACTGGCATATTTCATGGCATTTTTTAAATTTGTATAAAGAAGCTTATTTGCAAAACTCCAGAGCAAGCTGCAATTTGAAAAAAAACAACACTGAGCCAAAAATGCTGCCAAACCCAAACCAGAATCAAATGTATGTGAGGTGTTTTATATTTCAGTGGGATGGCATGACGATGTAATGACTCATGCAAGTAGTTGGCCTTACGCTTTGTATGCTCATCATTCATAACGCCGTGCATATCACGTGTGTGTTTCCAACCTTAAAATGCCACGAAAAGTAGCATTTTCAGAAAAACCCTGTGTATGTAACTAGCCTTATACCAAAAGCCCATCAGTAGTGTCCTGTGCACAGTTTTGGGAAATCTTTACTCCCCTTTGGAGTAAATAGAGAAGTGTGTGATTATGAAGGCTAGGATGTGTGCTTAGACTAGTCTTTGCTTAGGCAGACAGGTAGTGCATTCACAAAAGGACTCTGTGTTTCTGTAAAGACCAGATGTCTGAGATCTGTTATAGTCTCGAAGACAGGAGAGTGTGCAAGTCTACACGTTCACACTCCTACAGCCAAATTCTCCACCACAGGGATTTTATCCAATACGTATTCTCATGCCATGCACTTATACGCTTGTCATTTGAGAAATCTGCTACTCCCTATCCTAGAGGTGCAAGCAGTAAGAATATACTCAATAAAAATGAATCAGAAGTCAGTTATGATATTGATCTTTTTATACTAGCTTTGTATAGTAATATTACCTATATAAATATGTAAATCCAGGTTCGGTAAATGACAGGTTAGATGCTCTATCATATGTATTATATTTTTTTCATCAATTCCAAATATTACTGTTGCAGACCACAAGGATCTCCAGCTGTATCTGGACTATTCACTCTCTTTGCAATTCTTAGACTTGTATATGCTATCTTTCTTTTCAATAAAAACTGAAATATAGAAAATATACCTTGTAAGGGAAGGGAAATCACCCCATAAGATTATTTAATATTTTTTTATATACCCATGGTTTGGGCAGCATGAACCTAATGACAGGCCCCCATAAATGTTCCAGAAGTCATCACAATTTGTGATAGAAGACAATCAGCTCTTGGTAAAGCTGTTCTTATAGGTTAAAGGACGTGTCATGAGGACAAACACTGTCTATATTCCGGCTTGGAATCCACATGTCTAAAGGCCTCCCCCCTACAAATTAGATAATAGCCGACAGAAGACATTGATGTAACGTATATGGTGGCTTCTCAAATCTCTCCTTGCACAGATTTTGTCAGGTAAGAAACAGATTGGTCTGACTTATTTTTTTAAATCAATCCAGTAGTTCTGCAGGGAAAGGAATCTGGCTGCCGGACAAATGAGCATTACGGGAATGTAGGAAACAGAGTAAAGAGGAAAATGTAGCACCTGCTCCACATGACTGTTTGGAAAGTTTATTTGACTTCTGGTAAACTTTGTTTTGTATGATGAAATAAAATACAGGCAACAAGGTCAGAACATGGGCAGAAAAAAGCATTTTCCATTTTTCAGTAAAACTGAAACAAATATCAGGAACCTCCAAACTTTCAAACCACATTTAGGACTTTTCTGCAGATTTTACATAGAAGTTTTCAGAAGCACTCCTCCCATCTAAGCTTTTATGTTAATATATTGTAGTCATCATATTATATGGCACTGTGTACTGATCTGACAATTGCTCATTTTGCCTTTCTACCCAGCTAATTCTGCTCTTTGCTCTATGTACTTCATTTATCATCCTCCTCTAAACCTCCTGACTGCACTGATCCTTCCTCTCCCCTACCAGGGAGTTTTGCAGTTACTCATAAATCATACAGGGAAAATTGACCTCCTGTTTCTACATAGAACTTAGAAAAATTCAGCTAGTCAGTTTTTAATCTGAGAAGTCATAGATCTAATGGAAAAGAAAAGTATTAGCTGGGTGGAAAGACAAAATGAGCAATTGTAAGTACACAGTGCTGTATAATATGATGATTGCAACATATAAAGAGGATAAAAATTGTAATGGGAGGAGGAGGAGTGCTTCTTCAATATCATGTTAGTTCCATAGCACGAAAATAATGAAATTCAGGTAAATCAAGATTATTATTTAGGTTCTGTAAAAAAAAGTTTTGTTAGAATAAAGACTCTGTACTAACTCACTCTATCACCTTCTTTATCTGTATTGTAAGAGCTTGTCTTTCTATTCAATTCAATGAAAAGTTGGTCTAGCACATATTAGCAGTTTTACTTATGATCCACACAGTGGCGCTGTGATGTCTATGAATGTAATGCTCATTAATTTAGCAGACAATGCAGAACTGATTACATTTGGCCTCGGCAAATTGTGTTTTATTATTTATTAATATGTGCCGTACAGAACATTAGAACTACTTTAAGCGCACCTGAATGGCATGCAGCATTTAAAGATTATTACTTAGAGTATATATTATTTGATTATGCATTTTGACCTACTTCATCTGTTGCGGGGCAAATAGAATGTCATCATGGGCTACCTGAAAGACAGATGAGCTCTATCCATAAGGGAAGGTGAGAAGTGGGGGCTGCCCCCTTTCCTGACTGCAGTCTCTTTACTGTAATTACATACTCGCTGCCAGTTAATCCATTGGTGAATATATTTCTGTTGAATCACAGAAAATATATAATTCAGTCTAATTCCCATATTATCCAAAGTATATATATGAGATTCCTTGCTAATCAGTGGGGTCCCACCCCTCGGCTCCCCACCATTCCTGAGAACATGGCCGTGAAATGCTCCTTAGGAATGGACGTGTGGGGGTATAGGAACACCTCTACCCCATTCGTTGCCTCTGGAATAGCTGGAAAAAGCCAGCCGCAGCCACTGCTCCATTTTAGTGGGACATTTCTGACAATGTTAGGGTGCTTTCACATTGTGTTTTGCCACACGTTCATTGAAGAGAACGCTGTGAGGGAGTGGAGGGAAGGTGAGTAAAATTGTTTATTTGTTTCTATATTGAAGAACAGCGACAGAATGGGGGACATATATCAGGATGGGGGATATATATCAGGATAGAGCCCAGGATAAGGAACATACAGCTCTGGCAAAAATTAACATTTCAAATGTTTTTCTCTTTATAGGTATATTTTTGAGTAAAATATAAATTGTTCTTTTAGTCTATAAACTTCTGACAACATGTCTCCGAATTTCCAAGCAATAAATTTTGCATTTTTTTTCTGACAGAAAAATGGTAAAAAAAAACAAAAAAAAACCAGTGCTTTCAGATTTCAAATAATGCAAAGAAAACAAGTTCAGAATCATTTAGAAACAGGAATACTAATGTTTTAACTCAGGAAGAGTTCTGAAATCAATATTTTGTGGAATAACCATGATTTTTAAAAACAGCTTTTATGCGCCTTGGCAGGCTTTCCACCAGTCTTTCACACTACTTCTGGGCAAAAATGTAATCAGTTCTTCTTTGTTTGATGGCTTGTGACTATCCATCATCCTCTTGATTACATTCCAGAGGTTTTCAATGGGGTTCAGGTCTGGAGAATGGGCTGCCCATGACAGGGTTTTGATGTGGTGGTCTCTTAATTTTTGCCAGAGCTGTATATATTAGGATGGGGATATATATATCATAGTGGGGTCCAGGATGGGGAATACATATTCCAGGATGGGGGATATATATACCAGAATGGGGCCCAGGATAAGGGACATGTATACAAGGATGGCGCCCAGGCAGGATAAGGGACATATATACCAGAATGGAAGATATATATACGCTAGGATGGGATATATATATATATATATATATATATATATATATATGGATTGGGACACAGGATAAGGGAATATATACCAGCATGGGCCAAGGAAGGAAAACATATATACCGGGATAGATGGTGTATATATATATATATACCGTGGGATGGGGCTGGGATGAGGAACATATATACCAAGATAGAGGACATATATATATATAAATCACAATGGGAGGACCGAGTCCAAATCTTGCACTAGGTCCATCGGAGTCTAGTTTCGCCACTGGTTGTGACTTATGTGACGTTTCGATTTGAATAAATCAGTCTCAAATAACTATACAGTGCTGTGTATATTGCTATTTGACACTGTTCCACGACTCCTGTGTCCTGCATTGAGTAACAGTTTGCAAAAGATTTATTCAAATCGAAACATCACGAGCGTCACAGCCAAAGAACACCTTTTTGAATTTTTCATTTGTCACTACATTGTGTGAATAAACACTATAATTCTGCATGAATTTGAGTGTGCGGTGAATTCTATCTGCTATACGTTGGGACTCCACCATCGTTCCACTTGCACCTCAATAAGACTGGGTGTGTGCACTCAGAATTTCGCTACATCCATTGTATAAGTAACTGGACTACCTGCTGAAATGTTTTGGCATTCCTTAACGAGGCTTCTAGACCCCCACTGTAGAAACAATAGCTGGTCCATTTTAACCAGGTCTAGACAAAAGATAAAGTAGCGCAGTTCAGGCTTTTTGATGGAGACTATCTGTATGTGAATACGGTTCAGACTTCAGAAGTTATTGGAAGATCTGTTCTCCCCTCAACAGTTTTTAACCAAATGTAAATGACGATACAAGGTAAAATATCAAAATATGTCCTCACTCTTTTAGGATTTGTTCTAATATTTGCAAAAAAAGTAATTGATTTTTGTTATACTAGTAATAGCTGATCACTTCAGCCTCCTTCACGAAATGCTAATATTATTCTTTTTGACTTGAGGATGATTTGTGTGGCCACCTTACTTTCTCTGCTGCATATAACAGTACAAAGTGTAACATCTTCTTTAAAAAGTGACAAACCACAAATATGCAGGCTAACAATCTAAAGGTCACTGTGACCAGGATTACTGTCGTGCAGTCTTACGATGTATAAGATATTATTTTCTTACAAAGTATTTCTAAAATACAATATACTTACCTTAATAATGAAGTAGAAATAAAATATCAGTCAGTTTTATTACAAAATATAACACTTGGAAGTGAAATCAAAGAAGGGGAAAGGTGGAAGGGTCAAAGTAAAAAGAGATTGAAGAAATGTGGAGGAGGGGGGACAGAGAGATGACTGCCTGCAGTTTCACACGTAGTCCCAGTGCTTGGCTAGTGATTCATGTCTGTGTGCAGAAGAGTGCAGAAGTACATATTCCTTGTGTCAGTCTCCTGCTCAAAAGATGTTTAGCCGCTCTTAGGTGTCATTTATTAAGCTTGCTTAAATATCGAAATAATATTCTACAGCACCTTACAGACATTGTATAGTGAACATAAGGATATGAAGAGCAGTAACTGTATGTGCTGTATATGTAGAATAGAGTGCATAAGTTTTTGTCAGATGTGGAAAACATGTTGGAAAGTAAGAATGCTTTCAGAAATAGAAGTGTTAATACGGTAGATTATTTTTAATCAATTAACAAAATGCAAAACGAATGAACCAAAGAATAATCTAAATCAAATCAATATTTGGCTTGACAATCCTTTGCCTTCAAAACATTATAAATTCTTCCAGATACACTTGAATGTAGTTTTTGAAGGAACTTGGCAGGGAGGATGCTCCAAACGTCTTGGAGAACTAACATCTTAGAAAACTAACCACAGATCTTCTGAGAAGGCTTGAGCAAATCCTTCTGTCTCTTCATTATAATCCCAAGTGAGAAAAAGAAGCGTACGCACAGCCTCGGAAGGTGCAAGAGTAAGGTCCCAAACCATAGATTAGTAACAAAGAAAAACTCTGCACTCAACTTAAATAAGATGCAAGGTGAAAATTTAATGTAGTCCAGAAACGTAGTATATAGCTAGAACGTTTGGCCGTATGACCTTCTTCAGCTACCCAACGTAGATATATTGTGGCTGGTGTGGACTAATTTCACATAAATTCCATATAAGGGCAGGAAGCTTGTAAAGCCGGTGGATACCGCGTCCCAGCCAGTGCGTCTCACAGCACACGGACGGTCCTCTCCTCATCCAGGTTAACTACCTCTTTGCATCTGGCTATCAGCCTCATTCTGGCTTTACAAGCTTCCTGCCCTTATATGGAATTTATGTGAAATTAGTCCACACCAGCCACAATATATCTACGTTGGGTAGCTGAAGAAGGTCATACAGCCGAAACGTTCTACCTATATACTACGTTTCTGGACTACATTAAATTTTCACCTTGCATCTTATTTAAGTTGAGTGCAGAGTTTTCTTTGTTCCTGTTCATTATAATCCCAGACATATCATCATTTCCAAAAAATCCTTGTTCATCTTAATACTGAAAATATTTCTTAAAGGGAAAAAGTTTCCTGAAAAAATTGCTATTAACCTGCAGATATGGGGTTAATCTGCAGGTTAATTGTATTCTGAACCGGCCCGGCACTTATACCCCTGCTGACGGGAGGAAATTAAATTTATTCCTCCCATAGCGTTCCGGTTTCAATCACGGGGGTGGCGCTAGCACAGCTTCAGTCAAGGTTCTGTGTATAGAGAGCAATGGCTGTAACTGCGCCCTTGGCATTAACAGCAGCTCAGCATTAGCCCTGGCTGTCAGTCAGTGTCAGGGGCCTAGTTACAGCCATTGCTCTCTATACACAGAGTGGCGGCTGAAACTGTATAGGCACCAGCCCAGTGACTGAAACTGGAACACTACGAGGAGCAATAAAGTTAATAAAGGGGTTCTAAGTGCCAGGCAGTTTCGGAATACTATTAACCTGCAGATTAACCCCATATCTGAAGGTTAATAGTGTTTTTCACATGATAGGTGTTAGGGTTGAATCTGTTGCTAGTGTGTACTATGACGGAACGAAACAGCGAGCGTACCTAAAGCACACTGTGTTAATGCCACACTGTGTGAACGGAACACGAAGCACTAAGCTCTGTTACTTCACAGAGAGATATGCACAAAGAGTGATAAGCACTATACCCCGTTAAACGTCACAGGGAAGTAAGCACGTGGTCTGAGCTAGCTCTGCAACTCGACTGTGTTGATTGCACACATGAATGAAGCAGATGCTGAGCTGAAAGAAAGAACTCATGAGACACTATGTACAGTACCCTGTTGCCTAAACTGAGAGGAGGCTAAAGCGTTGAACTTGCTCTGTAACTGAACCGCGCTAAGTGGCACACGTGAACGAACCAGCTGCTAAGTCAAGCGGCTATTCATCCCAGTCCTGACGCTGAGAAACTTGTGCCTAACCGGCACCATAAGCATAAGGCAGACTAAGGCTCTGGCGCTGAGCCAAGGGTACGAAACCGCATAAATGTGCAACCTGCCTGCCAACGTGTATTCATAAAGAGCAAAAGGACACACGCAACTGTGCAGACAGAGTGGTAGCATATCCACCCACACACACCAAGCATGACTGACACTAGCGTGCCCATGTGCGCCGTTGAGAGCCTTTTATACATTAGGCTCCACCCCAAACACTCACGCCCAGTCGGCCGAGACATCGCCCGCGGGCCAATCCGGAGCTGCCACATCACCAAAGCAGGAAACGTCCGACCACCAATGGGAAGACGCCCTGTCACGGACATGCTCAGTACAGTGATCTCTGGACTTAGACTCCAGAACGCAGAACTGCACCTGTATTCCACTAGTTCCAATAGACTTGGCTGAAGAGCTAGCAGCAACCAAGTGCACACCACGAGTCTGAGCAAGACGCTGGGACCAACGTCTATGCTGAGCAGCACTCGCAGCAGATGGGCCCGAATGGGAGACCGCAGAAGCAGACAAGGCTTGGGATCTATCCCGCACAATGGGAGAATACCGACGACTAACAGGTTCCTGTGAATAACAATGGCTATATATTTACAGTTGTGCTCAAAAGTTTACATACCCCAGAAAAATGTTTGCTTTCTTGGCCATTTTTCAGAGAATATGAATGATAACACCAAAACTTTTTCTCCACTCATTGTTAGTGGTTGGGTGAAGCCATTTATTGTCAAACTACTGTGTTTTCTCTTTTTAAATCATAATGACAACCCAAACATCCAAATGACCCTGATCAAAAGTTTACTTACCCATTTTTTAATACCGTGTATTGCCCCCTCTAACATCAATGACAGCTTGAAGTCTTTTGTGGTAGTTCTGGATGAGGTTCTTTATTTTCTCAGATGGTAAAGCTGCATACTCTTCATGGCAAAAAGCCTCCAGTTCCTGTAAATTCCTGGGCTGTCTAGCATGAACTGCGCGCTTGAGATCTCCCGAGACTGGTTCAATGATATTGAGGTCAGGAGACTGAGATGGCCACTCCAGAACCTTCACTTTGTTCTGCTGTAGCCAATGACAGGTCCACTTGGCCTTGTGCTTTGGATCATTGTCATGCTGGAATGTCCAAGTATGTCCCATGCGCAGCTTCCTGGCTGATGATTGCAAATTTGCCTCCAGTATTTGCTGATAACGTTCTGCATTCATCCTTCTTTCAACTTTGACCAAGTTTCCTGTGCCTTTGTAGCTCATACATCCCCAAAATATCAGCGATCCACCTCCGTGTTTTACAGTACGAATGGTGTTCCTTTCATCATAGGCCTTGTTGATCTCTCTCCAAATGTAATGTTTATGGTTGTGGCCAAAAAGTTCAATTTTGGTCTCATCACTCCAAATTACCTTGTTTCAGAAGTTTTGAGGCTTGTCTCTGTGCTGTTTTGAGTATTGTAGGCAAGATACTTTGTGGCATTTGCACAGTAATGGCTTTCTTCTGGCGACTCGAGCATGCAGCCCATTTTTCTTCAATTGTCTCCTTATTGTGCATCTTGAAACAACCACACTGCCAGTTTTCAGAGAGTCCAGTATTTTAGCTGATGTTATTTGTGAGTTTTTGTTTGCATCCTTGAATAGTTTTCCTGGCAGTTGTGGACAAAATTTTTGTTTGTTTACCTGACCGTGGTTTTGTTTTTATAGAGCCCCTGATTTTCCATTTGTTAATCACAGTTTAAATGCTGCTGACTGGCATTATCAATTCCTTGGCTATCTTTTTGTATCCCTTTCCTGTTTTATACAGTTCAACTACCTTTTCCAGTAGATCCGTTGACAATTCTTTTGCTTTCAACATGATTCACAATCCAGAAACATCAGTGACGGATGAAAGATGAAAGATGAAAGAGTCTGCCTGTATCACAGAAACTCACTAAGCTTTTAAGCATACACACTGATTACAAGCAAACAGGTCACAGGTGAGGATGTTACCTTTAGTAGCCATTCAAACCCATTTGTGTCAACTTCTGTGCATGTTATCAGGCCAAAATCACCAGGGTATGTAAACTTTTGATCAGGGTCATTTGAATGTTTTGGGTTGTAACTATGGTTTAAAAAAATAAAATACAGTAGTTTAACAATAAATAGCTTCACCCAACCACTAACCATGAGTGGAGAAAAAGGTTTGGTGTTATCATTCATATTCTCTGAAAAAAGGCCAAGAAAGCAAAAATTCTGCAGAGGTATGTAAACTTTTGAGCACAAATGTAGAGCTATTGTCCTGCTGCAGGACAAATTTGGATTGTCAGATGCCTCAGTAATGGATGCAATGCATAATTGATAAATTAAGAAGGGTCATAAGCATGAAATCATTCATCTTCTGCACTAAATTTCTTAACCTATCACTGCTCATTGCTGGGAAATACAGGCAGATACTGTCACACTGTGACTGTATTATTCAGGAAAGGGGCTTGAACTAGTCCTAGGACTGGGACCCTAACTATCCCTGCTCCCAAAAGTACCTCTGAAGGTGAGGAGGTTTGGGCCACCAGCTTTACTGTTCTCCTGTTATTCCCTAAGCTGTCCTCTCCCCCTCCCCCAGGGGGTCTAGGGAAAATATGCTACTGTATAAATACATAAGACAAACAGGGATAACAAGAAGCAACTAACATACAAAGCATACACCAAAGGTAGAGAGGTATATAAGGAAGGGTAAGAATGTACAAACCAAAAAGGAATAGGACAGTGAGGAAAGCATACACCCAAAAACAGCATGTAACAATCTCCAGCAGCAACAACGATCTCCAATTCAGCACTGAGACTCCAAGGTAGTAAAACTTTCACTGGCAAGGAAGAGAAGGTCTAGACAGATTTTATAGTGAGAGGAAATGACCAGGTCAAGAAAAGCTGTGAGATGGAGCTGCAAGTTTGTAATCGGCATAGAAAGGGTCGTTAACCTCTTTAGCATCAAAGGAACTAAATTCCATTTAATATGGAACACAAACACATAGGATAAATGGAAGATCTACAATTCAGAATAAGTATTGATCTTCTAACTCCAGATCTCCCAGGAGGACATGACCCAGTGACAGATACTTATCCATCATACAAAATCATCAGGGAAGAGTCTGATTGGCTCCAGATGAATTCAGCAGCAGGATAATGACCTCAAACATACAGAAAATGTCAATAAAACTACATTTAGCGTAAAGAAAAATAAAGTCAGACAAAAATAATGATATGGCCTTCTCAGAGCCCTGATCTCAGCATCATCAAGTTGATATGAGACTATATAAAGAGACAGAAGGATTTTATGCAAGCCTACATCCACAGAAGATAGTTAGTTTTCCAAGATGTTGGAACGTCTCTCCTGAGTTTATTCAAAAATGCAAGTGTACTTAGAAAAAATTAATGCTTTGATGTTGTTTTGAAGGGAAAGAGTGGTCATACCAAATATTGATTATCTTTAGATTAACCCCTTAACGACCGCCGATACGTCTTTTAACGGCGGTAGTTAAGGGACTTAAACCATAGCGCCGTTAATTAACGGCACTGTGAAGAAAGTATATAGCGCCCCCCAGAGTCGGATTTTCTCCGGGGTCTCAGGTACCGGGGGTACCCAAGACTACAGAGAACATGATTCGGGTCGGTTT
This sequence comes from Oophaga sylvatica, assembly GCA_033576555.1. Taxonomy (NCBI): domain Eukaryota; kingdom Metazoa; phylum Chordata; class Amphibia; order Anura; family Dendrobatidae; genus Oophaga; species Oophaga sylvatica. The sequence continues at coordinate 339,432,134 of JARQOD010000004.1, read as the reverse complement.
TTACCGACCCCGCTTTTGCGATCGCCGTTATTATTCCTATAACGGTGATCACAAAAAAAAAGCTGCGATTCTCCATTTAATTTCTCTTTCCTCTGATGTGATCGTACATCAGAGGGGAGAGAAATGGGGTCCCCAAGACCCCTGATCAGTCCCCCGTGCCTCCCGGTGTCCCCTCAGTCCTCCCATGTCTCCCCGAGCTCCCCGCGTCTTGTCCCGGCAAAGAAAATGGCGAGCGCCTGCGCAGTGCGCCCGCCGAGTCGGATTTTCTCCGGGGTCTCGGCTACCAGGGGTAGCCAAGACACCAGAGAAAATAATTTGGGTCCCCCCCCGCTTTTGCGATCGCCATTATTAACCATATAACGGCGATCGCAAAAGAAAAAAAAAAGCCTTGATCCTGCATGTAATTTCTCTCCCCTCTGATGTGATCGCACATCAGAAGGGAGAGAAATAGGGTCCCCGGGACCCCCCATATCCCTCCCGGTACCTCCCGATGTCCCCCATGTCCTCCTATGGCTCCTTGCAGCTCCCGGTCTTCTGCCTGCAAAGAAAATGGCGGGCGCATGCGCAGTGCGCCAGCCAAATCTGCCGGCGGCAGATTCATTCATTCAGTGCAGGACATTTTGATAACTGTGATACACGCTATCACAGTGATCAAAATAAAAAAAATAGTAAATAAACCCCCCCCTTTATCACCCCTTTAGTTAGTGACATATAATAAAATAAAGAAAATATATTTATTTTCATTTTTCCATTAGGATTAGCTATGGATAGGGTTAGGGTTACAATTAAGGTTAGGGTTAGGGTTAAAATTAGGAATAGGGTTACAATTAGTGTTGGAATTAGGGTTGGGATTAAGGTTAGGATTAGGGTTAGGGTTGGGATTAGGGTTAGGCTTGGGATTAGGGTTAGGGGTGCGTTGGGGTTAGGGTTGGAACTAGAATTGAGGGGTTTCCACTATTTAGGCTCATCAGGGGGTCTCCAAACCCGACATGGCGTTCAAAAAGTCAAATGGTGCTCCATCTCTTCCGAGCCCTGCCGTGCACCCACAGTGATTTACCCCAACATATGGGGTATCAGCGTACTCAGGACTAATTGCACAACAATTTTGGGGTTCTAATTTCTCCTGTTACCCTTGGGAAAATAAAAAATAGCTGGCTAAAAAATTAGTTTTGAGGAAAAAAATGATTTTTATTTTCACAGCTCTACGTTATAAACTTCTGTGAAGCACTTGGAGGTTCAAAGTGCTCACCAAACATCTAGATAAGGTCTTTTGGGGGTCTAGTTTCCAAAATGGGGTCACTTGTTGGGGGTTTCCACTGTTTAGGCACATCAGGGGCTCTCCAAACACGTCATGGCATCCAGCTAATTCTGTGTTGAAATAATCAAACGGCGCTCCATCCCTTGCGACCTCTGCAGTGCGCCCAAAAAGTGGTTTACCCCAACATATGGAGTATCGGCATATTCAGGAGAAATTGGACAACAAATTTTGTGGTTTATTTTCTCTTTTAACACTTGTAAAAATAAAACAAATTGGTTCTGAAATAATTTTTTTTCAAAAAAAGTAAAGGGTTAATAAACTTCTTGAATGTGGTTTTGAGCACCTTGAGGGGTGCAGTTTTTAGAATGGTGTCACTTTTGGGTATTTTCTATGATATAGACCCCTCAAAGTGACTTCAAATGTGATGTGGTCCCTAAAAAGAAATGGTGTTGTAAAACTGAGAAATCGTTGGTCAACTTTTAACCCTTATAACTTCGTAACAAAAAAAAAAATTGTTTCCAAAATTGTGCTGATGTAAAGTAGACATGTGGGAAATGTTATTTATTAAGAAATTTGTGTGACATATCTCTCTGATTTAAGGGCATAAAAGTTTAAAGTTTGAAAATTGCTAAATTTTCGCCATATTTCCGTTTTTTTCATAAATAAACGCAAGTCATATAAAATTTTTTACCACTAACGTGAAGTACAATATGTCATGAAAAAACATTCTCAGAATCAGCGGGATTCGTTAAAGCGTTCCAGAGTTATAACCTCATAAAGTGACAGTGGTCAGAATTGTAAAAATTAGCCCAGTCATTAAGCTGCAAATTGGCTCTGTCACTAAGGGGTTAATCTTTTGTTTATTCACCTTGCATTTATTTCATCGATAAAAATAAACTGTGAACACTTCAATTTTTTAAAGCACTCTTGCTTTGCGGCATATTTCAAAGCTGACTAAAACATTTGCACAGCACCGTGTGTGTAAATATATAATATATATGTGCACACATATAATCAATATAATTAGAAAGTAATTAAGAAAAAATATAATATGCATTGTAAGTGCAATACACTATATGTGACAGTTCATCCATATCCATACAAAGCATCAGTTGCAGTCATAATACAGCCCTGCATACAAAATGTAAGACAAGTGTATACCATATTTTTCGGACCATAAGATGCACTTTTTTCCCAAAAAATTTTGGGGGAAAATGGGGGTGTGTCTTATGGTCGCAATATACTTACAAATCCGGTGGCGGCGGTCCCGATGCAGCCTTCCTGTGCTCTGTAGTGTGGTGGTGTCGGGGCTCTGTGATGTGGCATCAGCGGGTCTCTGTGCTGCGTGGGGGGCTCTGCCTGCATTTCGTCATAAACCAAAAGCCCCCCGCAGCTCCACTGCTGCAATGCGGTGGCCTCCTGAAAGATGGCCGCCAGGGCCTCCGGAAAGATGGCCGCCGGGGGCGGCGCATACTCAAATTCAAATCTCGGCAATGAGATCTCTTCCCGAGATCTGAATTTGAGCATCCAGCGGCCATCTTTCCGGAGGCCCCTGGCGGCCATCTTTCAGGAGGCCTCCACGTCGCAGCAACAGAGCTGCGGGGCTTTCGGGCTTTGACGAAATGTTGGCGGAGCCCCCCAAGCAGCACAGAGCCCCGCTGCAGCCACACTACAGAGCCCCAATACCACCGCACCACAGAGCACAGGAGGCTGCATTGGGACCACCGCCACGGGACCGCCGCCACAGGATTTGTAATTATATTGCGACCCCACAGAGCACAGGCACCCCACAGAGCATAACCACCCCGCAGTGCACAACCACCCCACAGAGCACAACCACCCCACAGTGCACAACCACCCCACAGAGCACAGCCACCCCACAGAGCACAGCTACCCCACAGTGCACAACCACCCCACAGTGCACAACCACCTCACAGAGCACAGCCACCCCACAGAGCACCCCTGCAACACAGAGCACCACCACCGCACCAGCCTGGACCACCGAACGACCCCTGTGACCACTCCTCTACCTGTGCTGATCCCTTCGCTGGTAAGCTGAATTTGGACTGTAATACGGACCCCCATTTGACACATTTTTTTCCTTATTTTCCTTCTAAAAATTTGGGGTGCGTCTTATAGTCCGGTGCGTCTTATAGTCCGAAAAATACGGTAATAAAGGAAAAAAAGCCTTAACATGTAATTATTCAATATATCATATTTTGTTCCATAGCGAAATCTAAAACAGCAAGTGTCATATATACATATATCTTTTATTACATTCCACGTTTTAGATTTACCATTTTACATATATGGTTTTTGATATAATGAGCAATTACAACATTTTATTCTTTTGTACCTTTATTATGCACTTGCCTTATATTTTGAATAAGGGATCTTTATTATGATTGTTACTAATGTTTTGTATGGTTATGGATAAGCTGTCACATATATTGTTTTGCCTTTTAAATGTATATTATATTTCTTTTCAATGGATGTAGATGAAATGTCACATTTATTATATTGCACTTACAATGTTTAGTTGTGTTAATAATTTATATCTAATTATATTGATTGTAAAGTTATGTATATGACATGTCACATATGTTATATTGCACTTACAATGTATCTCTGTATTAATAATTTCTATCTAACTACACTGATTGTAAAATTATGTACATCATCAGAGAAAGTTAAACCAATAATTAGTGTGTTCACCCTTTTGCTTTGACAACAGCCTCAAAGCATCAATTCATCTAGGTACACTTGTACACAGTTTTTGAAGGAACTTGGCAGGAAATTTGCTCCAAACGTCTTGATGAACTAACCACAGATCTTCTGTGGATGCAGGTTTGTGTAAATTCTTCTGTCTCTTCCTGTAATCCTACAGAGACTTAATAACGCTGAGATCAGGACTCTGTGGGGGCCATATCATCACTTATAGATCTCCTTGATCTTTTTTACACTGAAGATATGTCAAGATCCACATTTGGATCTGTGGCAGATCTCTCTCTGCATGTTGAAACCTCTTTCCTGTCTGGCCAGCAGGGGTTAATCTCAGTCTTTGCCCCCCGTGGCCGCTGGTGGAATTGCATGCCTGATTACTTGTCAGGAGTAGGTGGCGACCACTCCCACTTCCTTTATAAGGTCACCTGAGTTGTCAGCTGGTGTTGGTAATATTGCTTCCTCTGGAGACCAACCTAGCTGGAGCCAGGAGCTGCTGAGAGCAGTGGTACTTCAGTTGCTTCCCTCATCTGGGGCCTTACTCTGCTGTGCGGAGTTTAACAGCAGAGAAAGCTAAGTGTTTATTGTTTAGTTGATTAACCCTTTGGTGTCTGTCTTTCCTTTTTTTTTGTGTAATTCCCATTATTCCTTGTCTCACCTCTGGGGAGGGGGTTGGTGGGTTTAGTTCAGGGCTAAACAGGAGACAGGGACAGGTCGGGGACTTGGGCCTCGCTACCATTAAGCGTACCCCCAAGTTAAGGAAAGACAGGTACTCCCTTAGCTTTAGGGGCAGTTCAGGGGCCCAGGTTCCTTGTCCCCTCATTTCTACAACTGCCCCATGACAAGATAGTTCTTAATAGCATTACTTGTGTCTTTGGGTTCATTGTTCTGACTCGACCACGCACCACAATTGTGGGTTACCAGGGCAATGGGGTACTCAGAGCCGAGCCCGTAGAAGTCTATGGGGTTGTCACAGGTAGCGGTGGCTCGGTCTGTGGCCCTGGCGGTCAGGCGTATGTTGGGGGTATATTTACGGGGGATAGGTATATATACAGTTCGTGACGCCACCTGTAGTTCTCTGATCACTAAGACCAGCGCTGCTGTAGATCTCTGAGGGGATGGTGAGGCAGCTAGATGTCGGGTCCCCTACAGGTGGGACTCTTCCCTCAGGTCGATAGTTATGGTGGGGTTGTGCAGGATGCAATTAAATGACACAGTCTCACACATCAGCGTCTTTCCATACCTTTTACTTGTCAGATGTTAAGACAGGTCCCAGGGAGGCTGATCGGGTGGAGGATGTGCTTTGAGGCAACAGCTGAACAGGTTGGGGGCCTCCTTTACTTTCCAAACGATGAGTCCAACCAGCATAAAGCGTAGTTCACTCCAGAAACTCCAGCTATTTCAAAGCTGTACTGCCCGGTCAGTTTTGTGGTCGGAGCCTTCCTTTAATGTGAGAGAGCTGAGTTCCTACTGTTGTCCTGCATCGACTCAAGGTTCCCACTCTCCCTGACCCCAGTTACGTACTGACACTCCAAGGGCTGCTTTCTGTAACCTAAGGTCCAGTAAGCCTCTGGTTTTTCTACCACTATGCCTGAAGCTATAGTGACACTTCGGTCCCCAGTGACCGGTGACAATGTGCAGGATACTCCAATCCTAAGGCACTTCTGAATTCTTCCACTATGCCCTTCGCCCTGTTCGCGCTTGTAGCATAAGCACTCCACACTTCCAAAGGCTATACAGGTTAGTCCCTTCTTGCTTCTTTCCAGAGCTTGCTAACAGGTGCTCAGTAATCTTCTAGTTCAGGAGCACGTCTCTGAACTCCACTGTCCTTGAGACAGGAGACTGAAGGTCCTGATGCTCACTCCTCTCTCTTACTGCACAGACTGCCCTGTCAGACGACAGGAAACAGACTCCTCCGAGTCCAGACTAGACTGAATCCCAGACTGACTGACTGACTCTGCTGATGTCACTAGCTTATATACCTACGGGTGTGTCTAAGTGTGTGTTGGAGTGAATGTTTATTGAGCATTAAACTGTTACCTCTCCACACATCCTCCAGGGTACTGCGTGTGCCTTCACACCAGGGCTACACAGTTCTGCTGCAGAATAAATTTGGAGCCAATTAGATGCTTCTCTGAAGTTTATTGCATGACGAATAAGTGTCTGTTTTCATCTCTCAGCATTAAGGACACCAAAAAAATGGCAATGTTGTGGATCGTAGACACAGTGGTCAGACAAGTAACCTTAGTGCAGCAGATCAAAGACATATCATGCTTACCCTCCTTCAAATCAGAAGATTTCCAGCTGAGCAGTTCATCAGACGCTGCCGAGGAGGAAAACGAAAGAAGAGGGGAAGGGGCAGGCACAGCTATAGTTGTTCACTGCGCAGGCGCCAGATTCCCAGCCCCGCAGTGTGAATACATCATAACACACTGTGGGGCGTGATCTGGGGCCTCATAAGCACGCAAACGCAATAGCCTGATGTCAGTTCCCCGGCAGCGCGCACTGCGCATGCCTGAGAACTGTTAGCACAGCTCGTGCGCCCGCCGCATGTAACTGCAACAGAAACACAGGAGGAGGCGGCGCAGAGACGCAACAGGGGGATGATGGGCGGCTGGGAGGCGGCTCATACAGGGACACACACCATACCTATGGGACTCAATACAGGTATGGGACCTATTTCTAAAAGTCAATATTTCGGTGTTACTGGGAATCAGAAACAGAAGAGTCACCTTCACCAGACTGCAGCCTGAAGGTGGCTCTTTTAGTTAAAAACGCCTTGGGGGGTGACAGGTTCCCTTTAATATTGTTCTAGTGTTGAACATTGTTTATAGAGAAGGAGCAGTTAAGGACATTCTCGGTAAGTCGACGTTGAGTGGGGGCGCCATTGTGTATACTTAGGTTGCCAACCTACATGGTCAGGAAAGGACAGATCAGGGTCAGATTAGGGACTTTCCTAGTCTGAACTTTCCTTGGCTTCAGGTGTTTGTCTCTCATGGTTTGCATGTAACCTGTGTGTTTGTTTATACAGTCTTAACACATGGTTGAAGTTCCTTGGAAAATTGAGGCTGCATTTTAGCAAATAAAGTTAAGGATTTGGTCAGGATTAATGGTGTCCTTATTGCTGAGAAATACAGAAAGACACTTATCCTATCAGCAATACCATCAGAGAAGCATCTGATTGGTTCCAAATTTATTCTGCAGCAGGAAAATGACCCCAAACATACAGCTAATGCTATTAAGAACTATCTTCATCACGAAGAAGGAGAAGGAGTCCTGGAAATGATGATATGGCCCCCATAGATCCATGACCTTCACATTATTGAGCGTGGCAATGCTTGAAGAGACAGAAGGATTTGCACAAGCCTACATCAGCAGAAGACCACTCTGTCAACTATATAGTGGCCATAGTCTGGTACCCCATATTTGCTCCCTACTGATTTGAATCACTGTTAAGAAACAGAAGGATTTGCAAAAGCCTACACTGACAATCTGTGATTAGTTCTACAAGATGTTTGGAACAACCTCCCTGACTTATTCCATCAAAAACTGTGTGCAAGTGTACGAAGAAGAATTGATGCTTTGATGCTGTTTTGAAGGCAAAGTGTGATCACATCAAATATTGATTTGATTTAGATTTATCTTTTGTTTTCTCACTTTGTATTTTGTTAACTGATAATTATAAACTAGTAACACTTCTATTTTTTTAAAGCATTCTCACTTTGCAGCATTTTTCCACACCTTCCAAAAACCTTTACACAGTACTGTGTGTAATATATACTGTATATATAGATATATATGTACAGAACGTACAAATACATTTATTGGAGCTAAATTAAAATGTGTTATAAGTATTAAATAGTATATACAAAATACATAAAGTTTGTTACATTTTGATTCATAAAGCCGTAATAGCGTTCTCACATTCAATATCTGCTGTGAAGGCATGAAATGTAAGAAGGACTATTCAATAAATATGTTGCAACCTCATTGAGTATTTGTGGAGTGTATTGTTTATCACAAACATGTTGAAAGCTAACGAACATAATCAGGTGATGCACTTGGCTGTCACATTCAGTCTCATAGGCAATGAACTATCATGCTAATGTCACTTGGATCAAACTCTGTCAGAGACTGATCCAAGTGTCATCTTAGTATGATCCGACTGACTCGCATGACAAAATCACAGCACAGGTGCGAAGAAGGAGAACTTAATTTCTCATCTTCTCCATCAGATGACATCCGAGTGCTGTACGATGTTTCACCTATAGATTTGTATGGGTGCGCGTGATCCCATCATCGGAGGCACTAGCAGCATGCTGCGATTGTTCTCTCTCGCCAAATCGCCATGAGAAAAAAAATTCTAATCGGCACTACCCCATAGTATAACATAGGGCCAAGTGCTGTCCGATAAAGCATCAGACTGTATATCGACTGTGTTATACGCTTGTATGAGCGAGCCCTGAATGCAAACTGTAAATTTACATTACTGGAAAGGTTAATGCGTGAGTAACTTTAATTGATTAGATTAATTAAGTAAATAGATACACTGCATTATATCTTGCACATATCCCACAATACGGCAGGATTCTAACTTTATTCATGGTTGCATTTAAAAGGTAAAACAGCTGAGCTTAAAGGGAATCTGTCACCCCAAAATTGCCATATCAGATAAAGATATGGCTGAATAGTGCGTCCCATAACTAAGCTAACGGTGGGTATCATATATCCTGATACCCCCGTTTTCATATCAAAATACCTTTGTAAAGTTGGTTATTTTCGGTGGCAATCACGGCAGTCAGGTCAGGAGGGCGGCGTTTTCTCTCCCCCCTCCCCCGCTCCTCGTCATCAGTTGCGTATCGCCGTCTGTGAATCCCACAGACGGCGTTCGGCTTCCGCAATTGCGCAATTCAAAATCCGACCCGGCGCATGCGCAGTGTGCTTTGCCCAACAGTGGGCAAAGCATAAAATCGTTACAACGCATGCGCTACTCTTTCCTTGCCCCGGAAGTCGTCTAAGGCAAGCAGTCATTTCCGGGGCAAGGAAAGAGTAGCGCATTTGGTTGTAACGATTTTATGCTTTGCCCACTGTTGGGCAAAGCACACTGCGCATGCGCCGGGCCGGATTTTGAATTGCGCAATTGCGGGAAGCCGAACGCCGTCTGTGGGATTCACAGACGGCGATACGCAACTGATGACGAGGAGCGGGGGGGAGAGGAGAGAAAACGCTCCTGACCTGACTGCCGTGATTGACACCGAAAATAACCAACTTTACAAAGATATTTTGATATGAAAACGGGGTATCAGGATATATGATACCTACCGTTAGCTTTGTTATGGGACGCACTATTCAGCCATATCTTTATCTGATATGGCAATTTTGGGTGACAGATTCCCTTTAAATCTTCCTATATCCCCAGCTTGCTTAGCTCTAACTCTATAACTGTGCGCAATATTCCTGTAGTGTGATAGTATTGTGTGCAGGAAACTTATCCTGTCACCTTGTGATGTTCATGTTCCATATACTGTGACAACAGTGTGTACATTGTGCCGGCACAAACACACAGTGACATCACTGCAGCTAGTGTTCCAGTCTTGTCACATGACTCTAGTTAACCCTCTGTGCTCAGACATCGCTGCCTGTGCTTTACCTGCACAGATATACCCATTATCTAAGTATAGAAGATACAGAAGTCGCAGTTGCACTTAGAAACTAGTGTCAGAGGTTAGCTAATGTTCCTACTGCAGGATGAAAATGCATTTTAAGGTCACATAGTGTGATTGTTGTGTCCGTTATAAATGGAAGATGCAGTGCCACTGTTAATATAACTTTAGCAATAGTCTTAGAAATATTAGGCTCTGCTCACATCTGTGTCAGAAACTACATCAGGGACATGTCACAAATTCCAAAAAAAATGAAGTATTATTCTTCCCATCAAAGTGATGGGCATCACAACATATCCCAACATAGGGCGTGGTTGGTGTCTGCTGTATTTTCAGTCTTCTGGGACAGTGACTGTTATAACCCTCTTGTCAGATTTTGTTTCAGTTTGCTGTCACATGACCTTTTTTCCCTATTTAGTCTGGCTCCGCCCTTCTGGCTTTGCTGGACTTCATTGTATTATCTACTCTTAAGCTAGCCAGGTGCTTAGGTGCCTTACTCTGTCAGTTTTGCTTGATCTTAGGATCTCTTAGTATTTGTTTTCTGTTTTATTTTCCCTGCTACAATTTCTGTTAGGAGGTGTCCACCTTTTCACCCAGTCCCTAGATCTTGTAGGGATTCCTCCCTCGCAACTATAGGTCTTCGTTCAGACTAGCTGAGGACTTTAGCGGGTCTGGTCGCAGGATCAGGTTCCCCGTTACATCGTAGGGATCCAGCTCAGTCCTATTGTAGGGACAGAATTCCCACCTTTCCTTAGTGCTTGTAGCAGATCATAACAGTAAGTCCAGCCCAAAGAAAAAAAAAAATCTCTAAGGAAAGATTTTCTGTTTTCCATCATGGTGTCGGTTCGGGATTTGGCTGAACGCCTGCAGGGTCTCTCTCTGGAGGTGGCTGAAATCCAGCAACACGTGAGTAGTTGTTCTGGAGCACATTTCGTGGAGCCAAAGGTACGTTTGCCTGATTTATTTTTTGGTGAACAACAAGATTTTTTTTCTTTTAAAAATGCTTGCTTGTTGTATTTCCGTTTGAGACCCAGATCCTCTGGTGATGAATCACAGCGCATAGGGTTCATAATGTCACTTTTGCGCAAAGAACCTCAGGACTGGGCCTTTTCTCTGCAGCCTAGTGATCCATGCTTTAGATCTGTGGATAGTTTTTTTTCTGCTTTGGGGTTGTTATATGACGATCCGGATCGTGTTTCATCAGCTGAGACAGAATTGAGACGTTTGAGACAGGGATCAGGTAATGTGGAAAAATATTGTACTCACTTCCGAAGGTGGTCCACTCAGGTGGGCTGGAACGATTCAGCTTTGAAAAGTTTATTTCTTGCAGGGTTAAGTGAAAGGGTTAAAGATTTGCTGATTGCTTATCCTATACCTGGTAACTTGCAAGAGGCTATGCAAATTAGCCATAGGGTGGATAGGAGACTGCGTGCAAGGGTTAATGAGAGTAAATCTGCCTTGTCAGCTCCAAGTTTGGAGAAGGAATGTACTGACATTGCAGAGCCGATGGAAATTGGAGCTAATGACACCTCACTCTCGGGAAAAAGAACGCAGATTTGCTAAGGGCTTGTATTTCTATTGTGGTAAATCTGAGCATTTCATTAAGAACTGTGCGCTTCGAATGAATAAAGAGAAAAAAAAATGAGGTCAGTTTCGCCCGTATAGCTTGTTTAAACAATAAAGGTGTCTTTCTTTCTGCTACCACTGCTGGTGAGGAGGAATTAATGGAGTTTCGGGTATTTGTGGATTGTGGTTCAACTCTCAATGTGATTGATGGGAAATTTTTGGAAAAACTAAAATTAAAACCAAACTTCTGTCTTCCCCTATTAATGTGGTGTCTGTGGATGGTTCTCACTTGAAAAATGTTACTCACCATATCTGTGAATTTCCTCTTACTATTAATGGTGTTCATCAAGAGAATTTGGATTTGGTAGTTTTGAATAATTTGCCCTCACCGGTGATTTTGGGGTTACCCTGGTTAAAATTGCACAATCCGGTACTGGATTGGTCTACCAATGAAATTAAGTCCTGGAGTCCCAATTGTTATGACAAGTGTTGTGACGGGCGTATTGCTGCTGTAGTTAAGGGGGAGTTACCTGTACCTATTCAGGATTTTTGGAAGTTTTTTCTGATAAGGAATCGCAGGTATTGCCTCCTCATAGAGATTATGATTGTGCAATTGAATTTGTCCCTGGAGCGACTCTTCCTAAAAGTCGTTTATTTAATTTGACTATTCCTGAGAGAAAGGCTTTGGAGGATTACATACAGACAAGCTTGGCCGCCGGTCACATTAGGCCTTCCAAATCTCCTGTGGCGGTTGGATTTTTTTTTGTTAAAAAAAAGGACGGCGGTTTACGGCCTTGTCTAGACTTTCGTGAGATTAATAAGATTACTGTACGCAATCCTTACCCACTGCCATTGATTCCTGATTTGTTTAACCAGTTAGTGGGGGCCAAGTGGTTCTCTAAAATTGATCTTCGAGGGCATACAATTTGTTGCGCATGAAGGAGGGGGATGAATGGAAGACTGCGTTTAACACTCCACTGGGTCATTTTGAGAATCTGGTCATGCCTTTTGGACTTTCCAGTGCTCCGGCATTTTTTCAGAATCTTATTAATGACATCCTTAGACCTTTGATCGGAAGAAGTGTGGTTGTGTATTTGGATGACATTTTGATTTATTCACCGGATCTGGAGTCTCATTGGAGGAGTGTGCGTGAAGTATTACAGTTACTGAGTGATAATTCACTTTTTGCCAAACTAGAAAAATGTGAGTTCGCTGTACAGAGACTTAGTTTTTTGGGCTACATTGTCTCCAGTGAAGGTTTTGAGATGGATCCGGTGAAAGTGCAAGTTGTGCAGGATTGGCCTAGACCTATTGGTGTGAAATCAATACAGAGGTTTTTGGGGTTCGCCAATTATTATAGAAAATTCATAAAAGATTTTTCTGTGATTGCCAAACCTCTGACCGATCTCACCAGGAAAGGTGCTGATGCGGTTCAGTGGACTACTGAGGCCATTGAGGCTTTTGTGTTGCTAAAGGAGAGGTTCAGCTCTGCTCCCATCCTTACGCAGCCTGATGTGACTAAACCATTTTTGGTTGAGGTTGATGCTTCTTCTGTGGGGGTCGGCGCAGTGTTGTCTCAGGCAAAGACGGATGGAGTACATCCCTGTGCTTTTTTTTCAAAGAAATTTTCTGAGTCTGAACTAAATTATGATATCGGTAATCGGGAATTGTTGGCAATTAAACTCGCATTTGAACACTGGCGTCATTTTTGGAGGGAGCGGAATTTCCCATTCAAGTCTTCACCGATCATAAAAATCTGATCTACCTTGATGCTGCCAAACGCTTGAATGCCCGTCAGGCTAGGTGGGCACTGTTTTTCTCACGGTTTAATTTTACCGTTACTTACATCCCAGGTACTAAAAATGTTAAAGTTGATGCTTTGTCTCGCAGCTTTTCTCCTATGGTGGGTACTGAGGAGGAGGAAAACATCTTGCAAGAGGGGGTTGTTATTGCTGTTTTGGACTCCGTGTTGGAAGATGAGATTCTTAAAGCACAGGAGAATGCCCCATCTAACACGCCTCATGGGAGGTTGTTTGTGCCTGGTACCCTGAGGAGAGATTTGTTTGTTGAATGTCATGACTCTCGCTTGGAAGGTCATCCTGGAATCTCTGAGACCAAGAGACTTGTGGGTCGCAGTTTTTGGTGGCCAGGATGGCAGAAGGAAGTCATTAAGTGGGTACGTCAATGCACTGTGTGTGCTAGATCTAAAGGGTATGCCACACTGAACAATATCACTAACGGGATCGCTAAAAAACGTCACTATTTAGCGATCCCGTTAGCGATGTTGTTCAGTGCGGCATCTGCCAGCGACGAGCTTCCTGCTGTGATCTCGCTCGTCGCTGGAATCGTTCCGGACCCTATTTTCTCGTCGGCGCTCCCGCTGGGTAAGTATATATCGCTAGTGTGGCACCTTTTCTTAGCGATTTAGCGGTACTTTTGTACCGCTAAAGTCGTTAAGAAGATCGCTAACGGCGATAGCGTCGTTAACTATATCGCTAAATGTGGCCGCACTTAGCGATATAGAAACAATCCCGCTAGCGATCGCATTAGTATGCGTCGTTATCGTGATCGCTAGCGGGATTGTTTAGTGTGGCAGTACCTTAAGTCTTCTCATACTCCTGCTGCAGGGTTGCTTTGCCCTCTGGAGGTTCCTAGTGCACCTTGGACACATTTGGCTATGGACTTTATTACTGACCTTCCCCCTCTGAGGTTTCACTGTCATCTGGGTGGTCGTGGACCATTTTAGCAAGATGTGTCACTTGGTTCCTTTCATCAAACTGCCCTGCGCTAAGACTCTTGCTAAGGCCTTTGTCAAGGAAATAGTCAGACTACATGGTGTTCCTACTGACATTGTTTCTGATAGGGGACCTCAGTTTGTGGCTCGTTTTTGGCGCGCCTTTTGTGACAGGTTGGGAGTTCATTTGTCGTTTTCATCCGGATATCATCCTGAGTCTAATGGCCAGACAGAAAGGAAAAACCAGGATGTTGAGCAGTTTTTGCGTTGTTTTGTGACTGATAATCAAGAGGGGTGGTCTGAGTTTCTGCCACTTGCTGAGTTTGCTCTTAACAACCATACATCCGCTTCTGCTGGTTGTTCGCCTTTTTTTTGTTGTTCTGGGAGACATCCGTCATTTGGGTCATTTTCCAAGTTGGGATCGGCTGTACCTGAAGAGGAGAATTTTTCTGGTGTTTTGGAGAGAGTTTGGACTGATGTGCGTGGTAATCTTCAGGAGGCTAACAAAAGATCCAAAGTGTATTTTGATAGAAAAAGACAAGAGGTTTTGTTTGCTATTGGTGATATGGTTTGGTTGTCCTCTAAGAATCTGCGCTTGAGGATTCCGTCTAAGAAATTGGGTCCCAAGTTTGTAGGGCCCTTTAAGGTGCTTCAGGTTATTAACCAATCTGCTGTTAAGTTGGAGCTTCCTACCTCCTGGAAGATTAATCCGGTGTTTCATGTTTCTCTCTTGAAAAAAGCTGAGGTCTCAGATGGAGACGTCTCGGCCACTGTTCCCCTGGTGGTGGAGGACGGGCAATATGAGATTTCCCGCATCCTAAATTCTAGACGGTATAGAGGGGGTTTGCAGTACCTCGTCGCTTGGAAGGGTTATGGACCCGAGGATAACTCATGGGTGAGGGCGGATGATGTTTCTGCGTCTAGACTTGTCAGAGCGTTTCACAAGAGATTTCCGGATAAGCCTAAGTCATAGGGGATCCGGAGGATCCTCTTTGAAGGGAGGGTACTGTTATAACCCTCTTGTCAGATTTTGTTTCAGTTTGCTGTCACATGACCTTTTTTCCCTATTTAGTCTGGCTCCGCCCTTCTGGCTTTGCTGGACTTCATTGTATTATCTACTCTTAAGCTAGCCGGGTGCTTAGGTGCCTTACTCTGTCAGTTTTGCTTGATCTTAGGATCTCTTAGTATTTGTTTTCTGTTTTATTTTCCTGCTACAATTTCTGTTAGGAGGTGTCCACCTTTTCACCCAGTCCCTAGATCTTGTAGGGATTTCTCCCTCGCAACTATAGGTCTTCGTTCAGACTAGCTGAGGACTTTAGCGGGTCTGGTCGCAGGATCAGGTTCCCCGTTACATCGTAGGGATCCAGCTCAGTCCTATTGTAGGGACAGAATTCTCACCTTTCCTTAGTGCTTTAGCAGATCATAACAGTGACAATACAATCAGAAATGAATAATCAAATATGAATTAAGCCTAGCAATGTGATAAAAACATAGAACACCATACTGATACGTCCGTGAGACATGATATTAAGCATGATGTCTGGACCAACTGCGAGTCTCCTGACCCAAACTCAACAAACTCATAGGTATTCATATATACATATGAGACCCGCAGTTGGTCCAAACATTGTGATGACTGGCAGCTGGTCTGGACTATATGGTACATACTCGGACTGTGTTTAAAAGATGTCTGAATTTCACCTAACAATAAAGTGTTAGTAAAAACGGTATATTAGAAAGAAAATGTTTTCTAGAGGTATGAAAGGTAAGGTGAACCGGTCAAACAATTCATGCTGCCCAAACTTTGGGCAGCATGAATCAGAGTCTAGTGGCATGATTGCAGCCAAGGAGCGTTTCGGAGAAAACATAGTTTAACTACGTACTATTAGGAGAGATGAGACTAGTCTGGTGCCACCCTTGGCCGGCTTCTCCCTATCTCACCCTAGTTGATCAACATTTTTCTTCCATGTGTACATAAGGAGGAACCTGTCAATCAAGTAAAGTAGTGTGTGGAGAAGCTGGCCAAGGGCATCAGTCTTGCCTCTCCCTATAGTTCCTGGCTGGTTCTTCAATCTACATCTTCTCTGAAATGCCCGAGATTTTCAGAGAAAAACATAACTGATTGTGGAAGTGCAGCCAGACTCTCATTCATGCTGCCTTGGATTTGAGCAGCATAAATTGGCTGATGAGTTTCCTTTAGAGCACAGTCAGATGGACGTATAAATTGGAAGTAGATCGGAACGCAGTGCAATGACCTGCTGGCGGCTCTCTCCACCCGATCTTGTTCCGATTTATACGGCCGTCTTGACTGCACCTTAATATGTTTGGTATTTAACCACATGTACACATGAAATATTTGTCTACCTGTAGGGCAGAAGTCTACCTGAGGAACAGAACCCGTGTATGGTAACTGATCAAAATCAGATAGTTGATTTTTAAAAAATGTAGAAGAAGTAAAGGAAACCTAATGTGTATTCCATAAAATAATTATCTACTCTATTTTTGCATTTGGGAAATAATTGACCTTTTGAGAAAATTGCTTAACAAATTATGGAATTGTCAAGCAGGTTCATTTCTCACATTGATAACCAGAATGCGTGAACTTTAGTAAACTAAATCTTCCGGGTCATTTATTGCTGGGACAACTCCAGGGTGCAATAAGATATGAAAATCAATGTTTGCACTTCATTATCTGTCTAAATAAACATGATGAGAGAGATGTTGCAAAATGTAATAACTGATAGGACAAAAATAGAGCTATCCTACCTTTTAAAAGGAAATAATATGACTAAAGTTGTATAGAGAGAAAAACTAAATGTATTTTCCATGAAAGTTACATAGTACACAGCTGCAAAAGTGACGCTATGTTAACACTAATTATGATTTGTGATCTGCAAACTTCAATCAAATGGGAATTTTTTTAATGTATCAATATTTGAATTTGTAGAAGTTTGAGGCTGGTTTTGGATTTTGTTTGTTTGTTTGCTACAGTTTTTTTTGTGGCCAGAATATGCAAAGTGTGAGCAAAGAATTTAGATGGAAAAAAAAACTAAATTAGTTTTTCCCACAAAAATATGTACTATATCTTGGAAAAACGTAATGAACTCTAGCTTACATCCATTTAACAAAATGAGGCTGAGTTGCAATTCAAAAAGAACCACAGTGCCCAGCAGAAAGCTGCAACAATTATTCTAGCTGTTGGTTGAGCTCCCAACAATTAGGCAGTGTTCACACATTGCTGCCTTGGTGCATTTCTATGTCACAATCGCAGAAAACAGCATTTTTACGCCAATACTGGCCAGTTATCCTAACTTAACTTAAAAAGTGAGCAGGCTTGAGTCAGAAGAGGTCAATGCCAAGCACGGCCACAAAATCATTGTAATTTTCATCACAAGAGTGGCAAAAATTCCAACAGAAATGTAGTCCGCTACCTAACTGGAGGACATTTATGAAAGATGCGCCATATTTGTTAAGTAATCAATTTTTCACATCTTACTCTTGTGGATTCTTCATCAAGAATGGCATGCAAAATGATAATTTTGATGATTTGGGCCAAAGACTTGTATGGCAATCTCATTATTGGAAAGCTGGTTTAGTAGTCCTCATTCCTTCCTATGACAGTGATCAAAATTTCACAGATGATTTTCTGTACTCAAAATCTATTACCAATCTGTTCACTCCATGTCATCGGTAAACACATAGCTCATTAAATGAGCAGCCAATTGCACAATTTAACATATTTTGGTCATTTGCTACTTAAGGAAGGTGCAGACAACCGTATTTTCGGTACAAGTACGTTCTGACAAAATATCTCACTAGTAGAGTTGAGCGATACTTTCCGATATCCAAAAGTATCGGAATCGGAATGGTATCGCCGATATCATTAAAATATCGGCGATACCCGATACCGATACCGGAAGTCCCATGTAAGTCTATGGGAACAAAATATCGTAACTAAAAAAAACCCATTCTTTCCTTGTAAACACTAAATATACACACATAGAGTACATATATATATATATATACATGTCATTGTGACATATATATATACATATATGTATAGTTTATACACTTCTACATAGTAAAATATCCTCTGATTCAATTGCCGGGTAAAGCCGGCTTCAGTGAAAAGACAGAAGCACCCGACATGAAATGACACTTGGTGTACATAGGGTTAACCATGTCTTTTCATGTCGTTTGCTATCTGATTTGCACAAACAATTAAATCAGTCTATGTGTGCAAAATTTCACACCTGTAGGGGTTAATTAAAGGTGTAAATTCGTTGTAAAAAAAACGGACTTTTTTGCTACGAATTTACACCTGTAATTAACCCCTACAGGTGTGAAATTTTGCACACATAGACTGATTTAATTGTTTGTGCAAATTAGATAGCAAAGGACATGAAAAGACATGGTTAACCCTATGTACACCAAGTGTCATTTCATGTCGGGTCACCCGACATGAAATGACACTTGGTGTACATAGGGTTAACCATGTCTTTTCATGTCCTTTGCTATCTAATTTGCTAATTTGCACAAACAATTAAATCAGTCTATGTGTGCAAAATTTCACACCTGTAGGGGTTAATTAAAGGTGTAAATTCGTTGTAAAAAAACGGACTTTTTTTGCTACGAATTTACACCTTTAATTAACCCCTACAGGTGTGAAATTTTGCACACATAGACTGATGTAATTGTTTGTGCAAATCAGATAGCAAAGGACATGGTTAACCCTATGTACACCAAGTGTCATTTCATGTCGGGTTCTGCATTTTCACAAAAGCCGGCAATTGAATTAGCGGCTATTATACTATGTAGAAGTGTATGAACTACAAATATAAATATATATATATGTGTCACAAATTCAATGACATGTATATATATATATATGAGGTGTAAAATTGCTGAAAAAAAATGCGTGGGCTCCCGCTCTATTTTCGCAACCAGACAGACAAAGCCAGTGAGTGGGGGCAGATAATAATAGCCCAGAGAGGGACCATTATTTTTGGCCCCCCCCCGGCTACTAACATCTGCCCCCAGACACCCCAGGAAAGACAAATCTATAATTAGATTCGCCCTTTCTGGCACTTTGCCCGTCTATTCCCATTGCCCTGTAGCGGTGGCGAATGGGTTAATATGGGGTTAAAGCCACCTTGCTATTGAAAGGTGACCTTAAGCCAGGTTAATAATTGAGAGCTGTCAATTAGACAACTATCAATTATTAATCCTATTGCATGAAATAAAAATAAAAAACACACACTTTAATTAAAAATCATTTTAATGAAATAAAGACACATGTTTTTGACCATCTTTTATTTTACTGCAAAAACCATTTCCTGTAATAAAAATAAAATAAAAAAGCAAAATTATTCTTACCTATCCCATGCACAGTCAGGTCCCACGGTGTAATCCTTCAGAAAGGGTTAATGTTTACTGCAGGGACCGCAGCTAATGCTGCAGCCTCACAGTAAACCCCCAAATGAATGAGTTCCTCTCCTGGCTGACAGGAGAGTAAAGGCTGGGTGTCACATAACGATACACCAGCGATCCCGACAACGATATGCACTTGTCAGGATCGCTGGTGTATCGCTACATGATCGCTGCTGAGCTGCCAAACAGGCAGCTCAGGCAGCGATCTGGGACAGCGACACTGCGGGTAACATCGCTTAAGGGCCCGTCTCACATAGCGATATCGCTACCGAGATCGCTGCTGAGTCACTAGTTTTGTGACGCAGCAGCGAGCTCACCAGCGATATCGCTGTGTGTGACATTCAGCGACGATCAGCCCCCCTGCCGGGTATCGCTGATCGTCGCAGAAATGTCAGGACCTTTTTTTGATCGCTGGTTTCCCTCTGACAGGCACGCATCGCTGCGTGTGACAGGCGGGAGACCAGCGATCCGCTGGTAACCAAGGTACACAGCGGGTTTCCAGGCACCGCGCAGCGCTTGGAAACCCGCTGTGTACCTTGGATACCAGCTCCCTGCATCAGGGCGCTGGTATCCAAGGTACACAGCGGGTTTCTAGGCACAGCCCCACGCCTGGAAACCCGCTGTGTACCTTGGTTACCAGCGGATCGCTGGTCTCCCGCCTGTCACACGCAGCGATGTGTGCCTGTCAGCGGGAAACCAGCGATCAAAAAAAGGTCCTGACATTTCAGCGACGATCAGCGATACCCGGCAGGGGGGCTGATCGTCGCTGAATGTCACACACAGCGATATCGCTGGTGAGCTCGCTGCTGCGTCACAAAACTAGTGACTCAGCAGCGATCTCGGTAGCGATATCGCTATGTGAGACGGGCCCTTAAGTGGAAAGCTTAATTGATTGCTTTCCACTTTCACTTCAGGTCAGCCAGGGACACAATCAGTGACGTCAGAGGGAACTGATTAACAAAAATAGGGGTTCCCTTCGAAAAAAAAATGGCGTGGGGTCCCCCCTATTTTTGTTAACCAGCCAGATGAAGCAGACCGCTGAGGCCTGGATTTTCAGGCTGTTAAGGAGCCAAGATCCATGGACCTTGCCAGCCTGATAATACCAGGCCACAGCAGTCTGCATATCTTGGCTGATTAACAAAAATAGGGGATCCCTCGAAAAAAATTGGCGTGGGGTCCCCCCTATTTTTGTTAACCAGCCAGAGGATTTTCAGGCTGTTAAGGAGCCAAGATCCATGGACCTTGCCAGCCTGATAATACCAGGCCACAGCAGTCTGCATATCTTGGCTGATTAACAAAAATAGGGGATCCCCTCGAAAAAAATTGGCGTGGGGTCCCCCCTATTTTTGTTAACCAGCCAGATGAAGCAGACCGCTGAGGCCTGGATTTTCAGGCTGTTAAGGAGCCAAGATCCATGGACCTTGCCAGCCTGATAATACCAGGCCACAGCAGTCTGCATATCTTGGCTGATTAACAAAAATAGGGGATCCCCTCGAAAAAAAATTGGCGTGGGGTCCCCCCTATTTTTGTTAACCAGCCAGATGAAGCAGACCGCTGAGGCCTGGATTTTCAGGCTGTTAAGGAGCCAAGATCCATGGACCTTGCCAGCCTGATAATACCAGGCCACAGCAGTCTGCATATCTTGGCTGATTAACAAAAATAGGGGATCCCCTCGAAAAAAATTGGCGTGGGGTCCCCCCTATTTTTGTTAACCAGCCAGATGAAGCAGACCGCTGAGGCCTGGTTTTTCAGGCTGGTAAGGATCCAATATCCATGGACCTTGCCAGCCTGATAATACCAGGCCACAGCAGTCTGCTTAGCTTGGCTGGTTAACAAAAATAGGGGATCCCCTCGAAAAAAAAAACGGCGTGGGGATCCCCCCTATTTTTGTTAACCAGCCAAGTAAAATGCAGACTGCTGCGGCCTGGTATTAAAAGACTGTCAAGGCCCATGGATTTTGGCCCTCAACAGCCTGATAATACCAGGCTACAGCAGCCCCACATTTGGCGCATCAAAAGATGTGCCAATTGTGGCACTTTACCCGGCTCTTCCCACTTGCCCTGTAGCGGTGGCAAGCGGGGTAATAAGGGGTTAATGTCACCGTTGATTGCACGGTGACAATAAGCCCGGTTAATAATGGAGAGGTGTCAATAAGACACCGATCCATTATTAATCCCAAAGTTTTTAAATGTTTAAAAAAAAGACAAAGCAAGAAAAAAGTCTTTTAATGAAATAAAAGAGACAACACAGTTTTCATTAATTTTATTATACTCTCATTCCTGCGACGCCATCGATCTCCTGTAAAAAAAGAAAAAAAACAAAACCAACAGTATACCACCTGTCCGACGCAGTCCATAACGACAGTCCCACGACGATCCAGCTCTGCTACATCGCAATGACAGGCAGAGCCTGTCATCGCGACGCAGCACAGCTGATTACCTGCTTCCCCGGCGGTGACGTCATCGGACTGACTGCTTTACGGCCGGGATTACCCAGCAGTCACTGCAGTTATCGCGAGAAACTGCATGTGACCGCCGGGGAAAGAAGATTGCGGCCATCAAGCAGTCCAGGACGTGACCGCCGGAGATCTTCTGCCAGGTAAGTGCCGCTGACTCCTGACAGACCCGACCGACGGACACTGACAGTGACAGTGACAATCCCGATTCCGGTATCCGATATGACGAAAATATCGGAACTCGGAATCGGAATTCCGATACATCCAATATCGGCCGATACCCGATATTTGCAGTATCGGAATGCTCAACCCTACTCACTAGGACTAAAGTTAGTCTATGGGTCCATGCACATGTCCAATTTTTGCAATATGACTGATTTGACAAAACATCAGCTCACACTAGGACCAATGTTAGTCTATGGGTCCATGCACATGTCCAATTTTTGCAGTATGCCCGTGTTTGATCTGATATTCGGATCGCACTTGGCTATACAAGTCAATGAGTCCGTGGAAACTATTGGACTGCACTCAGATGACATCTGAGCATAGTCTGATTTCCATGGACAGGATCGGATCACACTATGATCACACTCTGATAAAATTCGGGTCAGTGTTTGATCAGAGTGTGATTTGCATAATTGACCAGATTATCTACGGCCATCTGCACCTGCCCCTAGGGTGTATTGTGCTGGCCAATAATTTTATCGACCATCCTGAGAACTGAGACGTTAGAGACTCCCTATGAATATTATCCCCCCTTGAAATGGTTAAGAACAGATAAACCATAGAATATACACTCTAAATGAGCACATAGACAATATTAAGTGACATACGCTTTGCAGGGTGAAGGAGATCATTTTTGGTTCTGCTAAACTGATGGAAATCACATGCCAATCAGTCCAGTAGAAACAAAGACCCCAATTTATCGGTCTGTTTACACCAAAATTCTGGTGTAAATCACCTTCAAATGTAATAACTTTGCCAAAATGGGAGGAGCTGGGTTGACCAGGTGCGGTAAAGCCTACCTGAAAATTATTCCTGCGCACCCAGCATTAAGACTGTCATACAAAACACCAATCTGAATTGGGCTGAAAATGTCTTCTGTTGCCCCTTCATCAAGTCAGTTTTGTGACCAATTCTGGAGCAAGTGGATGTCCACTAAAAAGATTTATAGTTATTAATAATGATGATGTTGCTTTGGTAAAGATTATTATTAATCATATTGGACGTCAGGGAATAATATAGTATATCAGACATACATCATTACTGACTTTGACCGATACATTTCTAGTATATTTCCCAAAGCTTAAATCATCTGTGGCTTATTATGAAACATAACTGTCGGAATAAGTGTTTGTAAACTGTGTAGACGCTTGTTATACTGTAATAATTATCACAAACATAAGCAAACCTATAATTATGGGGAGAATTGCTCAGTTTTTTATGATGTAACCAACAAAATTGTATGTTTGCCCCTTAGCAAACTGATATGTCCCAATTACAGACACATTCCTCTGTTTCACTCTTTACTTTCAGAATTCTTAGAGATTTAAAGAGAACCTGTCACCAGGATGATGCAGGTTGAGCTAAAGGTATAGGCATAAAGGCGCTGTTATACTAATTTAATGGGTAGGTTTAGATCTCATCTTCAAGCCAAGATCTGAATCTGCGCATGCGCTGCCACTGGTGCCAATTTACTGAAGACCGCAGGAGGTCAATCTGCACATGCGCCAACATGGTGCCATTTTCCTGAAGCCCAATGCAAGATCAATGTGCGCAAGAGTCATCCATGGTTAGGACAGCGCCAGCGCAAAAATTAACACAATGAGAAGATACGGACATCAGAGGCAGCAGAGGGGCTGTGTCAGAGACGAAGACCCTACCACAGCTTATTGCACCCAAACTTCTAATGATAATTAGACAACCACGGATTTCTACACTGAACATGCCTATTAAATCAGTATAACAGCACCTTCATGCCCATACCTTTAGTTTAACATGCCTGATCCTGATGATGGGTTCTCTTTAAACTCTATGGACATGTTGTATGTTTGTTGTGAACTCTGTGAATCCAGAAATCTGGTGCCATTTCTAGCTTTCTAGCTTTTATTATTGCTTCAAAGGCTCAAGGAACGCAAAAAAATACAAACATACTCCTGGGGTCCAGCGCTGCTTCTTGCCAGCGTTCCGTTCTTTGGTGATTGACTGCAGCGGTAACATCACATCAACAGCACTGCTGCAAATCACTAATAACTCCTGCTGACTGCATTGGCAGTGCAACAAAGCTCAGTTGTTGGCAGTAATGCTGTTGAAATGACATAATAATAATCTTTATTTATATAGTGCCATCATATTCCGCAGCGCTTTACAGTTTAACAGTTTCAAAACACAAGTCATAAGTAACAACGTTAACAATACAATAATTAAAGCAAAATAAGCCGACCCTGCTCATGAGAGCTTACAATCTACAATGAGGTGGGGGAGATACAAAGTACAGGTGTTTATATACAATGGTGCATTTACAATGATGGTCCAGCCATCTTGAGGGAGTGAGGGATGGATGGAGATAGTGAATGGGCTACACACACACACACTTACACAGAATACATAGAATTACTTTGATTAGTGAATGTGATAGGCCGCTTTGAACAAATGTGTTTTGAGGGAGCGCCTGAAACCATGCAAATTGTGGATAGTTCTAATTTCTTGGGTAGAGCATTCCAGAGGATTGGCGCAGCGCGGGAGAAGTCTTGGAGTCGGGAGTGGGAGGTACGGATTAGTGCAGAGGTTAGTCGAAAGTCGTTTGCAGAGCGCAGCAGTCTGTTAGGCCGATAGATAGAAATGAGGGAGGAGATGTAAGGGGGTGCTGCACTGTGGAGAGCTTTGTGGGTGAGAACAAGTACTTTGAATTGGATCCTATAATGAATGGGTAGCCAGTGTAAAGACTGGCGAAGAGCGGACGTGTCCGAGTACCGATTAGCCAGATGGATTACCCTGGCTGCTGCATTAAGGATGGACTGGAGAGGGGATAGTCGAGTAATGGGGAGGCCAAGTAATAGAGCGTTGCAGTAGTCCAGGCGGGAGTGGATCAATGCTACAGTGAGGGTTTTTGTTGTTTCCATGGTGAGAAAAGGGCAGATTCTAGAGATGTTCTTTAGGTGTAGGCGGCAAGAGCGGGCAAGAGATTGTATATGGGAGGTGAAGGAGAGATTGGTGTCAAACATAACACCCAGACAGCGAGCCTGCTGCCGGGGTGTTATTATGGTGCCGCCCACGGAGAGGGAAATGTCAGATTTATGGAGGTTAGTAGACGGCGCGAGCAGAAGAAGTTCAGTTTTGGAGAGGTTGAGTTTCAGATAGAGAGCGGACATGATGTTGGAGACTGCGGACAGACAGTCAGTGGCGTTCTGTAGTACAGCGGGGGTAAGGTCGGGGGATGACGTGTATAGTTGTGTGTCATCAGCATAAAGATGGCACTGAAAGCCAAATCTGCTGATGGTCTGTCCAATTGGGGCTGTGTAGAGAGAGAAGAGAAGGGGGCCAAGGACTGAGCCCTGGGGTACACCGACAGTGAGAGGAAGAGAAGATGACGTGGAGCCAGAGAACGAAACACTGAAGGAGCGGTCAGAAAGATAGGAGGAGAACCAGGAGAGAACAGTGTCCTTAATACCTAGTGAGTGGAGCCTAGACAGTAGGAGACGGTGGTCAACCGTGTCGAAAGCTGCAGAAAGGTCGAGAAGAATGAGCAAAGAGTGGTCACCGTTACGTTTTGCTGTAAGAAGGTCATTGGTCACTTTGATGAGTGCAGTTTCAGTCGAATGTAGGGGGCGGAAGCCGGACTGTGAAGGGTCTAGAAGAGAGTGAGTGGAGAGGTAACGGGTGAGGCGGGAGTAGACTAGGCGCTCCAAAAGTTTAGAGATGAAGGGGAGATTGGAGACCGGTCTGTAGTTGTTTGTGCAGGAAGGGTCGAGAGCGGGTTTCTTTAGTAGTGGAGTAATGATGGAGTGTTTGAAGGCGGATGGGAAAATGCCAGAGGAGAGTGAGAGATTAAAGATTTTAGTTAGGTGAGTTGTGACAACTGGAGAGAGAGACTGGAGGAGATGTGAGGGAATGGGGTCGGTAGTGCATGTAGTCGGACGAGAGGAAGAGAGGAGTCTGGAGACTTCTTCTTCTGTGATGGGATCAAATGTGGAAAGTGAGCCTGGGGAACAGCAGGGTGGGATGGGAGTCACAGCCCTTGGTGGTTGAGAGCAGATTTCCTGACGGATAGTATCTATTTTTTCTATAAAATGGGAGGCCAGGTCATCAGCACAAATGTCTGTGATAGGGGCTTGTGCTTTTGGCCTGAGGAGGGAGTGAAAAGTGTCAAAAAGTTTCTTGGGGTTGTTGGCTAGTGAGGAGATCAGGGTGGTGAAGTAGGTCTGTTTGGCGAGGTGAAGGGCAGCATTATAAGTTCTTAACATGAATTTAAAGTGGATGAAGTCTTCTGGTGTGCGGGTTTTTCTCCAAAGGCGTTCAGCACTCCTAGAGCATCGCTGAAGAAGTTGAGTTTGCAATGTAAGCCAGGGCTGTTTTACTGTGTGTTTGGAAGTTCTGAGGGTGAGCGGCGCTACTTGGTCAAGGGTGCTTCTAAGAGTGTCATTGTAGTGATGAACAGCCAGATCAGGACAGGAAAAAGAGTAGATTGGGGACAGCGATGAGTGTAGGGAGTCTGAAAGTGTCTGAGGGTTAATGGCTTGTAGATTTCTGAATGTGTGGTAGGTAGGAGTGCGCTGGGGTGGTGGAGGATTTGTGAGCATGAAGGAGCTCACTGCAGCTGATCAACAAAGGCCAAAGCATCAGCAAAAGGTGGCGTTAGACCATCAGAGCGTGAGTCTAAGCTCAGTTTATTTTTTCCCTGCCTCCTTAAGCCTTTGCAGAAATATATTTTTAAGCATAACCGAAATTAAAGGGGTTGTCTTGTTCAGACTTTGTTTGCTCATGATTTTCTTCTCTCCCAGGTGCTGCTACAGTCATTGTCTTCTCTCTCCCTGCAGATTCTGAAGTGGGTTATTCTACCTACCTGGTTTCTATCTTCCCTCACTAATAATATGCTCTACCATGCAAAACTCCCTTTCCTACTGGCATCTCTAACACTAAGATGAGGGAGTGTGAAAACAGTTACAGTGGATGCCTTTAGTCCTGACTGACAGCAACACCACAGCCACCAATTTACAGGAGTTGTACATACTCTACATCAACAAACTTCACATTTAGGACTCAAAATAATAAAAAAAAAAGTACAAAGGTGTGTATAGACTTTATAATAAACCTTTTAGACTTCTTTTGTTTGTTTTTTTTAGTTTTTATCCAGTAGACAATGCTTAGATGTTGACTTTAAGGTTTTGTTCCAACATTGTGCCATCATTTTGAGAAAAGTCTAGGATGAAAAACTGCCAACAGTCCAGATTTTCCTTGGATTATTTTGAAGCTTTCAATATACAACTCTTCACATAAGAAACCAGGAGTCTAATTCTTGGAATTAATATTAACAAGGTAATATTTTTATAAAAGCCGTTGTTTATTCAAAGGAGTCCTCAATTTTTATATCTCACAGGGGAGAGCTAGCCTGAAGAAAAAGAAAAGACATACTTTCCACCAGAATCTTCTCTTTGCTCCAGCTCGGCCAATACGAGAGTGCCTACAGAACTAGAAGTGATGACATCCCGACCACCTATCACCCGACCATGCAGCCAATTAATGGCCTCATTGATCTGAACAATAATGGTCATGATGTCATTGCTTCTGATCGACTGTAGCAACAGCAGCGCTGGGACGGTGAGAAGATTCTGTGTAAGCAAGATCGTTGGCACTACTGTAGAAGAAATTGTGGTGCCTGAGTAGGATCCCAATCCATATAATAATGTGATATAATCTCGGCACACACTGTGTGCCGAGATTATATCACATTACTATATGGTGAGAAGATTCTGGACATGTGTCTTCTTTTTTTTTTTTTTAGATCGGCTTTTTCCTGTGAAGGTTAAAAATATACTGATGAACAGAACAAATCAAAGTTGTCTGCATATGTAAGAATACAGACATACTGTAGATGGAGCTGACAGTAACCATATGGCACATTTTGTTAATTGTCTCTCTATATATATTAACAAGAAGAGGGTAAGGCTCAATAACTGAAAAAAAAATAAGTCTTTTTAGCTCACAATATTCATTCACATAATTGTTGATCCCACTCAGCAAGTTTGTGAATGGAATTTTTACGCCTCCCTTCTTTCCTGTGTGTTATCACATTACAGAATGCGTAGAAACTCTTAAAGTGGTGGCGCACGCTGTCAGTGTGTCATGGGTTTTTGTGGTGAGGGCTGTGACTGTGCTTACAGAAGGTTTAACATTGCATCAGCTTTGCATCAGACGCTGAGATGGCCAGCATTCAAGAATCAATGCAGGAGGGGCGGTTATGTAGTGCAGGTATTTGACGTGTCAAGCATTACCTGCCAAATATATACAATAAAGGGAGTCAAAATTACAGAATGGGATAGGTGAAGTATTATCTTCAAAAATAGGTGGTGAAGTATTTTACAAAGAAGACAATGATTAAATCCAGCAAATTATTTCTACAATATCACTAAAAAAATCCCTAAAAGTAAACAATACAGGATCATAAAACTATATACCAAAATATTATTCTAATGTACATAATATGGTATATTTTATATAATCTATATAATATATTTTATATACTTTATGAATATATGTATGATGTTCCTTGACAGCCCAATTCATTACTCGCTGATTCTTCTCTGTAAAGTATGTTTACTTGCATTTCTAAGGTTTTAGTTGCCAATGCCTCCATTACATTAAACATGCATATTTTTCCGTTTATACTAGATTGTGGTTATCAGATGATTATCCATTATGTTCTTTCATACTATGATGGAAACCCAAGCCTCCTGTTACTTTTGACTATGTCTGTGCCAAGCTGTCTGACTTATGATTGTTTAATACCGTAAGATAGAACTATATAAAAATGCTGTATAAAACAATACTTAATGTACTGATCTGTGCAACATCAATTTTATTTTACAACATAACTTGTTATGTTGTTTAGTGTACCTTATATACAGCTATTCACATGTACCTGTATTGGTAGCTATTAATGGATTTCTTGGACAGGACACAAATTGAATTTTTTGGCATTGGAAAATAATCTAAAATTTTCCCACCCATGTAGTGATGCTGTCCCAGATGTGCTCAATCGGATTCAGGTCTGGGGAACGAGCAGGCCAGTCCATAGCTTCAATGCCTTCATCTTGCAGGAACTGCTGACACACTCCAGCCACATGAGGTCTGGCATTGTCCTGCATTAGGAGGAACCCAGGGCCAAACGCACCAGCACATTCAACTTTGTACAGTCATGGCCAAAAGTTTTGAGAATGACACAAATATTATATTTTCACATGATCTGCTGCCCTCTGGTTTTTATGTGTGTGTTTGACAGATGTTTTTATCACAGACAGAAATATAATTGTAAACATATGAGTAACAAAAGCTTATATTGACAGTTAGAATGAGTTAATGCAGCAAGTCAATATTTGCAGTGTTGACCCTTCTTCTTCAGGACCTCTGCAATTCTCCCTGGCATGCTCTCAATCAACTTCTGAACCAAATCCTGACTGATAGCAGTCCATTCTTGTACAATCAATGCTTTCATTTTGTCAGAATTTTTAGGTTTTTGTTTGTCCACCCGTCTCTTGATGATTGACCACAAGTTCTCAATGGGATTAAGATCTGGGGAGTTTCTAGGCCATGGACCCAAAATCTCTATGTTTTGTTCCCTGAGCCATTTAGTTATCACCTTTGCTTTATGGCAAGGTGCTTCATCATGCTGGAAAAGGCATTGTTGATCGCCAAACTGCTCTTGGAGGGTTGGGAGAAGTTGCTCTTGGAGGACATTCTGGTACCATTCTTTATTCATGGCTGTGTTTTTAGGCAAGACTGTGAGAGAGCCGATTCCCTTGGCTGAGAAGCAACCCCACACATGAATGGTTTCAGGATGCTTAACAGTTGGCATGAGACAAGACTGGTGGTAGCGCTCACCTTGTCTTCTCCGAATGAGGCATTTTCCTGATGTCCCAAACAATCGAAAAGGGGATTCATCAGAGAAAATAACTTTACCCCAGTCCTCAGCAGTCCACTGCCTGTACCTTTTGCAGAATATCAGTCTGTCCATGATGTTTTTTCTGGAGAGAAGTGGCTTCTTTGCTGCCCTCCTTGAGACCAGGCCTTGCTCCAAGAGTCTCCGCCTCACAGTGCGTGCAGATGCACTCACACCTGCCCGCTGCCATTCCTGAGCAAGCTCTGCACTGCTGGTAGCCCGATCCTGCAGCTGAAACACTTTTAAGAGACAGTCCTGGCGCTTGCTGGTCTTTCTTGGGTGCCCTGGAGCCTTTTTGGCAACAATGGAACCTCTCTCCTTGAAGTTCTTGATGATGCGATAGATTGTTGACTGAGGTGCAATCTTTCTAGCTGCGATACTCTTCCCTGTTAGGCCATTTTTGTGCATTGCAATGATGACTGCACGTGTTTCTTTAGAGATAACCATGCTTAACAGAAGAGAAACAATGATGCCAAGCACCAGCCTCCTTTTAAAGTGTCCAGTGGTCTCATTCTTACTTAATCATGACAGATTGATCTCCAGCCATGTCCTCATCAACACCCACATCTGTGTTAATGGAGCAATCACTGAAAAGAGGTTAGCTGGTCCTTTTAAGGCAGGGTTTCAATGATGTTGAAATGTGTTTTGGGGGATAAAGTTTATTTTCTAGCCAAATATTGACTTTGCAAGAAATTGCTGTTAAGCTGATCACTCTTTATAACATTCTGGAGTATATGCAAATTGCCATTAGAAAAAGTGAAGCAGTAGACTTTGTAAAAATTAATATTTGTGTCATTCTCAAAACTTTTGGCCATGACTGTACAGAACAAATTATTCAATGAGAATATTTCATTCATTTAGATCTAGGATGTGTTATTTGAGTGTTCCCTTTATTTTTTTGAGCAGTGTATATATATATATATATATATATATATATATATATATATATATATAAAGAGAGAGAGAGAGAGAGAGAGAGAGAGAGAGATACAGTGGGTTCACTCTTTGTTTCATTGCAGCCATTTGGTAAATGCAAAAAAGTTCATTTTCTCATTAATAAATTTAATAAATTAGCAAAAATTTCTACAATTCTGTTTTTTTTCAGTAAAGATGGGGTGCAGAGTGTACACACATTAATGAGAAAAAAAATGAACTCTTTTGCATTTACCAAATGGCTGCAATGAAACAAAGAGTGAAAAATTTAAAGGGGTCTGAATACTTTCCGAACCCACTGTCCATAATCATCAACATTAACAGACATAAACACTTGAAATAGATCACTCGGTTTGTAATGACTCTATATAATATATGAGTTTCACTTTTTGTATTGAAAAACTGAAACAAATTAACTTTTTGATGATATTATAATTTTGTGAGATGCACGTGTACATACCATATACAGTATTTACAAAATGGCAAATTTCTCTAAAGAGAACTGATGACTGCCCTGAAATTCAATGCAATGTGGACTATCTTCTACTGCGTCAATCTCTATATCTGTCTGCTGAACTATTCTTTTTACCACATGTAAGTTTAATACCCTGTACAAAGAGAATAAGTAATCATATTTACTTTAAAAAACAATACAAAAGTAAAACACAACAAAAAAAAATAGGACGTAAAGCTAGGTATTGTTAACATATTATTTACAATTCTGGGCTTGTAAAATAAGAAAGTCGGGCGTGTTGTAATACATCATATGTCTGTCTGTGCTCTATTATATTCACCTGGGAGCGGGTACCTCCGGCAGCCGGGGGAGGGCAGAGCCAAAGAACCAAGCAGCTGCTGCACACACAAGAGGCTGATACAAGACACAACCATCCAGGACCTCATGGCCAGGACTAGTACTGGCTGACACTCACAAGTGCCCTGTGTGAAAGAGAAGGCAATATGTACAGTATATCTGTTATAGAAACGATCGCCATATACTATTTCTCTTAAGAGTTAAAATGTAAAAAGATTGCAGAAAACCAATTAGTGGAATTTCTACAGATGCTTAACAGCACTTGTCACAGATGTATTCATAAGCAGAAGGATTCCCTTCTACTAGTATCAGAAGTGAAATCTCTATTGCCTGATGAATATATATCTATTCATGAGTTTTCTCCACTGTATATAAATACACTATCCCGAACCCATTACAGTCTAATGTCTGATCGTATAAAGAAATTAAAATAGTTGAGAAAAGTTGTAAATCTGGTCTTATATGCACAATAAAGATCCATCCTTTTATCCTATATCTGTTCACCGGATAAGACCCCATTGCGCTTGTATTGTCCCCCCTGCCTCTCCCATATAAAGAAATTGTGATATATTAGCATAGATTACCCAGGTTACATATATATGATATATTACAGGGTAACTTGGGTAAGCTGCCCTGCGAGAAGGGAAGAAAGTCTCTGAAGGTAATCAATGAAAGGAGTATTTCTTCAGTTTATCCATACAAACTATTCTATTCTTCAGTCTTAGAAAGTAATTAATAGTTTTACCCAAAGTAACCAAAAGTTTTTCCTGGTCCCCAACTTCAGGCTTCTGTAACTAATATTTTTACTGATCTTCAGAATTTCTAGCCTGAGATTTCTAACCTGATTCCGAGAAGCTTGTCCTTCTGCCGCCTCTCCTGCACTGTGTCTAATAGTAGAGTGGACAGGTACAAGCGCCTGAATATTGGGGGTGGGTCTAAAGTACTGGGATGGGAGGTTATACAGCTTAACTGTTTAAAGAGCCTTTATTACTAACATAATAGGCTGACGATTACAAGAATATCTTATCTAGGATTGAGCTCAGAAAAAAAGAACAGAGTAAGACATTTTCTATAAGTTAGTGTCCACATCAGGTTACAATCACTTGACAATCACTTAAGGAGCAATCGTCACTTTATTTTTATTTTTTTCATTCATAAATTAATAGTACATGTAAAAATTAGAATCTTTGAAATATATCTTATCAGAGAGATCTTCTTCTTTCTTCACCAGGACTTTTATTCTCAAAATTCTCAACTCACAGGTAAAATAAGTCTTCAGCTGAAAAAGGTTTTCTCATTACTGAGAAAGGAGATGACCGTTCTATGGAGAACTATAGAAGTAATTTCAGGAGAACTTGCAGCAGAATGTCTATCTTCTCTCCCAATAGAATCTGATCAGTGCCATTTGCCATTTCCTATTTCACTAATGGGAAAATCTGTCTTCACTGAATACAAATTTTACCTATAAATTTAGAGTGAAAGATCAGTCCAGGAGGAGAAAGAATCTAAATTTTCTGATAAGATATATTACAAAGTTGCTTATTTTCATGTGTATTATTATTATTAATTTATTAAATAAAAATTAAAAACAATGGTTACTCCTTAAAGGGGTTGTCCACTACTTTAAATTAACCCCAATCTATCCCCCCCTGGGGCCCCTAATGAATTTTGTAAATACCTCATGTTGCCTATACTGCCTGTGAGCGGCGCTATCCGTGGCCGCTCACAGGCTGCACATGACCCAGCGCTGATGTCATGACAAGTGAGGCGTAACTTAGCGCTGGGTCCCCGCGGTGCTGCTGGGTTGTGGGCGGGGTTACCCCCCACATCACACCCACATCCACCACGCACTTTCGCAATGAATGGGTGCACGGTGGATGCCGGGTGTGATGCGGGGGGATAACCCCACCCACAGCCTGGCAGTCAGCGTGGTGGGAGGAAGAGGGACCCCCCGGCTGCTGCCAGCACTTGTCGGGACTTCAGCGGAAGCAAGAGCCCGCTGCAGCCAGGGGTCACGTGCTGCCTGTGAGCGGCCAGCGATAGCGCCGCTCACAGGCAGTATAGGCAACATGAGGTATTTACAAAATTTATTAGGGGTCCCAGGGGGATACATTGGGGGGTTAATTTAAAGTAGTGTAAAACCCCTTTATTTAAATCTGACAGGTAAAAATTAAAAAGATTATGAGCCTTAAAATTTTCATCCTCTGAGACAAACACTTTCCTTCTTTAGTTGTATTTGACACTAAAAATTATATTTCCTTACACTGTGGGGGTCACGAGACGTTCTTTTTCATGTGTCACTGATTTATGTGTGAAAGTACTCCTAAAAGTATGCTTTCTTAAAATGAAGGCACAATGTAATTGAGTAAAGATATAAGTCCATTTATCCACAATAGCTTAAAGAGGTTGTTCACTACTTTATCATTGATGAATGTCTGATCGGTGGGGGTCCCACACCCAGCACCCCGACTATTAGCTGTACTCAGCATTGGTGGCCACTGGCTAGAGATGCTCAATTGCGGAGCTGCTTTGTCTTCTGATAGTGGCTGCAGCAGGGTACTACACATCCGCCTGCTATTCAAATCAATAGGTGACAGATGTGCAGTACCCTGCTGCAGCCACCACTAGACAATGGAGCAGCTCCGCAATTGAGTAATTCTGGCTGGTGGCCGGACCCGACATCAAGAACAGCCCCGCCAGCCAAAACACACTGATGGGAGCATAATCATTCCTGCAACACGTAAGCGCTGATCTGCCATGAGAAAGCTCACTGGAGTTCAAAGCTGATGAACCGCGGTGACTTCACTTACAGCACTGCTCGTTGCATGAGAACTTTCTCACACAGCGATCGGTGCCTTAAGTTAGGTCACCGGGATTCATCAGGTTTGAACTCTCGTGAAATTTCTAACAGCAGCTCAGTGCTTACATGCTGCGAAGCAATTACACTTCTGTCAGTGTGTTCCGGCTGGTGGGGATAGCGGTCGCATCACTGATGTAACATAGTAAGATAGTTAGCAAGGCCGAAAAAAGACATTTGTCCATCCAGTTCAGCCTATATTCCGTCAGAATAAATCCCCAGATCTACGTCCTTCTAAAGAACCTAATAACTGTAAGATACAATATTCTTACACTCCAGGAAGACATCCAGGCCTCTCTTGAACCCCTCGACTGAGTTCGCCATCACCACCTCCTCAGGCAAGGAATTCCAGATTCTCACTGCCCTAACAGTAAGAAACCTCATTTTGAAATGGTTTTTAGACTGGACGGTTACAGCAAGGCAACATTCAGGTTGTAAACCAGTTATCGCAGAGATGGATTATGGCGTGGGACAGTATTGCTAATCTTCACTTCAGACAGGTGAGTATTATGGTTTATTTTTTTTTTTACAAGGGACAAGAGCTTCAATGGATTATGCGTAAGATGAGTATAGCTGTACTTTTTTTATTTCAAATAAAGGACTCAGTGTCTTTCAATTAAAGGACTTTATTCTGGCTGTGTCTTTTTTACAATCTACTGTAACTATGGGGTTAGTAATGGGGGTTTCTTATAGACCCTTTCCGTTACTATCCTGTTGGTTTGACGTCAGCGGTCATAAAACAGAGGGGCTGGGCAAAGCACCAGAATAGGTGCATATAATAGATGCGCCTTTTATGGGGTGGCTACGGGCTAATATTTTTAGGCTAGGGAGAGCAATATCCATGGCCCCTTATCAGTCTGAGAATACCAGCCCCAGCTGTTTGCTTTAGCTTGGCTGATTGATAAATACGGGGGCGACACATGCCATTTGTTTAAAATTATTTATTTAAATAATATTAATTTATTTTAGTTCTTAATTTAAATAATTAAAAACACAGCATGGGACCACTCTATTTATGATAACAAACCATGATAAAGCTGACAGCTGGGGTTACAGCCTAAAGCTGCCAGTCTTGCCTGCAGCGGTTTTCAAAAATAGAGGCGACCCCACGTAATTTTTTTAATTTATTTATTTTTAGCACAGATGCTGGCTGATGAATACTCCCATCAGCGGCGCCTGCTCTCACTATTATCAGCGACAGCAGGCGTAGGCTGATGGGAGTAGTACTCTCACATCAGCTGACGTGTGTTACCGATGGTAACCTTTTTACCGACACTGCCGGTAACATCTGACAGTGTGGCAACAGCAGCTCTCTTACCAGCGGTAATGATCTTACCGCCGATCAGAGCCACCGGTGTTTCTCTGCATGACAGCGTGGGAAGCATCTGATGTTCAGAGTGACAAACCCAAACTGTAACACAGACTTTCTGGAGAAGTCCATGTTCGGGGTCCATGCCCGAACACTAGGTGTTTGGTACGGACCCTGAACTTTACTGTTCGGGATCGCCTATTTCTAGTTAAGCTTCTGACTGCAAATCCTTTTTGTACTTTACAAAGAGGTACACTAAGCATGACCAACTGTGGCCTTTTTATGTCTCAGAAATAAAGAATGTACTGTGGATTAAAAACACACAAACTTAGATGCACTTGGTAGACTATTCATCCTTTTGTTAGACTGCACTTCCATTACCAGGTTTAATGGCTATGCATGTGCTTGCTGAAAGGGAGTCTTTTCACATATGTTTTTCCAGTACAGTTCTGTGCAAAAGTTTTAGGCAGTTGTAGAAAAAATGCTAAAAATTAATTCATAATTTATTTCTATCAATAAAAAATGCAAAGTGGATGAACAAAAGATAAATGTAAACCAACCGATATTTGGTGTGACCCCACCTTGCCTTCAAAATCTTAGAAAAGCATCAATTTTCTAGGCACACTGGCACAAAGTGACAGTTTTGTAGGATTGTAGTCAAGTGTATGAGCAACCATTTATGCCACATAGGTGATAATGATTATCGTTTCGAAATGTAGGTTGAAACACAGTTATTAAATGTAACAGGAACTGCTGTGTAGAAGGCTTGACTCTGGGTGAAGAACAGCCAAAGGTGAGGTTGTGGAAGACAGTTTCAACTCACATCAAGATTGAACACAGCAACAAGACACATAGTAGCTATTCTGCATCAGCAAGGCCTCTCCCATGCAAAGATTTTAAAGCACACTTTCAAGATGAGATGTTCACAGTCTTTTGAAGAAGTACTGAGAAATAGATAACACTGAGTACTGTAGACATAGTTGCATGCCAAGGTAAGTTTGTGAAAGCCATATAATGCTTACTTCCCTTTGAAATCAGATGTCCAGCAGTGCCATCAGCTCAGAACTGACATTGACCTGTGAGACCAAACTACACCCATCTACTGTTCTCATTAGCAGTGATTTTTATGTAAGAATTGTGGCCAAAACAGAACAGAACATCTTTTGGATATCATGGAAACAAGGCAAAGTGACACAACTGTCCGTGGAAAAACAGGAATTGGGGTGCTGAAAAATGACAAGTGCTTTGAACTAATTAGGGAAAATTTTAAATATCTGGCTATAACAGAAGACAGTTTGTTTACATAATGACTGGAAAACAATGCAATATTGAGTGTCTGAAGGAAAATTTGAAGCAAGGCGGCGAGTTCTTGCAA
>JARQOD010000004.1:339349916-339394767 GCA_033576555.1 Oophaga sylvatica | reverse complement strand
ACGGCCCTGTGTATATATTTATAGTATTTATTGTCTAAGGCTAGAAATCAGTATATATCCATTGTATTGAGGAGCGTCACAGCTTCTAACCAAACATTTCATTTCATGTATTGGCAAATCCACATCATAATCTACATAAGCTCCAAAGAAGAGGATTGCACACAAGGAATTAATAAAAAATATATATATCACTTTATTACAACAATGAAAATACCAATACAAAAAATAGATAAAAAAGAGATTGGTGGTGGTGTCCCATGGGATGGAACCACAGAATCAACCAGGCATAAATGTAGTGAATTACAATTCATACATGTATATAGTGGTATGTTCAGTATATCAACAAAGCACCCATAGACAAGATCCCTGACTACAATGAATCACATAGGAGCTGAAGCTATAGGTATAAAGCAACATAGGGAAAGCTGTAAGCCGTTCCAATGTATCAGCAGTACATGCATGTAAAAAACATAGATAATACAGACCTGGGACTCAGTGGTGCCACCCTCCTGAACGCGCGTTTCGGCAGCGTGCCTTCTTCCGGATTGTGTGCAATCCTCTTCTTTGGAGCTTATCTATCTACTGTTGCACTGAATTGCATTATAGTGTGCACTGAGGTATTGATGTTTTACATCTTTCCATTAAGTGCTAGCCTTATTTAGGTTATATCATAATCTACATGTACATCATTGATATATTTAGCTAACAAAACATTTTTCCCCTTGTCTTTGAGAAAATAAAGTCTAAAGGGCCCGTCTCACATAGCGATCTCGCTACCGAGATCGCTGCTGAGTCACTAGTTTTGTGACGCAGCAGCGAGCTCACCAGCGATATCGCTGTGTGTGACATTCAGCGACGATCAGCCCCCCTGCCGGGTATCGCTGATCGTCGCTGAAATGTCAGGACCTTTTTTTGATCGCTGGTTTCCCGCTGACAGGCACGCATCGCTGCGTGTAACAGGCGGGAGACCAGCGATCCGCTGGTAACCAAGGTACACAGCGGGTTTCCAGGCGCGGGGCTGTGCCTAGAAACCCGCTGTGTACCTTGTATACCAGCGCCCTGATGCAGGGAGCTGGTATCCAAGGTACACAGCGGGTTTCCAGGCACCGCGCAGCGCTTGGAAACCCGCTGTGTACCTTGGATACCAGCTCCCTGCATCAGGGCGCTGGTATCCAACGTACACTGCGGGTAACTAAGCGATGTTACCCGCAGTGTCGCTGTCCCAGATCGCTGCCTGAGCTGCCTGTTTGGCAGCTCAGCAGCGATCATGTAGCGATACACCAGCGATCCTGACAAGTGCATATCGTTGTCGGGATCGCTGGTGTATCGTTATGTGAGACCCAGCCTTAATACAGACTATTATCTGGCATACTGCAGGCACGCGTCATAAGTGGCGTCAGATTTCTTTAATCAGTTTATGCAAACAAAGTCCTGTTGTCCCAATTCTTAGAGCTGGGAGTGTTAGTGTCGCTGCTGAAGATGTACCACATGTAATTTTCTGACAAAGGTATGTTTTATTTATGCAGAAAACCCAGGACCATGAACTAAATAAATTACCTCATACAGGATTCTTACTGGAGTATGCAACTAAGAAAATTAACAAATCTATCTTTTTATCTATCTAGTAAACTAAAAATCAAAGCAGCGCTTTTTCATGCAAAAATGTGTGTAAAGCCTCCAGCGAAAACCTCTTACATATAACAAAAAACTAGGGCAGCACTCCAAAGTCAGATGATGGCAAAATAAATTTTAACCCCTTTAGCCCCAAAGGTGGTTTGCATATTAATGACCAGGCCAAGTTTTCCAATTCTAACCACTGTCACTTTATGAAGTAATAACTCTGGAACGCTTCAATCCCGGTGATAGATTGTTTTTTCGTGATATATTGTACTTCATGATAGTGGTAAAAGTTCTTCGGTATGACTTGCGTTTATTTGTGAAAAAAATGGAAAATTGGCGAAAATTTGCAAAAATTACGCAATTTTACAATTTTGATTTTTCATGCCCATAAATCACAGAAATTTGTCACACAAAATAGTTAATAAATAACATTTATCACATGTCTATTTTACATCACCACAATTTTGGAACAAATTTTTTTTAGGAAGTTATAAGGGTTAAAATTTGACCAGCAATTTTTCATATTAAGGGTTAAAATTTGACCAGCAATTTGTCATATTTCCAGCAAAATTTACAAAACCATTTTTTTACGGATCAAATCACATTTGAAATCACTTTGAGAGGTCTATATGACAGAAAATACCCAAAAGTGACACCATTCTAAAAACTGCACCCCTCAAGGTGCTCAAAATCACATTCAATAAGTTTATTAACCCTTAAGTTGCTTCACAGGAATTAAAAAAAAAAAAACATTTAACTTTTTTTCACCAAAAATTGACTTCAGATCCAATTTTTTTTATATTTTGACAAGGGTAACAGGAAAAAAATGGACCCCAAAATTGTTTGAGTGCATGGCAGAGCTCAGAAGCGAAGGAGCACCATTTGACTTTTTGGATGCAAAATTTGCTGAAGCAATTGGCGGATGCCATGTTGAGTTTGGAGAGCCTCTGATGTGCCTACACAATGAAAATCCCCCAAAAAATTACACCATTTTTGGAAACTAGACCCCTCAGGGAACTGATCTAGATGTATGGTGAGCACATTGAACCCTTAGGTGCTTCACAGAAGTTTATAACATTGAGGCGTAAAAGTAAAAAAAATCTTTTTCCCCACAAATGTTTTTAGCACAAAATTTTGCATTTTCAAAATGGTAACAGGAGAAATTGCACCATACAATTTGTAGTACAATTTCTCCTAAGTACGCAGATACCACATATGAGAGAGAAAACTACTGTTTGGGCGCTCAGCAGGGCTCAAAAGGGAATGAGTGTCATTTGACTTTTTGAATGTAAAATTTCCTGGAATCATTAGCGATCGTCATGTCCCATTTGGAGAGCCGCTGATGTGCCTAAACAGTGGAAACCCCCCACAAGTGACCCAATTTTGGAAACTAGACCCCTCAAGGAATTTATTTTGATGCATGGTGAGCACCTTGAACCCCCAGGTGCTTCACAGAAGTTTATAACATTGAGCCGTGAAAATAAAAAAATAACATTTTCCCCACAAAAATGTTGTTTTGGCCCCAAGTTTTGCATTTTCATAAGAGTAACAGGAGAAATTGCACCATACAGTTTATCATGCAATTTCTCTTGAGTACGCCGATACCACATATGTGGGGGAATACTACATTTGAGGCACAGTGCAAAGCTCAGAAAGGAAAAGGCGCCAAGGAGTTCAGATTTTGCTGGAATGGTTTGAGGTGCCATGTCACATTGGCAGAGCTCCTGAGGTGCCAGAACAACAGAAACCTGCTATATGTGAACTCATTTTACAAACTACACTCCCCAATGAATTCATCTAGGAGTGCAGTGATCATATTGACAACACATGTGACACAGAATTTTAGACCATTGAGCGGTGAAGAAAGAATAAATTACATTTTTACCACTAAAAAGTTGTTTTAGCCCCAAGTCTTTAATTTTTCTAAGGGCTAATAGGATTTTTTTTTACAAGAAACTGAGGTTCATTTTTTCTTGAGTGTGCCAATGCCCTACATGTAATCGTGAAATATTTTTCAGGAACAGTGCAAAGCTCAGAAGGTAAGACTTAACTTAACTGTTATGGTTTGCAAGTGCCATGACCCACTGGGAGAGCCCATTAGATGCCAGAACAGCAGAAACCCCCATAAATGACCCCATGACCCCATTTTACAGACTACACCTCTCAATGAAATCATCTAGGGTGCAGTGATCATATTGACACCACTGGTGTGTCACAGAATTTTATGCCATTGGGTAGTGAAGAAAAAATAACTACATTTTACCACCAAAATTTTGTTGCTGCATCCCCATGCTGTAGAAACTATCAGCTCTGCACTGACAGGGAAAATTTCTGATCATGCACTGCGCATGATTAGCAAGTTTCCCAACTCTGGTGACCCGGATGTCTTCATGACGACATCGGGTCAACATTGCAATGATCTCGTTCGATCGCAGCATTTCAGGAGTTAAAATGCCGGGAACAGTGCATGACCGCTCCTGGCACTTAGTACCGGGTGTCAGCTGTCAGAATCAGCTGACACCTGGCGCCGATCACGCACACACCACCACCCGTGTGCGAGGGCGATCGTGCAAACGTAATAATCTGTAAATGTTCAAATAGGCCCAGGTCTATCTACAGTGGGTACGGAAAGTATTCAGACCCCTTTAAATTTTTCACTTTTTGTTTCATTGCAGCCATTTGGTAAATTCGAAAAAGTTCATTTTTTTCTCATTAATGTACACTCTGCACCCCATCTTTACTGAAAAAAAAGAAATGTAGAAATTTTTGCAAATTTATTAAAAAAGAAAAACTGAATTATCACGTGGTCATAAGTAGTCAGACCCTTAGCAAATCCTTTTGCTTCTTGACAGTGATTCAAATCAATAGGGAGTGGATGTACTGTACCAGGCCGATAGGAAGCGTCTGATCGGCAGAAGTACCAGGTGTTGCATCCCCACCATTCAGAAATTGATGATCTATTCTAAAGACAGGCCTTCAATATAAAAGTAGCAGAAAGCCCTTTAACAATTATTTTCAGAAAAAGCAGTCCTCTGAGTGACAATCAGAGCGCTGATCTCAACATGACCGAGTCTATCTGAATTACATGAAGAGACAGAAAGATTTGCACAAGTGACATCTACAGATCTGTGGTTAGTTTTCCAAGATGTATGGAACAATAAGATGTATGGAACAACCTCCTTGCCAGCTTCCTTCAAACACTGTGCAAGTGTAGGAAGAAGGAATGGTACTTTGATACTGTTTTGTAGACAAAGAGTGGTCACACTAAATATTAGATTTTCCTTTTTTTCATTCCCTTTTCACTTTGTTAATTGATTAAAAACAAACTATTAACACTTCTACTTCTGAAAGTATTCTTCTTACATACCCCTCCCTTCGTTCTTGTGTTATGGAAA
The DNA here is from genome assembly GCA_033576555.1 of Oophaga sylvatica. Classification (NCBI taxonomy): domain Eukaryota; kingdom Metazoa; phylum Chordata; class Amphibia; order Anura; family Dendrobatidae; genus Oophaga; species Oophaga sylvatica. The sequence goes on along the minus strand of JARQOD010000004.1, from coordinate 339,389,752 downwards.
GTATTCAGACCTGGTGCTTAAGACAGCACCAGTTGTAAATACAGCCCTGAAGACACCACTTATTGTAGGTATTTGGACATTTCTGACACGTTAGCATAATCAGCAAAGTCACAGGATGATATATATGTTGCACATTAAGCAAACTGTCTTCAAATATTAACACAATGTCGTCATGTGTGCATTGCCACGAAGATCGCCGCGGTTGCACATTTGACTTCTCACAGCTGAGCTGCTGTTTCTTTGTGTTTGGCAGCTAGGGAGTTAATTCTGTCTGTGCTCGGTGCTGGACTGGGTGCAGTTTCTCCCGCTGCAATTGATTATTTGTTGATTGGTTTCCTTAAATTCCTGGTTGTCTGCTGGGAGTTGCCAGTGAAACCTTCATGCAGACCACAGATAGGAATGAATCTGTATAGACTTTAGTTGTGAGCTCCTTAGTTTGTCTAAGCTCAACTTGGTTAGAGTTTATTTCCCAGACCATTTATGTTCCTTGGTGTTTGAGTGTGTATGCAAGCGTGTGTTATCCTGTCTGTCTTATATGTCTAATCTGTGTATTAGCTGAGATCAGCCCATATCCCTTTGGTGGTAGTCAGGATCCTTCTTAGACTGATTACAGGTTCAGGTCTGATAGGAGACAGGTTAGGTTGGAGACTTGGACCTCTGAACCATTATCAGTACCTCCAAGGTGAGGGATTAGTTAGGACCCAGTTTAGGGTCAGGTTAGATCCCGGTCCACCTCTTTCCTGTTTCAGCTCATCAAGTCCTCAAGATTAACCCGAGTTCAGCAGATATCGTGTCAGGTAAATCTATTCTATCCTTACATGCTGATGTTGCTATACTAGTTGTTTATAGAGTGTTGTTCCTGTATTAATAGTTTACTGACATTGTATACATATCATTAGACAGCGTGACAATGTCAGAACACAAAAACACATATTTCAGTCTGCTATGTATATTGAGCAAGAATAAATTCTGTTTTTAAACACAGTGTTCCTTTGCCAGGTAACATGGCTAATCAGAAACACAGAATTACATATTGGCCTTACAAAAATATGTTTTTATACTGTTTTATCCAGTAGATAGAAAAATATTCAAAATTGAAAAATGGAGGAAACCAGAACATACCGCATCTTTATGGAACTAATGACACTTCTGAACTGAGGATGAGAGCAGAAATACCTATATGCTGTAATAGTGTATATATACAGGGCTATCTTCACAAGACCAACTCTTTTACTATACATGCATCAGCCACATTTAGCTATGAATGACTAATACACGTACAACTCGGCTTTTGGAAGATTATTTGGAATTATTTGATCGCCATCTGCTGGTGTTTTGTCCACATGAACTGCTGGTAAAATCAGACATTATATTCCAATATTTTTCTAATATATTATTTTATCTGTACAAAATACAGTGCCTTGAAAAAGTACTAATACCCATAAACATTTCCACATTTTTTCACATTACATCCACAAACCTAAATGTATTATATTGGGATTTTATGTAATATATCAACACAAAGTAGCAACTATTTGTTAAGTGTCAAGGAAATGATACATGGTTTTCTAATTATTCTAAAAATATAAATCTGAAAATTTTAAATCGGCAGAAATCGGACTACATCAGAGTCCAGACCAATATTTTTCATAGGCTTGAATGGGTGAGATTCATCCGATTCCAGAGTCAAATGGCAGCATGCTGCAATTTTTTTCCTTGACAAATTCCATCTGTGAAAAAAAAAGGTCATCAGCACAGCCCCATTGAAAAACATTGGTCCGATAGCACTCGTTCGATGGATACGGTGTTGTGAGCGAGTCTTAATATGAAGCTTTCCAACACAGGCTGACCTAGGCATAAAATAGCTGAAAAGACACAACAGATATAGAGAAACCAGTCGAACACTACTGATGTCAGAGTTGTGCGCTTTGTGCACTGTTCTGCTACCATAGTTGTGCCATGTAACATATTCTGATTGGCTCTAAAACCAGACGGCTCAATAACTGATCCTCTGGATGAATGAGAATCTATCCTATAGAAATCTATAGAATCAGATTTGTCATTTGCTTCCCTCCAGCTTATCTATAACATGGCAGAGGAGGAAGGGAATCCAGATGGCCGGAAAAGTGAACAAAAGCTAAATCCATGAAAAATGAACAACCAGAACTTTTTGTTCTTAAACATCCATACAAAGGCGATTCCTTATCACACTATCCCAGAGCTGAAAGCAAAGTGCAAGGTCCCATTGTTGATCACTATTTACTTCACCAAACAAGATCCTGGAGGAGAGGGGATGGTGATTGTTTTTAACATCTTTTATTCTAGAAGATTGCACTCAGTAATCTAGACACCTTTGTCATTGTCATTTTGGCATATTTGTCAGAAAGTTTTCAAAGGCTTGGATTAGTAATTTGAAACTTGGTTATGGAACGTAAAATGTATATGACAAAAACGAGCATCATTGCACAATACCTAGTGGACATGAAGAATTGCAGATGCTTAAATTACTAAGGGTACAAGTATCATTCCAAATACGGGGACATGCCATAGTATATCTGTCATTATAGAAAGAATGCATTGCTGGATGTGCGCCCAGAGGTTTCACCTATAGCAACTTTTAATTTAGTCAGAGTGAGATTGCAAAATGTCAGATTACTGGAAAGATGACTACAATAACCCTACACGCATAGAGCTGCAAACCTGCACTTACAGTATGTTGTCCAGTTAACATGTTCTTAGGGATACAAGGAAAAATATTTTAATCACTACTAATTGATTTTAATGGGAACATATCAGTTTTTTCTTGCCCCACAAATGACTACCAGGACCTGACAGGCCATGTTCACACTATCAGTATTTGGTCAGTATTTTGCATCAGTATTTGTAAGCCAAAACCAGGAGTCGGTGATAAATACAGAAGAGGTGATGTGTTTCTATTATACTTTTCCTCTGATTGTTCCTCACTTGGTTTTGGCTCACAGATATTGATGTAAAATACTGACCAAAATACTGAGCGTGTGATCATAGCCTTAGGCCGGCGTCACACTCACCGTAGAAAAATACGGACCGTATTGTACGAGCGTAATACGCCAAAATGTTGCCGGCACAACAATCCGTATTTCATCCGTTGTCAGGATGCGGCTGCGTATTTTGCGCATGTAAGCATCCGTATGCAATCCGTATGGCATCCGTACAGCGTATTTTTCTCGCCGCCTTGCAAAATGGACATATAACGGTTTTTAGGCCTGAAACTAATTGAAATCATCTTGCGTATTTCTCGCAAGTCCCACGTCTGGTCCGTGTGTAATCCGTTGTTTTCTCGCACCCATAGACTTTCATTGGCGTACAACGGGCGTAATACGTGTACAATTGCAGCATGCTGCGGGTGTCTCACACCATAAAATACGGCCGAGAAAAAAACGCATGATCAGAGCTGCCCCATAGATAAACAGTGGTCCGTGTGTAATGCGTGGTTTTCACGCCTCTCACTCGTCCGTATTCCTACTTAGGCCTCTTTCACACTTCAGTCGTTTGGCGTGTCAGAATCCGACATCATGGCGGATTGGCGGATCCGACAAAAATAGTGAATAACGAAGTCAAAGGATCCTTTATTTTGGCGGATACGCTAATGGTTCCGCCAAAATAACGGATCCGTTGACTCCGTCACATCCGTTTTTTCCAGCCGTTTCATCCGTTTTTTGACGGATCCGTTATTCACAAGGGAGGATCTCCAACATGATTGGCTCCTGGAAACATGCTGTACTGTGATTGGCTACTGGAAAACTATGTGGAAACTATAAATAGGGTGTTTTTACACCATATTATTTGAAAGGTTTTAGAGCAAGTGGCAGCGATGGAGATTATTTTGGAGAATATGGCGAAGATTTGCGAGGATTTTACAGTGGAGGCTAATCGTTTGGCAAAGATTGTTCAGGAGATGGAAGCCAGACAGCAGATCCTGCGTCGTCGGCAGAGACGGATGTGGATCCATCACATAAATGCGAGGCGGATGATCTGTGGTGTTTATTCCACCATGTACATGGAATTACAGCAGAACCCAAGCAAGTTTTTCAACTATGTCAGAATGCGAGCTGACAATTTCGAGTTTTTGGTTGGACGCATCAAAGATAGAATTAGGAGACAGGACACTGTCCTTCGTTTTTCAATATCACCAGCAGAGCGTCTGATGGTGACAATTAGGTAAGTTTTTTTTTTTTTACAAAATTTTGCAAAATGTATGTTGCTGGTTTTTTTTTTTTTGGTTGTTGGTGGTTTTTTTTTTGGTTGCTGCTTTTTTTTTTTTTTGGTTGCTGTTTTTTTTTATTAATTATTGTCTTCTCCTTTTTTGCAGGTTTCTTGCAACAGGGGAATTATTTTCTCTCTGCATTTCCAGTACCGGCTTGGCATTTCAACAATATCTGGGATTGTTAAAGAAACCTGCCAGGCATTGTGGGATTGTTTGCACGATGAATTCCTCCCAGAGCCAACACAGCAGAGATGGCTAGAAATTGCAGATAATTTCATGGATATCTGCCAGTTCCCCAACTGTGTTGGTGCTGTGGATGGCAAGCACATTAGAATAGTGAAACCCACTGGATCCGGATCTCTATTCTTCAATTACAAAAAAATTTTCTCTATTGTACTTATGGGCATTGCTGACGCCAAATGCAAGTTTATTGCTGTGGATATAGGTGCATATGGGCGTTCAAACGACTCGCAGGTTTTCAAGAATTCGCCTATGGAACGTCGATTATGTGGCGATACTTTTCAGTTTCCATCTCCAAGACCACTCCCTGGAACCTCTGGCCCTGCATTGCCCTTTGTCTGTGTGGGAGATGAGGCCTTTCAGCTGTCACCACATTTGTTGAAACCCTATGGCAGTCATGGATTTGACACAAAGGAAAAAAATATTCAACTACCGTTTGACAAGGGCCAGAAGAGTTGTTGAATACGCATTTGGAATACTAACAGCGAAATGGAGAGTGCTGCTGACCGCAATCAAACTACAAAGTGAGACTGTCGACCATGTGGTCAAGGCTTGTGTGGTCCTGCACAATTTTGTCATCTCCAAAGAAAATTTGCCCATGGATGAAAATGTAAATGCGACCACCTTGCAGGACTACACCAACATAAGTTTTCGGAGTACTGGATCAGTGTCAAGAATGCGTGACAAGTTTGCGGACTATTTTATGTCACCGGAAGGACGGGTGGACTGGCAGGATGACATGGTTTAATTTTTTGTATTAGTTTTTTGTACTATATATACCCTGCTTTTCTTTTTTTAACAAAAATCTGAATTGTTTGGTATCTATACCAGAATGTTAGTACCTTTTGTGAAGTTATCTGTACCCTATTCTTGGTACCTTTACACCAAGTTGTGTGTGTTATAACCTTGTAATGTTTTTACAGTTTATTTAAAAAAAAGACATTACATTTTTTGAACCAAAATAAATTTTATTATTTAAAAAAATGTTTTCTTTTTATTTTCAAAAACATTTTTCAAAAGACATTTTCAAAAAGTTTTATATACATAAATGTACAGAACTATATACAATATATATACATACATTCACAGCACTATATACAATATATACATACATTCACAGCACTATATACAATATATACATAACAGCATTATATACATTATTTACAAAGAGGTGTACTCTTGCGTGGAGATACTAGAGGAGGGGCTGACAGGGCGGACCACGTCGATAGTGGGGGACGGAACAGCAGGTTGTGTAGGATCAGAAGTGGAGGGAAAAACATGAGGTTGGGAAGGGAGTTGAGGAGCAGATGAGGTTTGTGGGAGGAACGGTGAAGGTGTTGGTGGGATGGGGTACGGTGAAGTTAAGGGTGAAAACGGAAAGGGGGAACTAAAATACTGGGAATATTGAAATGGGAAAGGAGTGGTAGGAGGATGGGCGGCAGCTTGCTGGCTGGCAGCTAGATGTGCGGCTGCTGGATGTGCGGCAGCTGCAGGGGTGAACCTAGCCTCTCTGCTGCCTGAGGCGAACAGCAAAACGGCGCCCCCCCATTGTAAAATCAGTACAAATAAATCTGGTTTACTCTTACTAGCCTAACGTGACGCACATGTGAAATACATACACTTTTAGGGTATGTGCAGACGTTGCAGAATCTGCTGTGGAATTTTCCACGCAGATTTTGCTAAATCCGCAGGTAAAATGACCTGCGTTTTACCTGCGGATTTGCCGCGGTTTTTGTGCGGATTTCCCCTGTGTTTTGAGACCTGCGGATTCCTATTTAGAGCAGAACTCAAAACGCTGCGGAACTGCACAAAAGAAGTGACGTGCTGCGGATTTAAATCCGCACAAAATCCGCGCGGAAAAATCCGCAGCATGTGCACTGCGATTTTTTTATTTCCATTGAATATAATGGTACTGTACATCACTTGCAGTTCTGCTGCGGATCTGCAGCGGCAAATCCGCTGCGGATCCGCAGCAGATTCCGCAACGTGTGCACATGTGCACAGACCCTTAAATAGGAATATGTTTGAAACATCGATTTTTATATTTGTTAAAGTTCTGTATAAGTAGTACACCTTGTAAACACATGGCTCCACTCCATAAACCTTGTACACATGCGGCTTTGGACCATACACCTCATACACATGCGGTTCCGCTCCGTACACACGCGGCTCCGCTCCATACACCCCGTACACACATGGCTCTGCTCCGCTCCGTACACACACGGCTCAAGCACGGAGCCCTGTGTGTACGGAGCTGAGCGGCTCAGCTCCGTACACTTCGTACACACAGGGCTCCGTTTCGTACGCCCCGTACACACACAGCACTGCTACAGCCACCTCGTACACACACGGCTCCGCTCCGTACACGGCTCCGCACACCTCGTACACACACGGCTCCGCTCCGTACACCTCGTACACACACAGCTCTGCTACATCCACACTGTAAACCCCTCCTGATCCCACACATAAACTTACCTTCATCCAGCACCATGACAACCAGGACAGCAGACCTGCACACAGGGAGCTTGACCATGTGACCACTGACTCCTCCCCCTCCTGTGACCTCATCACAGGTCCTGGTCGCACATAAGAAGACAGCACAGCAATGGACTCCTGGCTGCCAGAAGCTGAAGTGGAAAGGTGGGAGGGTGAGGAAGGGGTGCATGGGGGGCGTGGCTGCTTCTCACTGCGGGACACATAGCACAGTGCTCAGGAGTGTAAAACTCAGCAGGGATTAAGGAGAGCCGGCACCACATCACATGTTCTGAGTTCTGCTCTGCCGCCCCCTAGCTGCCGCCTGAGACCGAAGGCTCAACTCGCCTCATTATAGGTGCGCCACTGGGCAGCTGGATAGCCTGCAGCTGGATGGGTGGCAGGTTGAAGTGGGGAAGGTGTTTGAATTTGGTGAGTAGGTGGATGGGCTCGGGACATTGCCTGCACTAGAGAAGTGTGGCAGCCTTGCATCACATGCATCTGCAGGTCAGGAGTTAGATTTTCCATGTGCCGAGTACTGACTGAAAAAAGCAGTGTCTCGGTGCTAATTTTGCATCTGACTGCATCCTCTCACCAGGCTGCATACTTCCTCCCATAGCCGTCGGGTGATGACTTGGTCAGCATGGCGGCGGTCAGCCATATTCCACAGCGCCTCCCGATCTTGGACCTCTTGGATGAGGGTGTCAACGTCGATCCCTCCATCCTCACCATCTGTATCGGGAGCACGCCGTGAAGCCTGTGGAGAAAAGAAAAAAAAATTTTAAGCTACATGAAGTAAAATAATTTAGCAAACACAAAACAAAAAAAGTGTACTTACCTGCTGACCGCCGCGATGATCATGCCGACGACCATGGGAGGTCCTTGGAGGAACTCTCCTACGAGACCTGAATTGTGAAGACTATAAAACAGAAAAAAAAAATTAAGTGCATGGAATGGCGTTATGTCTTGTGTGTGCTGTGATCACTGTTTGTGTTGGGTAACAATGTGATGTGAGGATCTGTCTGTGAAAAACTTACACTCTGCGCACCCACTCCTGGTATTTCTCCACCCTGACCGTCTCCTTCTGAAAGCCCATCTGCTTCAGCTTCCTGTGAAAACAGAATACATGCATATAGGTTTGCAAATAATGTTATCATCAGGGAAAAAAAAAAATTTACCTCTGTTCGCCTATGCTGTGGCGGGGGGCTCCCAGAAGAAGACATTACTGGTTAAACAACTGGGCCTGACTGTGTCCTCCAAGTAATCTGCAAGTATAAAGACAATTCAGCAACTATACAAAAGAGGGAAAAACATGAGGTTGGGAAGGGAGTTGAGGAGCAGATGAGGTTTGTGGGAGGAACGGTGAAGGTGTTGGTGGGATGGGGTACGGTGAAGTTAAGGGTGAAAACGGAAAGGGGGAACTAAAATACTGGGAATATTGAAATGGGGAAGGAGTGGTAGGAGGATGGGCGGCAGCTTGCTGGCTGGCAGCTAGATGTGCGGCTGCTGGATGTGCGGCAGCTGCAGGGGTGAACCTAGCCTCTCTGCTGCCTGAGGCGAACAGCAAAACGGCGCCCCCCCATTGTAAAATCAGTACAAATAAATCTGGTTTACTCTTACTAGCCTAACGTGACGCACATGTGAAATACATACACTTTTAGGGTTTGTGCAGACGTTGCAGAATCTGCTGTGGAATTTTCCGCGCAGATTTTGCTAAATCCGCAGGTAAAATGACCTGCGTTTTACCTGCGGATTTGCTACGGTTTTTGTGCGGATTTCCCCTGCGTTTTGAGACCTGCGGATTCCTATTTAGAGCAGAACTCAAAACGCTGCGGAACTGCACAAAAGAAGTGACGTGCTGCGGATTTAAATCCGCGGAAAAATCCGCAGCATGTGCACTGCGTTTTTTTTTTTCCATTGAATATAATGGTACTGTACATCACTTGCAGTTCTGCTGCGGATCTGCAGCGGCAAATCTGCTGCGGATCCGCAGCAGATTCCGCAACGTGTGCACATGTGCACAGACCCTTAAATAGGAATATGTTTGAAACATCGATTTTTATATTTGTTAAAGTTCTGTATAAGTAGTACACCTTGTAAACACATGGCTCCACTCCATAAACCTTGTACACATGCGGCTTTGGACCATACACCTCATACACATGCGGTTCCGCTCCGTACACACGCGGCTCCGCTCCATACACCCCGTGCACACATGGCTCTGCTCCGCTCCGTACACACACGGCTCAAGCACGGAGCCCTGTGTGTACGGAGCTGAGCGGCTCAGCTCCGTACACTTCGTACACACAGGGCTCTGTTTCGTACGCCCCGTACACACACAGCACTGCTACAGCCACCTCGTACACACACGGCTCCGCTCCGTACACTTCGTACACGGCTCCGCACACCTCGTACACACACGGCTCCGCTCCGTACACCTCGTACACACACAGCTCTGCTACATCCACACTGTAAACCCCTCCTGATCCCACACATAAACTTACCTTCATCCAGCACCATGACAACCAGGACAGCAGACCTGCACACAGGGAGCTTGACCATGTGACCCCTGACTCCTCCCCCTCCTGTGACCTCATCACAGGTCCTGGTTGCACATAAGAAGACAGCACAGCAATGGACTCCTGGCTGCCAGAAGCTGAAGTGGAAAGGTGGGAGGGTGAGGAAGGGGTGCATGGGGGGCGTGGCTGCTTCTCACTGCGGGACACATAGCACAGTGCTCGGGAGTGTAAAACTCAGCAGGGATTAAGGAGAGCCGGCACCACACCACATGTTCTGAGTTCTGCTCTGCCGCCCCCTAGCTGCCGCCTGAGACCGAAGGCTCAACTCGCCTCATTATAGGTGCGCCACTGGGCAGCTGGATAGCCTGCAGGTGGATGGGTGGCAGGTTTAAGTGGGGAAGGTGTTTGAATTTGGTGAGTAGGTGGATGGGCTCGGGACATTGCCTGCACTAGAGAAGTGTGGCAGCCTTGCATCACATGCATCTGCAGGTCAGGAGTTAGATTTTCCATGTGCCGAGTACTGACTGAAAAAAGCAGTGTCTCGGTGCTAATTTTGCATCTGACTGCATCCTCTCACCAGGCTGCATACTTCCTCCCATAGCCGTCGGGTGATGACTTGGTCAGCATTAGTGTTGAGCATTCCGATACTGCAAATATCGGGTATCGGCCGATATTAGCTGTATCGGAATTCCGATTCCGAGTTCCGATATTTTCGTCTTATCGGATACCGGAATCGGGATTGTCACTGTCACTGTCAGTGTCCGTCGGTCGGGTCTGTCAGGAGTCAGCGGCACTTACCCGGCAGAAGATCTCCGGCGGTCACGTCCTGCACTGCTTCATGGCCGCCATCTTCTTTCCCCGGCGGTCACATGCAGTTTCTCGCGATAACTGCAGTGACTGCTGGGTAATCGCGGCCGTAAAGCAGTCAGTCCGATGACGTCACCGCCGGGGAAGCAGGTAATCAGCTGTGCTGCGTTGCAATGACAGGCTCTGCCTGTCATTGCGATGTAGCAGAGCTGGATCGTCGTGGGACTATCGTTATGGACTGCGTCGGACAGGTGGTATACTGTTGGTTTGTTTTTTTTCTTTTTTTACAGGAGATCGATGGCGTCGCAGGAATGAGAGAGTAATAAAAGAAATGAAAACTGTGTTGTCTCTTTTATTTCATTAAAAGACTTTTTTCTTGCTGTGTCTTTTTTTTATACATTTAATAACTTTGGGATTAATAATGGATCGGTGTCTTATTGACGCCTCTCCATTATTAACCGGGCTTATTGTCACCGTGCAATCAACGGTGACAATAACCCCTTATTACCCCGCTTGCCACCGCTACAGGGCAAGTGGGAAGAGCCGGGTAAAGTGCCACAATTGGCACATCTTTTGATGCGCCAAATGTGGGGCTGCTGTAGCCTGGTATTATCAGGCTGTTGAGGGCCAAAATCCATGGGCCTTGACAGTCTTTTAATACCAGGCCGCAGCAGTCTGCATTTTACTTGGCTGGTTAACAAAAATAGGGGGGATCCCCACGCCGTTTTTTTTTCGAGGGGATCCCCTATTTTTGTTAACCAGCCAAGCTAAGCAGACTGCTGTGGCCTGGTATTATCAGGCTTGCAAGGTCCATGGATATTGGATCCTTACCAGCCTGAAAAACCAGGCCTCAGCGGTCTGCTTCATCTGGCTGGTTAACAAAAATAGGGGGGACCCCACGCCAATTTTTTTCAAGGGGATCCCCTATTTTGTTAATCAGCCAAGATATGCAGACTGCTGTGGCCTGGTATTATCAGGCTGGCAAGGTCCATGGATCTTGGCTCCTTAACAGCCTGAAAATCCAGGCCTCAGCGGTCTGCTTCATCTGGCTGGTTAACAAAAATAGGGGGGACCCCACGCCAATTTTTTTCGAGGGGATCCCCTATTTTTGTTAATCAGCCAAGATATGCAGACTGCTGTGGCCTGGTATTATCAGGCTGGCAAGGTCCATGGATCTTGACTCCTTAACAGCCTGAAAATCCAGGCCTCAGCGGTTTTCTTCATCTGGCTGGTTAACAAAAATAGGGGGGACCCCACGCCAATTTTTTTCGAGGGGATCCCCTATTTTTGTTAATCAGCCAAGATATACAGACTGCTGTGGCCTGGTATTATCAGGCTGGCAAGGTCCATGGATCTTGGCTCCTTAACAGCCTGAAAATCCAGGCCTCAGCGGTTTTCTTCATCTGGCTGGTTAACAAAAATAGGGGGGACCCCACGCCAATTTTTTTCGAGGGGATCCCCTATTTTTGTTAATCAGCCAAGATATACAGACTGCTGTGGCCTGGTATTATCAGGCTGGCAAGGTCCATGGATCTTGGCTCCTTAACAGCCTGAAAATCCAGGCCTCAGCGGTCTGCTTCATCTGGCTGGTTAACAAAAATAGGGGGGACCCCACGCCATTTTTTTTTCGAAGGGAACCCCTATTTTTGTTAATCAGTTCCCTCTGACGTCACTGATTGTGTCCCTGGCTGACCTGAAGTGAAAGTGGAAAGCAATCAATTAAGCTTTCCACTTAAGGGCCCGTCTCACATAGCGATATCGCTACCGAGATCGCTGCTGAGTCACTAGTTTTGTGACGCAGCAGCAAGCTCACCAGCGATATCGCTGTGTGTGACATTCAGCGACGATCAGCCCCCCTGCCGGGTATCGCTGATCGTCGCTGAAATGTCAGGACCTTTGATCGCTGGTTTCCCGCTGACAGGCACACATCGCTGCGTGTGACAGGCGGGAGACCAGCGATCCGCTGGTAACCAAGGTACACAGCGGGTTTCCAGGCGCGGGGCTGTGCCTAGAAACCCGCTGTGTACCTTGGATACCAGCGCCCTGATGCAGGGAGCTGGTATCCAAGGTACACAGCGGGTTTCCAAGCGCTGCGCGGTGCCTGGAAACCCGCTGTGTACCTTGGTTACCAGCGGATCGCTGGTCTCCCGCCTGTCACACGCAGCGATGCGTGCCTGTCAGAGGGAAACCAGCGATCAAAAAAAGGTCCTGACATTTCTGCGACGATCAGCGATACCCGGCAGGGGGCTGATCGTCGCTGAATGTCACACACAGCGATATCGCTGGTGAGCTCGCTGCTGCGTCACAAAACTAGTGACTCAGCAGCGATCTCGGTAGCGATATCGCTATGTGAGACGGGCCCTTAAGCGATGTTACCCGCAGTGTCGCTGTCCCAGATCGCTGCCTGTTTGGCAGCTCAGCAGCGATCATGTAGCGATACACCAGCGATCCTGACAAGTGCATATCGTTGTCGGGATCGCTGGTGTATCGTTATGTGACACCCAGCCTTTACTCTCCTGTCAGGCAGGAGAGGAACTCATTCATTTGGGGTTTACTGTGAGGCTGCAGCATTAGCTGCGGTCCCTGCAGTAAACATTAACCCTTTCTGAAGGATTACACCGTGGGACCTGACTGTGCATGGGATAGGTAAGAATAATTTTGCTTTTTTATTTTATTTTTATTACAGGAAATGGTTTTTGCAGTAAAATAAAAGATGGTCAAAAACATGTGTCTTTATTTCATTAAAATGATTTTTAATTAAAGTGTGTGTGTTTTATTTTTATTTCATGCAATAGGATTAATAATTGATAGTTGTCTAATTGACAGCTCTCAATTATTAACCTGGCTTAAGGTCACCTTTCAATAGCAAGGTGGCTTTAACCCCATATTAACCCATTCGCCACCGCTACAGGGCAATGGGAATAGACGGGCAAAGTGCCAGAAAGGGCGAATCTAATTATAGATTTGTCTTTCCTGGGGTGTCTGGGGGCAGATGTTAGTAGCCGGGGGGGGCAAAAATAATGGTCCCTCTCTGGGCTATTATTATCTGCCCCCACTCACTGGCTTTGTCTGTCTGGTTGCGAAAATAGGGCGGGAGCCCACGCATTTTTTTTCAGCAATTTTACACCTCATATATATATATACATGTCATTGAATTTGTGACACATATATATATATATTTATATTTGTAGTTCATACACTTCTACATAGTATAATAGCCGCTAATTCAATTGCCGGCTTTTGTGAAAATGCAGAACCCGACATGAAATGACACTTGGTGTACATAGGGTTAACCATGTCTTTTCATGTCCTTTGCTATCTAATTTGCACAAACAATTAAATCAGACTATGTGTGCAAAATTTCACACCTGTAGGGGTTAATTAAAGGTGTAAATTCGTAGCAAAAAAGTCCGTTTTTTTTACAACGAATTTACACCTTTAATTAACCCCTACAGGTGTGAAATTTTGCACACATAGTCTGATTTAATTGTTTGTGCAAATTAGATAGCAAAGGACATGAAAAGACATGGTTAACCCTATGTACACCAAGTGTCATTTCATGTCGGGTGACATGAAATGACACTTGGTGTACATAGGGTTAACCATGTCTTTTCATGTCCTTTGCTATCTAAGGCCGGAGTCACACTGGCGACAAAATCGGACGACTGCAATGCGATGAAATATCGCATTGCAGTCGGACCTATGTTAATCTATGGAGCAGCTCCCAGTATCAGATTTTTTGTGGTCCGTTTTAAACGTCCGTGTACAATCGCAGCATGCTGCGATTGTCACCGATTGTCGGTCGACAATCGCCAATGCAAGTCTATGGGAGCGATGAAAAATCTGATTACAAACGGACCACACTGTGTGACTTGCGATGAAATCGCATCGGTGTCCTTTAGAAAAGCCGGCAATTCATCCCCGCCTATACTGTAAAATCACACTGACAGCTTTAATAAAGACTAGAAAGAATAGATATATACACATAGAACACATACATATATATATACATGTCATTGTGACATGTATATATACATATATTTATAGTTCCTAGACTTCTACATACTGTAATAGCCGCTAATTCAATTGCCGGGTTTTGTGAAATCACAGAAGCCGACATGAAATGATACATTGTTTCCACACATTTAACCATGTAATTTCATGTATTTTTATATATGTTTGAAACATACAATTACATGAGTGTATTTGTGCAAAATTTCAGACATGTAGGGGTTAATTAAAGGTGTAATTTCGTTGAAAAAAAATGCGTGGGCTCCCGCTGTATTTTCTCCACCAGACAGACAAAGCAAAGCGAGTGGGGGCAGATAATAATAGCCCAGGGAGGGTGCATTTTTTTGTGCCCCCCCTGGCTACTAACATCTGCCCCCAGACACCCCAGAAAGGGCAAATCTATAATTAGATTCGCCCTTTCTGGCACTTTGCCCGTCTATTCCCATTGCCCTGTAGCGGTGGCGAATGGGTTAATCTCACCTTACTGTCACCTTGCAATTGAAAGGTGACCTTAAGGCAGGTTAATGATTGATAGCTGTCAATTAGACAACTATCAATTATTAATCCTATTGAAGTAAATAAAAAAACACACACACTTTAAGAATAAATAATTTTAATGAAATAAAAACACATTTTTTTGACCATATTTTATTTTACACTAAATCCGTGCGAAGCCATTGATCTCCTAAAATAAAGAAAAAGAAATAAAACAACATTATTCTTACCTATTCCGCCGATCTGTCACGTCCCACGCTGTAATCCTTCACAAAGGGTTAACTAGCTTTGAGCCAAGCAGTGCAAGTAATCCTGCATGCTCAGCTCAAAGCTCATGAATGAATAAGTTCCTCTCCTGGCGACAGGAGAGGATGTGTTTCATGAATGAAGCTTAATTGATTGTGTCCACTTTCCCTTTAGGTCAGGTCACTACAGTTAAATTGGCAAGAAATCAATTAAGCTCCATTCATGAATCTATTCCTCTACTTTCGCTGGGAGAGGAAGTTATTCATTCAGGGGAATACAGGTCTGAGACAGCATTATTAGCTCTCTGCGACCTTTAACCTGTTAACCCTTTCTGATGGATTACACCGTGGGACCTGACTGTACATCGGATTGGTAAGTATAATTTTGCTTTTTTATTTTATTTTTATTACAGGAAATGGTTTTAGCAGGAAAATAAAATATGGTCAAAAACTGTGTGATTATTTAATTAAACTTATTTTTTATTAAAGTGTGTGTGTTTGATTTTTCTTTCATACAATAGGATTAATAATTGATAGTTGCCTAATTGACAGCTATCAATTATTAACCTGGCTTAAAGTGACCTTTCAATTGCAAGGTCATTTTAACCCCTTATTAACCCATTCGCCACCGCTACAGGGCAATGGGAATAGACGGGCAAAGTGCCAGAAAGGGCGAATCTAATTATAGATTTGCCCTTTCTGGGGTGTCTGGGGGCAGATGTTAGTAGCCAGGGGGGGCACAAAAAAAATGTACCCTCCCTAGGCTATTATTATCTGCCCCACTCGCTTGCTTTGTCTGTCTGGTGGAGAAAATACAGCGGGAGCCCACGCATTTTTTTTTAACGAATTTACACCTTTAATTAACCCCTACATGTCTGAAATTTAGCACACATATACTCATGTAATTGTATGTTTCAAACATATATAAAAATACATGAAATTACATGGTTAAATGTGTGGAAACAATGTATCATTTCATGTCGGCTTCTGTGATTTCACTGAAGCCGGCAATTGAATTAGCGGCTATAACAGTATGTAGAAGTGTAAGAACTATAAATATATGTATATATATATATGTCACAATGACATATATATATATATATATATATATATATATATATATATATCTATTCTTTCTTTTGGCATTTAAATACTATTCTTTTGGATCCATTATATGTCAGTTTTGCAAGCCTGCGAGAAAATCTCGCAAGTCGGATGAAAATCGGATGTTACAAGGTACACACACATGCGATTAAATCGCATCTTTGAAGGAAAATCGGATGCCAGAAGGATGTGTGATGTTTTTATTTTGATCCGATTGTCGACCGTCTAAAACGGACCGATTTTTTGTGGTTGTGTGTGACTCCAGCCTAATTTGCACAAACAATTAAATCAGACTATGTGTGCAAAATTTCACACCTGTAGGGGTTAATTAAAGGTGTAAATTCGTAGCAAAAAAAGTCCGTTTTTTTTACAACGAATTTACACCTTTAATTAACCCCTACATGTCTGAAATTTAGCACACATATACTCATGTAATTGTATGTTTCAAACATATATAAAAATACATGAAATTACATGGTTAAATGTGTGGAAACAATGTATCATTTCATGTCGGCTTCTGTGATTTCACTGAAGCCGGCAATTGAATTAGCGGCTATAACAGTATGTAGAAGTGTAAGAACTATAAATATATGTATATATATATATGTCACAATGACATATATATATATATATATATATATATATATGTGTATATATCTATTCTTTCTTTTGGCATTTAAATACTATTCTTTTGGATCCATTATATGTCAGTTTTGCAAGCCTGCGAGAAAATCTCGCAAGTCGGATGAAAATCGGATGTTACAAGGTACACACACATGCGATTAAATCGCATCTTTGAAGGAAAATCGGATGCCAGAAGGATGTGTGATGTTTTTATTTTGATCCGATTGTCGACCGTCTAAAACGGACCGATTTTTTGTGGTTGTGTGTGACTCCAGCCTAATTTGCACAAACAATTAAATCAGACTATGTGTGCAAAATTTCACACCTGTAGGGGTTAATTAAAGGTGTAAATTCGTAGCAAAAAAAGTCCGTTTTTTTTACAACGAATTTACACCTTTAATTAACCCCTACAGGTGTGAAATTTTGCACACATAGTCTGATTTAATTGTTTGTGCAAATCAGATAGCAAACGACATGAAAAGACATGGTTAACCCTATGTACACCAAGTGTCATTTCATGTCGGGTGCTTCTGTCTTTTCACTGAAGCCGGCTTTACCCGGCAATTGAATGAGAGGATATTTTACTATGTAGAAGTGTATAAACTATACATATATGTATATATATATGTCACAATGACATGTATATATATATATATATGTATTCTATGTGTGTATATTTAGTGTTTACAAGGAAAGAATGGGTTTTTTTTAGTTGCGATATTTTGTTCCCATAGACTTACATGGGACTTCCGGTATCGGTATCGGGTATCGCCGATATTTTAGTGATATCGGCGATACCATTCCGATTCCGATACTTTAGGATATCGGAAAGTATCGCTCAACTCTAGTCAGCATGGCGGCGGTCAGCCATATTCCACAGCGCCTCCCGATCTTGGACCTCTTGGATGAGGGTGTCAACGTCGATCCCTCCATCCTCACCATCTGTATCGGGAGCACGCCGTGAAGCCTGTGGAGAAAAGAAAAAAATTTTAAGCTACATGAAGTAAAATAATTTAGCAAACACAAAACAAAAAAAGTGTACTTACTTGCTGACCGCCGCGACGATCATGCCGACGACCATGGGAGATCCTTGGAGGAACTATCCTACGAGACCTGAATTGTGAAGACTATAAAACAGAAAAAAAAAATTAAGTGCATGGAATGGCGTTATGTCTTGTGTGTGCTGTGATCACTGTTTGTGTTGGGTAACAATGTGATGTGAGGATCTGTCTGTGAAAAACTTACACTCTGCGCGCCCACTCCTGGTATTTCTCCACCCTGACCATCTCCTTCTGAAAGCCCCTCTGCTTCAGCTTCCTGTTAAAACAGAATACATGCATATAGGTTTGCAAATAATGTTATCATCAGAGAAAAAAATAATAATTACCTCTGTTCGCCTACGCTGTGGCGGGGGGCTCCCAGAAGAAGACATTACTGGTTAAACAACTGGGCCTGACTGTGTCCTCCAAGTAATCTGCAAGTATAAAGACAATTCAGCAACTATACAAAAGATAGAAAAGCTCAATTGCAATATACTTATATCACTATAAACTTGGTGCCTGGCAGACTTTGTCCTCTCGGCGTGGCAGATTGTCCTCTCAGCCTAGCAGACTGTCCTCGCGGCCTAGCACTGTCCTCTCGGTGTGGCAGACTGTTCTCTCGGTGTGGCAGACTTTCTCCTCCAAGTTATCTGCAAGTATAAAGCCAATTTAGCAAATATACTAAAGTTCTAAAAGTTCAAATGACAATATACTTACATCACTGTAAAACTTGGTCCTGGCAGACTGTCCTTTCAGCCTAGCACTGTCCTCTCGGTGTGGCAGACTGTTCTCTTGTTTTTTTTTTGTCTTTTGAATGTTAGCTTACTGACCGAGCACTCCGCCCCCACCAGGTGGTGATTTTAATTACAGCAGGTCCCTACTTACCCATAAATGCAGGCATCACTGACAGAGGTGCCACATTCACCCAGAAATTCAGACATCAGCCTAATAGAGGTATGTTCACATTAGGTCAGGGACTCACCAGACTTGAGACCACCTTGACGATGGTTGGTGGGCTTTTAATGTTTGGCCAAATGTTTATACTAAGCGTCTCAAATTTTTCCTTATACTCCAAAGCCATATTGCTATTCAAAATTTCATGCATTCTATGTTGTCATGCTTTAGTATGATAGAGTGCAGCCTTTTCTCGTATGTTTTACATGGGGGTAGCTCCCCTTGGTTTGCACCTAGTTCACATTAGTCTGGATGTGCCAGTCAGGTTTTTTTGTCTTCTATTCTCTTGGTGTGGCAGACTTTCTCCTTCAAGTTATCTGCAAGTATAAAGCCAATTTAGCAAATATACTAAAGTTATAAAAGCTCAAATGACAATATACTTACATCACTGTAAAACTTGGGCCTGGCAGACTGTCCTCTCAGCCTAGCACTGTCCTCTCGGTGTGGCAGACTGTTCTCTCGGTGTGGCAGACTTTCTCCTCCAAGTTATCTGCAAGTATAAAGCCAATTAAGCAACCATACAAAAGAGATAAAAGCTCAATAGACGATATACTTACATCAATCAAACTTGGGCCTGGCAGACGGTCTTCTCCAAGTAATCTGCAAGCATAAAGACACTTAAAACATTGATACCCAAAAATAATAAAAAGATTACTTGCGTGGTTTTCCTACGCCGTCTTTTACATCCTCTTGATACACAATGCACAAGCTACGGAACCCTCCACCTCCTGTTTCACCCCCACCCCAAAAAAAAATAATTTCTAAACACCAACCCCCCTTCCAACTTTAGATGCCTACCCCCATAACCTTTGTAGCCATCTTTTGTATGCACCCCATTAATCACCTTTGCATACCTTTGTATACACATTACCTTTGTATACACCCCATAACCTTTGTATACACCCCATTACCTTTGTATACCTTTGTATACACCCCATTACCTTTGTATACCTTTGTATACACAACATTAACCTTTGTATACAGCCCATAACCTTTGTATACACCCATAACCTTTGTGTACCTTTGTATACACACCATTACCTTTGTATACACCCCATTACTTTTGTATAAACCTTTGTATACACGCCATAAATTTTAGATCCACAGTTTGAAAACAATACACCGATTTATACCCTGTGTGGTAAAACCAATAATAACACAAAAAAAATATGTTTGAAATTATACTACAGTTTTTTTGTAATGAATGTTTGTTTTTTAACTTTTTTTTTGGTGTTAAGTAGGACCTACACTGCTCTTTATTTAAAATACAGTTACATAACATTAAAGAAACAAAATACACATGCCTTGACACAAACACACGCAGACACATGCACACACACATATGCATGTATGCGCTACACTGCACTTTATAAAAAATACGGTACATTACATTAAACAAAATACACATGCCTTGACACAAACACGCAGACACATGCACGCACACAAAAATACTAGTACATTATGAAACTAAACATGTTGGAAACATAACTACAGTATGAAAGAAAATAAGAATGCAGGACACACACTGAAATATGCTGCAATCACATATGATGGCATTATACTCACACTGGCTGGCAGGATTCAGCTGGGCTATCAACCAATCTCTCAGGCAGGGTCTTGAGGCTTGCTAGCAGGGTCTTGAGGCTTGCTAGCAGGGTTATAGCAGGGGTTTATAGCAGGGTCTTCAGACTTGCTTGTCTTGATGTCTTGCTGCTTTGTCTTCATCTGTGGCAATGAAGCACACCTGGCTTGTTTATATAGTTTTGGGGCTGTCTGGAAATGTATCCAACATTTTGGAGCATGTTCAGTCCAAAACGGTGGATCCGTCGTGTGAATCTGTGAAATGATGGTTGTGGGCGGATCCGCCACTCATAGGCGCCCATTGTAAAATTTTGGCGGATGGGGCGGATCCGCCACGATCCGCCACAATCCGCCATTTCATCGCAGACAAAAAACGTTACAATGTCCGTCCAATCGAGACAGCGGACGCCAAAATTTTGGCGGATCCGCCAAATAGCGGATGCAGCGATCCGCCACTAACACAAGTCTATGGGAAAACAGCGGATCCGCCAAAAAAATTCAAAAATTGGCGGATTTTGACTGACGTCGTACGACTGAAGTGTGAAAGAGGCCTGAGGGTTCATACTCACTGGAGAGAAAAACGGACGAGTGCAATCTGATTAAAAATTGGATTGCACTTGGACCAATGCTATTTAATAGGTGACATCTTATTTGCGATTTTTTTTCTCAGCTGAAATCGGACTGAGAAAAAAATTGCAACATGCTGCGATTTCCTGCGATTTTCGCATGATAATCGCTAATGCAAGTCAATGGATGCGATAAAAAAACGGACAATACGTTTTCTGTCCGTTTTTTGGGGAATTTCTGTCTGTTTTTTTGGGAAAACAAGACCTAAAAGTTGTAAGAAAAAAAAAATAGAACCCATGACAGGAAGTGACAAACAGGGAAGTGTGGAGAGGGATGGTAGAAAAACCAGTCAGAGAAAGCCAAAATGACACAATCCAAAAAGACACACGCCAAAAACACATCAAGCAATCACATATGTAGCTAAATGCCTTTATATAGGGCTATCACAACTGCTTTCAAATTGATTTGGCCTTCTTTCTCCATAAGAAACGCATTGTATACGGATGTAAAACGGATGGTGCGATTAAAAATCGAATGACAATTGCATAGAATCGGACAGTTTTTTCCATCCAGAAAACGGACCGTTTTTTTTCTCGCAAATGGGTATGTACTCTTAGTGTGGCGCCGGCCTTAGTGTCATTTTGCAGAAAATGAGATGTAAGGGTGCTTACGAGATAAGGTTGATTTATTTTCTCCTCTGCATAATAAAAATAAAGATTGTTTTTCATCAGTGTGCTAGAACTGATTTTTATATAATTTTGGGCTTCTGTCATCCATTTTTCTTGTATGCAAAAAAAATGATGGAGGATTATCAAGCTTCTGTTAGCAAGCAGTCAGTGAAAATCAGACAGCACATTGATACAATTCATATGGCTGTTCCACTGACATCACGCTTAGAACCAAAAAAATGGATGTATGAATGAAGCCCAATACTATGGTACAACATACTAATTAGTAGGATTCAGACAAGGTGGTGATGCTGAGTATAATTTGGTTGATTCTCCCAACGACAGAGATTGAGATGATGTTCCACTTACATGTAAAAAGAACAAAACAGAGGAGTTTGACAAATGGGCATTGCATAGTAGGTTAGGATGTATCTCACCACTTTTACAACTACCGAATAGCGATAAGTAGTGGTGCCAGTTGTGGGAAAATCTTTTATCAAGGCCTCATTCAAAAGTTCAGTCTGACAATAAGTAAGAAAGGCAGAGTGTTATATGGACATGTGCTGTCCAAGTAAAAATTGTAAGGCACTCTGACGAGTGTACAGTAGCTTGCAAAAGTATTCACCTTCTTTGGATTTTTTGGGGTTTTGCTACCTCACAACCTGGAATTTCACTGTTTGATTTTATTTTGGAGGGTTTGCATCAGTTCATATAAAGAACATGCCTACAACTTTGAACATTTGTCTTTCTTTTTATTGTGAAGCAAACAACAAATAGGACAAAATAACTGAAAACTTCAATGTGCATAACTATTCACCCCCCCAAAAAAAAGTCAGCACTTTGCAGAGTCTTCTTTTGCGGCAATTACGGCTGCAAATCACTTTGGATAAGTCTCTATGAGCTTTCCACATTTTGCCACTGGAAATTTTGCCCATCCCTCAAGGCAACGCTGCTCCAGCTCCTTCAAATTAGATGGTTTCCTCTGGTAAATAGCAGTATTCAAGTCTGACCACAGATTTTCAATTTCTATTTGTTGTCATATGCAACAGATTAGGACTTCTATATTATAAGTAAAAGGAGGACTTTATGCTGACCTGACAGTAGATGGCGATGTTGTGTAACGTTTCCTTCTTTAATGTATTGTATAAGAATTAGTCTCTCTTCTTGTTTAGTTTCACTTTCATTTTGTTCCTGTTTGCTGATGCAATGCTGTAATGACTGTGCATTATTCTTTACCTCGTGTTCAGAGAAGTAAACGCTTGTTATCCCATGCAACCTGCTCTGTGAAGTTTTCCTCTGCAAAGGTGTGGATTCAGAAGCTGTGCAACACTATCAATGCCTGGGCTTTGACTAGGCCTCTCCAAAACATTTACACATGTCCCCTTAAACCACTCGAGTGCTACTTTAGCAGTGTGCATTGGGTCATTGTCTTGTTGGAAGGTAAACCTCCATCACAGTCTCAAATCACTGACAGACTGAAACAGGTTTTTCTCTAGAATATCCCTGTATTTCACACAATCCATCTTCCCCTCAACTCAGACCATTTTCCCTGTCCCTTCTGCCGAAAAACATCCTGTAGCGATAGTAATGAACACATAGACAGATGGGAGAGTAAGACTTCACTATACCTTTGTATGTGGTTTGAGGACCTGTGATGAGGTCACTGCCACATGACCAGTCATGTGTTCTATGTTAGCTGGATGTCTGAAATATAAATGAGCCTACTGCTGACCACAGGTGTGAGTGGCTGGAGGTGTGGAAAACTCCAGTGTGGGAGTTCTGAGGAGACCTCCAGTGTGTGTGCTGAAGAGAGTACTCAGTTAGAGTACCAGGACGTTATAGCTGTTTTTCTGTTACTTTGTGCCGGAGAAGGCTGTTTTGTTTTCTGTTTGACAGCAAGTTTATGAAGTCTTAATAAACTTGCTTAAAGAACCAGGAAGAGTCGCCCTCCTGCTTACCTCCGGTCGCACACCAGCGAGACCACATCTCTACAATTGGTAGAGACGTGCGAGCAGCGTTCCCAGCAGAGAAATGGAGGACCTGCTGAAACACTTGGTCCAGGCGCAGGTACAGCAGAAAGAGACTAACAGGATGTTGTTGCAACAGATACAGCAGACCTAGCAGCTTCTGACAACCGCCACCCAGGGCAGGACGAGCGCCCCAACCCCAGGTCTGGCTGATGACAACCACGGCAGAAAGGTGGTAAGACGCACGTTACAGAAAATGACCCCCGGGGATGATGTGGAGGCCTTCCTGTCTGTATTTGAGAGGGTTGCTGAAAGGGAAAGACTTCCCCCAGAGCAGTGGGCAGAGGTAGTGGCCCCATACCTGACAGGGGAACCCCAGAAGGCGTACTTCGATTTAACTGTGCAGGACGCTCAGCAGTATCCTAAGTTAAAGGTGGAGATCCTCGCACGGTTGGGGGTGACAATGATTGTCAGGGCACAGAGAGTGCACCGCTGGGCTTATCACCGGGACAAACCACCCCGCTCCCAAATGTTTGACCTGCTGCACCTGGTCCAGAAATGGCTACAGCCAGAGTCCGCTACGCCGGCACAGATGGTAGAAAGAGTCGTCATGGATCGGTTTGTGCACTCCCTGCCAAAGCCCCTACAGACTTGGGTTGCCCAGGGTGATCCCCGGAATGCTGATGAACTGGTCGGACTGGTCGAAAAGGTACCAGGGGATGGAAGGTGCCTTGGGGAAGCAGCCCATTCCGTACTGGCGGCCCCAGCAGGGGGCAGAGTCCCAAAAAGGGGTGGGGCGCCCAAGGTCAAAATGGTGGGGGGAGGTGGTGCCCAAGGTCACTGCGGGTGATATTGTTTGTTGGAGGTGCCGCGAGCCAGGACACATAGCTGGCCGGTGTCCCCAGACTACCGAGCAGATGGACTGCAGCATAGGACACCGTATTTCATGGTATGCATATCCAGCCTGCAGTAGGAACCCGTTCCCCAACCAGGGTCCTCAAGTCTGTCCCGTGAAGGTGAACGGTGAAGCAGTAACGGCGCTGCTAGACTCTGGGAGCTTAGTGACCTTGGTGAGGTCCACTTTTCCTCTCAACATATTACCAGGGAAAAAAGTTGGTGTTCAATGCATACATGGTGATGTAAAGGACTACAGTATGGCCAGAGTGGACATTGAAACGACGCATGGCACTGAGTCTCATGAAGTCGGCGTCGTTCGGGACTTGGTGCGTCCTATAATTATAGGCCGGGATTTTTGTCTGTTTTGGGATCTGTGGAGAAAGGGTTCTGAGGTCCCTAGCGAGAATGAGGAACCAGTAAACCCTAATAAAGTACTGCCACACTCAGAGGGGGCGGAGTCCCAAACTGAGTGGGTGAGGAGAAAAGAGATAGCGGCGAATAAACAGACGGACTATTGCCAGGTTCAGGGTTCGAACAGCGTATGTCCAGAATGGTGTACTGACTTTACATCTGACCGGGGGGCACTGAACTGTTCTTAATAGTGAATGGAGAGTGTGTGAGTGGACTTCTAGACTCAGGGAGCCAGGTGACCCTACTGAGCGACACACTCCCTGTCTATCTGATTCCCGGAAGGAAAATGGAAGTCCATTGCATTCATGGGGTCACTAGGGAGTATCAGGTAACCAGGCTAATTATTGAAACGTCCACTATTATTTCTACCCATGATGTCCCTGTAGTCCCAGACTTACCATACCCTATAATAATAGGCCAGGATTTTAAACGGTTTTGGGAGGTGTGGGAACAAGGACTGGCTGAGTGCTCAGAAGGGAACCAGAAGGACCCTAAGAGAGGCTCATCCCAGCAGGCGGCTGTAGTGGTTGCTGATAGTGTGGTGGGTCAAATAGAGGTACCACCCCCTATAGTCAAAGATACCCAGTGCCTGGTGACGGGTAGAAAGTGTGGCTCAGACCAAAGTGGGGACTTTGGGGTGACCAAATATAGGACCGAAGGAAACTGGGTAGCTCCAGGAATAGGGGCCAGACAGCCTATACTCTCTAAGAAGAGAAATAAGGGGGAAATGATGGTGCCACATGTACGGGATAAAAGAGAGCAAGACCATGAGATAGAGCTGCTTAAAGAGACAGTCGTGCGAGAAAGGATACGGAGACAAGGGATTGAGCAACGAGTGGAGGACCTGGAGAAGGAAGTCTCTAAAGACCAAGGTCAACTATCAGCGTGCCAGACGGCAAACCAAGTCCTAGTGAAAGATACGGAGTTGCTCAGAGAGGCCCAGGAGAAGCATCAGCAGAACTTCTACGGAGAGAGGATGAGCACCGCTGCTGGACAGAGGAGCAAGAGAAAATTCTCCAGAAACTCCAGATAGAGAAGGAGGCTAATGCCCAGCTCAGGAAATCCACGACAGACCGGGAAATCGAACGGTTGCGCTCTCCCAGTCCGAGCGTACGGGAGGAGAGTGAACTGAAGAGGCTGACCAAAGAAGGGGCCTCGACGGCGGAAGAAAGTCAGCAAGGGAATCGCCACCCAGATGGCCACACCCGGGAAGTCACAGTGAAGCGGGAGGCGGACATAAGAGCTATGCCACTACAATACCTCCGCGAGAAGCAGAGACGTCGGGAGCCAATAAGAAAACCTCCAAGTCGGAGGGGGTTGGTGGAAAGCCTTGGGAAGATCCGGATGCTCCTGGAGGTGCACCAGGGAAGAATAGAGCAGCTAAGACTTGAGAAGGAGCAGACCAACAGACAGCTGCAAGAGTTGGGGGGGAAAAGGCAGTCATCTTCAACCCACAGTATAGAGAGGCGCAGAGGTTCGCTTCAGAGTGAAAGTCATCGAAGTGAAACTAAGACAGAACATAGATGGCCTGAAATGAGAGGTAGAGGCAGTGACACCTCAATTAGCTCAGGACTCAGTGACCTAAGCAAAACTGTGACAGACCGGTTAATTGTGGAGACGACTGAAAAGTTTCTAGTCGGTGAATGAAATGTGCCAAGCCCACGGCTTTAGGCAGAGGGGGGAGGTATGTAGCGATAGTAATGAACACATAGACAGATGGGAGAGTAAGACTTCACTATACCTTTGTATGTGGTTTGAGGACCTGTGATGAGGTCACTGCCACATGACTAGTCATGTGTTCTATGTTAGCTGGATGTCTGAGATATAAATGAGCCTACTGCTGACCACAGGTGTGAGTGGCTGGAGGTGTGGAAAACTCCAGTGTGGGAGTTCTGAGGAGACCTCCAGTGTGTGTGCTGAAGAGAGTACTCAGTTAGAGTACCAGGACGTTATAGCTGTTTTTCTGTTACTTTGTGCCGGAGAAGGCTGTTTTGTTTTCTGTTTGACAGCAAGTTTATGAAGTCTTAATAAACTTGCTTAAAGAACCAGGAAGAGTCGCCCTCCTGCTTACCTCTGGTCGCACACCAGCGAGACCACATCCCTACAATCCCCACAGGATGATGCTGCCACCGCCAGGTTTCATTGTGGGGATGGTGTTCTTTGGGTGATGAGCTGTGTTGGTTTAGTGCCAAACATAGAGATTCCCTTGGTAGCCAAAATATTACATTTTGGTCTCATCTGACCACAGCACCTTCCTCCATTCATTTGGGGAGTGTGACGCTAGTTACTTCTCATGGCCAAGCCGTGAGTCAGGATAGTCAAGGAATCCAAGGTAAGAAGCCAGGAAGGTACATCATCAGCAGAAGGAAGAAACAAAAGAGTAGTCAGGTAACATTCCGAGGTCAGAATACCAGGAGGATAGCGGATCAGAGTCAGAATGCGGTCTAAGGTCAGGCAACGAAAGATCAGCATACAGAATGCAAGGCACAAAGAAAAAAAAGCCCACTTAGCTGAATGTACATCTGTCAGAAGTCTGGAAGAAACAGCTCAGGTAAGTAGCATGGCAATCACCTGGGATAATGAACACTTGGAGACAGCCAGCACCTCACACTCTCAGACTTGATAGTCAAGCTGTCAATCAACACATTGACAGCTGAGCACACCCCTGTATCAGACTGGATGACTGTGCTGTCAATCAAAGCGCCGACAGCTTCAGCATGGCCCTGTACCAGATTGTATGGCTTAGCTGTCAATAACTGTATCCCAGACACACTGAGAGGTGGAACCATGACAGGGAGTCTGCCACATGTCTTTGGGCAAACTCAAAACGAGCCTTACAATTTGCTTTTTTCTCCCCACTCTTTCATAAAGGCCACCTCTATGAAGTGTATGGCTTATTGTGCTCGTATGGATAGATACTCCAGTCTCTGCTTGGGAACTCTGCTGCTCCTTCATGGTTTCCTTTGGTCTCTGTGCTAATTCCCTCCTTACTTGGGTTGAGACTTTTAGTGGGTGACCCTCCTTGGCAGGTTTGTTGTGGCACCATGTTCTTTCCATTTGATGATGATTTGATGGTTTTCCTGGGGATCATTAAGATTGGGAATTTTTTTCATAACCCAATCCTGACTTGTACTTCTCCATAACTTTGTCCCTTGCTTGTTTGGAGAGATCTTCATGGTGGTGTTCGGTTAGTGGTGCCTCTTGCTTAATGGTGTTGCAGCCTATGTGACCTTTCCGAAAAGGTGTGTATATACTGACAGACCAGGTGACACTTAGATTGCGCACAAGTGGACTTCCTTTCACTAAGCATGTGACTTATGAAGGGAATTTCTTGCACCAGAAATTTTTAGGGACTTAATCACAAAAGGGGTGAATACACATGCACATGCCAATTTTTTAGTTATTTGATTTTAATATATGCTTATATTTTTTTAACCTCACTTCACCAACTATTTAATGCTGATGCATCACACACAAATTGAATTACAAAAATATTTAAACAGGTTGTAATGTAACAAAATAGGTAAAAAACCAAGGGGGTTAATACTTTTGTAAACCACTGTAATTCAATTTGGTTGTTCAGATGATGTTTTTTTAATATGGACAGCGTGTAAATGTGAAAACAAAAATCACAGAATGCACGAGTCTGTTCAGTATTGCAAATGAGACTCACCCATTTAAGTCTAAGGGTGAGCAAAAAAAAATTATACACCATATAGAACATCCGTATTGTATCTGACTTTTATGGGCACATTTCCATTATTAATATAGGAAACTGATCATGTACATTTTAAAATGTTAATGTATAAATACGGATGCAACACAAATGTACAATTCGAACACTTGGACCAATGTTATTGAACAGGACTGTTCAAATGATCAGTGCCTGGGTGAAAAAAATATCAGCATGCATATTCTATTGGAAAGTTACGGTATATAACTGGATCATCCTTTTTTTTCCAGATCCATAGATAAGTGACACAGGAAACTCTGTATTTTCCAGGAAGTAGAAGTGAACTTAAGGATATATGCTCACTGAGAGAGAAAAACGGACGAGTGCAAGCCTAATGCTGGCAGCTCAGCTGTAAGCCCCCAAATGAAGGAGTTCCTCTCCCGGCTGACAGGAGAGGAAGTGATTAGCTGGGAAGCTATTGATTGCTTCCCAGGCTAATCAGTACAGGTCAGCCAGGGACACCGCACAGCATCAGTGACGTCAGAGGGAGTCCCCGGCTAACCTGAAGTGAACTGATTAGCCTGGGAAGCAATCAATTAAGCTTCCCACACTAATCACTTCCTCTCCTGTCGGCCGGGAGAGGAACTCCTTCATTCGGGGGCTTACAGCTGAGCTGCCAGCATTAGCTGTGCTGCTAGCTGTAAGCCAGTTAACCCTTTGTGAAGGATTACAGCGTGGGACCTGACAGAGCACCGGATAGGTAAGAATAATGTTGCTTTATTATTTTATTTTTATTACAGGAGAACAAGGGCTTCGCACGGATTACCTGTAAAATAAAAGATGGTCAAAAACTGTGTGATTATTTCATTAAAATGATTTTTAATTAAAGTGTGTGTGTTTTATTTTTATTTCATACAATAGGATTAATAATTGAGAGTTGTCTAATTGACAACTCTCAATTATTAACCTGGCTTAAAGTCACCTTCCAATAGCATGGTGGCTTTACCCATTATTAACCCATTAGCCACAGCTACAGGGCAATGGGAATAGTCGGGCTAAGTGCCAGAAAGGGCGAATCTAATTATAGATTTGCCTTTTCTGGGGTGGCTGGGTGCAGATGTTAGTAGCCAGGGGGGGCACAAAAAAAATGCTCCCTCCCTGGTGGGAGCTTTTGATGAGATTTGTCTGCTCGTATTAAAGACGAGTTGGCTGGTCGAGATACCCCTACGTCTTTGGAGGATCTCATTTCCCTGGCGACGAGCATCGACTTGCGCTTCCAGGAGCGTTCCCGCGAAGCTGCCAGGGAGAGAATACCTCTCCGTTCACCTCCGACTACACGCAGCCCTCCCCGCTCACGACTCACTTCTGCCCCTTCGGCCTTGGCACCAGAGCCCATGCAGGTGGATCGCCTCAAGCCGGCAGAGCAGCGTCGTAAGGAAAGACTTGCACAGGGTCTCTGCTTCTATTGTGGAAGCGCCTCCCATCTCCTGCGTTCTTGTCCGGAGAGGCCGGGAAACGCCTCCGCCTAGGACAGGTAAGAGAGGCCTCCCTAGGCGTTAGTGATACCTCTCTACCCTTGACCCTCTCTGTTTTATTGAATTTAGGTTCTAGCCGCGTTTCTGAGATGGCCTATATAGATTCTGGAGAAGCTGGGAATTTCATTCAACTAGAGGCGGTTAGGAGATTCCAGATTCCTGTCAGGTCCCTGGAGACTCCTTGGCGGATAGCGTCGGTCGACGACGAGCCTTTGCAGGAGAACGTTACCATGGTCACCGAGTAGGTGGAGCTACAGATAGGAGCCTGTTATGTTTTGGTAGCTGAGGAGAGCAGGCAAAAACGGCAATACACCAGAGAGGTTGGAATCTACTGAATTGCAGTACCCTGACTACACTGTGTTCCAAATTATTATGCAAAAATTGTTTAGGAGTGATAAGGTAAGAATTTTTTTGTTTGTCAGTTAAACTCATTGATGGTGATGTGTGTCAGGGCTCTTTATATCACTGTAAGCAATTGCAGACACCTGTGCTAATTAGTTTGGCAGGTGTGTCCAATGAAAGGCAAGACTACTTAAGAAGGCTGTCCCACATTATTAAGCAGCCTACATTTTCTGCCAAAATGGGAAAGAAAAAGGATGTGTCGGCTGCTGAGAAGCAACAAATTGTGGAGTGTTTAGGTCAAGGCATGACTACAATCAACATTGCCAAGACACTTCATCATGATCATCGCACAATCAAGAAGTATGTAGCTGATTCACAGTACACACGTGTGCGTGCTGATAAGGGAATTTTGAGGACTCTTTCCTACAGGCAATTACGTCAGGTTAAAAGAGCAGCGGCAAAAAAGCCTTGTCATAGCAGCAGACAAGTTTTTGAAGCTGCTGGTGCCTCCAACGTCCCCCGAACAACAAGATGCAGTGTCCTTCAGAGGTTTTCAGCTGTGCGTAAGCCATCCTGTCGACCTCCTCTATCCACTGCACACAAGCAGAAACGGCTCCAGTGGGCCAAACAATACATGAAGACTGACTTCATAACTGTTTTGTTCACCGATGAGTGCCGTGCAACGCTTGATGGTCCAGATGGATGGAGTGGAGGATGGCTGGTTGATGGACACCCCATGCAAACACTGCTACGGCGACAACAAGGATGAGGTGGAGTAATGTTTTGGGCTGGAATCATGGGGAGAGAGATTGTCGGCCCCTTTAGGATCCCTGAAGGGGTAAAGATGAACTCCATAGTGTATGTTGAGTTTCTCAAACAGCACTTCCTGCCATGGTTCAAGAAGAAGAACCGTGCATTCCGCAGCAAGATCATTTTCATGCATGATAATGCACCGTCTCATGCTGCACATAACACATCTGCATCTCTGGCTGCTATGGGCATAAAAGGGGACAAACTGATGGTGTGGCCCCCATGCTCCCCTGACCTCAACCCCATTGAGAACCTCTGGAGCATCATCAAAAGGAGTGTCTATGATGGCGGGAGGCAGTTCACATCTAAGCAACAGCTCTGGGAGGGTATTCTGTCCTCATGCAAAACAATTGAAGCAGAAACCATCCAAAACCTGACAAATTCAATGGACAAGAGAGTTCAGAAGCTCCTTTCGAACAAGGGGTCCTATGTGCAAATGTAACATCACCTAGAATAAAGTTTTGAGTTGAAAACTGTTTGACTTCAGTTTGTAATAACCTGCTAATGCTTATAATTTCAAAAATGACCATTTTTTTTGTTCTTTATTAAAATGAAAAGGTTGAAAACGCTGCTGTGCATAATAATTTGGAACATGCATTTTCAGTGCAGTTTGAGTGTTTTATTTTTTAAAAAATATACTGTTATCATAGGCAGTTTGTACAAAAACCTTTCAATTGTACTCTAATAGTTATTTGACTGGAAAATTACAATGACTGAAATTCATAAAGGTAATTTGGGAAAATCTGAGAAAATATTATTTGCATAATAATTTGGAACACAGTGTAACCACCACAACTAAAGGCAGCCGTGGAGCGTTCCTACGCTGGTCCTAGACGCCTCGTCACAGCCTGAGAGGCTAACTACAACTAAAGATAGAAAGAGAAAAGCTATCTGCCCCGGAGCAGATCCCCAAAGAACATAGGAAGCCCCCAAACATGTAATGGCGGTTAGACAAGAGGAAATACAGACACAGACAGAAAATAGTATGAGCAAACGCTGGGGCCCAATCTGACTTAGACAGAAAAGGATAGGAAGGATACTTACTGCAATTCAAAAAAACCCTAAAAAAAAAAACCAACACTACTAATTGCAAAAACACCTGAGATCACACGACCTCTACCACCTAAATTAGTTCTCTGGTGTAACAAAACTAAGCCGCAGCCACAGAAAAAAAAACTGGAAAAGGCAAATGAACAAACAACAATGGCTCCAGAGGAACCGAGAGGAGACCAAGCCCCCCAGGGAGGGGAACCTGGCCAACCTCACAGAAATGCCGTGAAATATACAAATGGCAAGCACAAAAAAACAAAAAACAGAAAATATCTTATCTGAAAGCAGGAGAAGAGACAAGACTCAGAAAGCTTCCAAGTGAACCAGGAAACAACGTTGAGACAAGAACAATTGATCACCGGCAACCATGATGGGGGGAACCTCCCTTATATCCAGCCAGTCCGTGATCCCTGATTGCCAATCCTCATTGAATGGTTCAGTACTGTCTGTAACCACCAGAGGGAGCTTCTGCTCAGAATTCATTTCTAAAACATTCATAACAGTACCCCCCCTTGAGGAGGGGTCACCGAACCCTCATTTGTGCAACCAGGTCGGTCAGGATGAGCTCTGTGATACGCACGGATCAGTCTCCTAGCATGGATGTCCGAAGCAAACACCCAAGAATTGTCCTCCTGACCATAACCTCTCCACTTAACCAAATACTGGAGTTTCCGTCTAGAAAAACGAGAATCCAATATTTTCTCAACCACATACTCCAGATTGCCCTCAACCAAAACAGGGTCAGGGGCGCGCCATGGAACCAGTCGACAACCTCTCAATAAGGACTTGTTGTCATGGGTGCATCGCCACGAAGATCGTCGCGATTGCACATTCTGACTTCTCACAGCTGAGCTGCTGTTTCTTTGTGTTTGGTAATGAGAGAGTTAATTTTACCTAGCTCTTTGCTAAGACTAGGTCCAGCCTCGCCCGGCTGCTTTTGATTATGTTCTAATTAGTTTCCTTTATATTCCTGCCAGTCTGGGTGTTAGACGCCGGTGAAAGCATTCATGTAGTCTAGCAGACTGGAGCGGTTCTGAGAATACTTAAGCTAAGAGCTCCTTAGTTGTTTTTACTCTTATAGCTTATAGTTTATCTCTGAGACCTTAGGTGTTCCTACTGTGTGTGAGTGTTGTATGTAAGACTTTATTTACTTTATTTCTTGTCTTTCTTGTATGTCTTTCTGTTCATTAACCGTTACCTGTTCATTCCCTTTGGTGGTAATCAGGGTCCTTCTTAGGACTAGATTACAGTTGGCAGGGATTGATAGGAGACAGGGTTTACGCTGGTGGCCTGGACCTCTGTACCTTTAACAGTACCTCCAGGTAGAGGGATTAGTCAGGACCCCAGTTTAGGGTCAGCATAGACCCCGGTCACCCTCTAGCCGGAGACAGCGTATAACGGATTCAGTATTGACCCACTGGACATTCTGTCAGGTAATTCTATGTTATCATATATCTATGCGCATGTTATATAGTATGTTGCCCTTTTGATATAGATTACTGACATCACTATATATATAATCTGCTATACAGCGTGACATTTTCACCGGCCCTACTAAAGATTCTCCCCAGCTGTCATGGATCCAGTAGCCCAGCTGGCCCGGCAGTTGCAGGGGTTGTCCATGGAGTTTGCAGACATTAAGTCCAAGGTTTTGTCCCTCCCGGAGCAAACCAGATCTGAACCTAAGGTTGCTCTCCCGGACAGGTTCACTGGTGGGCGGGACAAATTTTTTACCTTCCGGGAGGCATGTAAATTGTACTTTCGGCTGCGGCCTCGGTCATCTGGGAGTGAAGAGCAGAGGGTGGGAATTGTTATCTCGCTCTTACAAGGGGACCCTCAATCTTGGGCGTTCTCTATTCCTCCAGGCTCCCCAGATCTCCAGTCAGTGGATCGATTTTTTACTGCCCTGGGTCTGGTATATGATGATCCGGATCGAGTCTCCCTTGCTGAAACAAAGTTACGTAAAATACGGCAGGGAAATCGTCCAGCGGAGGAATATTCTTCTGAGTTCCGTAGATGGGCAACAGATACTCAGTGGAATGACCCAGCTCTTAGGAGCCAGTTTTGTCAAGGGTTGTCTGACAAATTAAAAGATGTGTTGGCTCAGTATGATTCTCCTCCATCACTGGAGGCTGCTATGGCCCTCGCTATTCGCATTGATAGACGACTTCGGGGAAGACGCGAGGTAACTCCGCCTCCCGTGATGACTCCACCTACTACTAAAGTCCCTTATAATGAGGTTCCCCTGGTCTGTTCTGAGGAGCCCATGCAGTTGGGAGGGACATCATTTTGTAGGAGGGAATCGGCGGTGCACCGCAAGACTAGAAGGTGTTTCTTTTGCGGGAGAGAGGGACATTTTGTTGGGGGGTGTCCATCCCGGGCCTCTTTGAGCAAAGGAGTTAACCTGGGAGTGTGTATTTCGTCCCCAAATCCCTCTCAGTTTCTCGTGCCTGCAGAGGTGGTGATTGGTACTAGAACTGAGAGGATTTCTGTTTTTCTTGATAGTGGGTCCGGGGCTAATCTGGTGGACGCTCGGTTTGCCCAGGTGCATGGTATGCAACTGAGTGTATTGGCCAAACCGGTCCCTATACTCTCTATTGATTCTAGACCTCTCGGTCAAGGTAGCTTGGTACAAGCTGTTCATAACATAGATCTTCGAGTAGGGGCAATACATAAAGAGCAATTGTCTTGTTATGTGTTGGAGGGTCTACCTACTCCTATTGTGTTGGGACTTCCTTGGTTGGCTAAACATAACCCAGTGATTGATTGGCAATCCAGAAAGATAAGCCAGTGGGGTGAATTTTGCAGGAATAACTGCATGAGCACGGTCATCGGTGCGGTTGTGCCTAGGACTTTGCCTCCTTTTCTGGAGGACTTTGGGGAGATGTTCTCAGAGGAGGGGTGTAAAGAGTTACCTCCTCATCGCGCATATGACTGCTCAATAAAGTTGCTTCCTGATGCCTTATCTCGTACTTTCCCAGGGGCCGGGAAGACGGATGATCCGGTTCCTATTCCTCAGGAGGGAGTTGTAGTGTCAGCTGTATGCTCTGAGCTTGAGGGGGAGGTATTGGGGGCTCAGGGGGACGCCCCTGTGGGACTTCCAGGGAGACTGATAGTTCCAGATCGCTTAAGACTGAAGGTTACGGGGAACCGTTACAAACGGATGGCTGATAGGAGGAGAGTTTCTGGTCTAGATCTGAAGGTGAACGATCTGGTTTGGTTGTCTACCAGGAATATAAAACTTAAAGTTTCCTCCTGGAGGTTGGGTCCCAGATTCATCGGGCCGTACAGGATCAGTTCCATAATTAATCCTGTGGCATTTCGTCTGGACCTCCCTCCTACGTTTAAAATTCATAATGTGTTTCACAAGTCATTACTTAAAAAGTATGTGGCACCAGTCATACCGTCACCTCTACCTCCTCCTTCAGTGGTAGTCAATGATAACGTGGAATTTCATGGGTCGAAAATCATTGACTCACGTCTCAGTCGCCGATCCCCTCAGTACTTAGTTCATTGGAGGGGGTATGGTCCTGAGGAGAGGACGTGGGTCCCTGCGTCTGATGCTAACGCAGATCGATTGGTTCGGACCTTTCACACAACTTACCCGGACAGACCTGGTCATGAGGGTCCGGAGGCCCCTCGTAGAAGGGGGGGTACTGTCATGGGTGCATCGCCACGAAGATCGTCGCGATTGCATTCTGACTTCTCACAGCTGAGCTGCTGTTTCTTTGTGTTTGGTAATGAGAGAGTTAATTTTACCTAGCTCTTTGCTAAGACTAGGTCCAGCCTCGCCCGGCTGCTTTTGATTATGTTCTAATTAGTTTCCTTTATATTCCTGCCAGTCTGGGTGTTAGACGCCGGTGAAAGCATTCATGTAGTCTAGCAGACTGGAGCGGTTCTGAGAATACTTAAGCTAAGAGCTCCTTAGTTGTTTTTACTCTTATAGCTTATAGTTTATCTCTGAGACCTTAGGTGTTCCTACTGTGTGTGAGTGTTGTATGTAAGACTTTATTTACTTTATTTCTTGTCTTTCTTGTATGTCTTTCTGTTCATTAACCGTTACCTGTTCATTCCCTTTGGTGGTAATCAGGGTCCTTCTTAGGACTAGATTACAGTTGGCAGGGATTGATAGGAGACAGGGTTTACGCTGGTGGCCTGGACCTCTGTACCTTTAACAGTACCTCCAGGTAGAGGGATTAGTCAGGACCCCAGTTTAGGGTCAGCATAGACCCCGGTCACCCTCTAGCCGGAGACAGCGTATAACGGATTCAGTATTGACCCACTGGACATTCTGTCAGGTAATTCTATGTTATCATATATCTATGCGCATGTTATATAGTATGTTGCCCTTTTGATATAGATTACTGACATCACATATATATATCTGCTATACAGCGTGACATTTGTGGAACACGTTATGGATCTTAAATGTCCTTGGAAGAAGTAAACGAAATGAAACAGGATTAAGAATCTCCATGATCTTATAAGGTCCAAAAACCTAGGCTTAAATTTAGGAGATGCAACTCTCATAGGGATATTTCTTGTGGACAACCAGACCAAGTCCCCCACTTTAAACCGAGGACCATCAGTCCTATGCCGGTTGGCAAACCGCTGGGCCTTCTCCTGAGAGAGGGACAACCTCTCCACTACCTGGTCCCAAATCTGCTGCATACGCTCCACAACAGAGTCAACACCCGGACAGACAGAAGCCTCCGTCTGTACCGAAGAAAATCGAGGGTGAAACCCAAAATTGCAGAAAAATGGGACATCAAAGTGGCAGAGCTTGCCCTATTATTAAGAGCAAACTCAGCCAAAGGCAAAAAAGAGACCCAGTCATCTTGATCAGCAGACACAAAGCATCTGAGATAAGTCTCCAATGTCTGGTTTGTTCTCTCAGTTTGTCCATTGGTCTGAGGATGAAAAGCAGAGGAGAAAGACAATTGAACACCAAGTTTAGAACAAAAAGTCCTCCAAAATCTGGAAACAAACTGGACTCCTCTGTCAGACACAATGTTCTCAGGAATGCCGTGCAACTAAACCACGTGCTGAAGGAACAAAGGCACCAATTCGGAGGAGGAAGGCAACTTAGGCAATGGCACAAGATGTATCATCTTGAAAAACCTATCACAAATCACCCAGATAACGGTCATTCTCTGAGAAACAGGAGGTCGGAAATAAAATCCATAGAGATATGGGTCCATGGTCTCTTGGGCACAAGCAATGGCATCAACAAACCACTAGAGCGAGAGCAAGGCTTGGAGCGAGAGCAAGTCCCACAGGACTGCACAAACTCCCTGACGTCACGAGACAAAGTAGGCCACCAAAAGGACCGACTCACCAAGTCTCTGGTACCAAAAATTCCAGGATGACCGGCCAACGCGGAACAATGAATCTCAGACATCACACTCTTCTTCCACTGGTCTGGGACAAACAATTTCCCAACAGGGCAGCGCTCGGGTTTATCCTCCTGACACCCCTCCAGAGCCAGTCTCAAATTGGGCGAGATGGCAGAAAGAACTACACCCTCTTTCAAAATAACAGCAGGATCAGATAACTCAGGAGAGTCCGCAAGGAAACTTCTCGAGAGGGCATCCGCCTTAATATTCTTAGTGCCAGGAAGAAAGGAAACCACAAAATTAAAACGTGTGAAAAACAAGGCCCACCTGGCCTGTCTAGGATTAAGTCGCTTGGCTGATTCCAGATAAACCAGATTCTTATGGTCCGTGAGGACCACCACCTGATGTTTGGCTCCCTCCAGCCAATGTCTCCACTCTTCAAAAGCCCACTTCATGGCCAATAACTCCCGATTACCCACGTATAATTACGTTCAGTTGGAGAAAATTTTAGAGAGAAAAAAGCACAAGGGTTACTTTTAGAGGTCTCAGGATCTCTTTGGGACAAAACGGCACCTGCCCCAATTTCAGAGGCATCAACCTCCACCTGAAATGGCAGAGAAACATCAGGCTGCAGTAGAACAGGAGCAGAAGTGAATCTCCGCTTAAGCTCCTGAAACGCAGAGACTGCCTCAGGAGGCCAATTCACCACATCAGAACCCTTTTTGGTCAAATCAGTCAATGGTTTAACAATAACAGAGAAATTACCAATAAATTTACGATAAATATTGGCAAAACCCAAGAATCTCTGAAGAGCCTTTAATGAAGTAGGTTGGACCCAATCACAGATGGCCTGAACCTTGGCCGGGTCCATTTCAATAACAGATGGAGACAAAATGAATCCCAGAAATGAGATCCTCTGTACGCCAAAAAGACACTTTGATCCCTTCACATACAGAGCATTCTCTCTCAAAATCTGGAACACAGTCCGAACATGTTTCACATGAGAGTCCCAGTCATTGGAAAAAATCAAGATATCATCCAAATAAACAATCAGAAATTTATCCACAAAATCCCTGAAAATGTCATTCATGAAGGACTGGAAGACGGAAGGAGCATTAGTGAGCCCAAAGGGCATCACTAGGTACTCAAAATGCCCCTCTGGGGTATTAAACGCCGTCTTCCATTCATCCCCGTGCTTAATGCGAATAAGGTTATACGCCCCCCTGAGGTCAAGCTTGGTAAACCAAGTAGCACTTTTCTCCCTGGAAAACAGGTCAGAAATCAAGGGTAACGGATATTGATATTTCACAGTGATATTGTTCAAGAGACGATAATCAATACACGGCCTTAATGAACCATCCTTTTTGGCCACAAAGAAAAAACCGGCACCCAAGGGTGAAGAGGATGGTCTGATATGACCCTTCTCCAATGACTCCTTGATATAAGACCGCATAGCGTCATATTCAGGTACAGACAAGTTAAAAGGCGACCCTTTAGGGAATTTACTACCAGGCACTAATTCAATAGCGCAGTCATAGCTCCTATGGGGGAAGAAAGGATGCAGATTTACTTTGCTAAACACATCAGAAAAATCAGTCAAAAAGTCAGGCACATCTTGAGCCTGGGGAGAGGCAGAAAAAACAGGAGTGTTGGCATTAACACATTGGCAGCCCCAACTGGTTACAGACACAGATTTCCAATCCAAAACAGGATTATGAGACTGCAACCAAGGGAAACCTAGTACAATAATGTCATGCAGATTATACAGCACCAAAAATTTGCAACTCTCCTGATGATCAGGTTCAACCCTCATTATCACCTGAGTAGAGAACTGGGGTTTATTCTCAGCCAAAGGGGTAGAATCAATCCCCAGTAGGGGAATAGACTTCCGTAGGGGTATCAAGGGAAACCCACAACGTTTAGCAAAATCAAAATCCATCAGGTTAATAGCTGCTCCCGAATCAACAAAAGCCTGAGCAGAAAATGTGGACAGGGAACAAATCAGGGTAACAGTCAACAGAAATTTAGTCTGAACACTACCCAAGACAACTGAGCGTGCAAAACGTCTTCCCCGCTTAGGGCAGACTGAAATAGCATGAGAGGCATCACCACAGTAGAAACATAACCCATTGCGTTTTCGAAACTCATGACGCTGTGCCCCAGAAGCCACTCTATCACACTGCATGGGTTCAGAAGCTGGTTCACAAGGCAACACCATTCCACGCATACCTCTACGCTCACG
>JARQOD010000004.1:339217213-339349816 GCA_033576555.1 Oophaga sylvatica | reverse complement strand
GCCCCATAAAGGGAGAATGCAGGCCCTGTAAGGAGGGTCAGGGTTAGCCCTTTAAATGTTTATGCTGCTATGTATATGTATTTGTATGTAATGGTTATGTACTTTATAGTGACATATTTATGTGTCTTTTGTATGGTATTTCACATAGGTTATGGTAATGTAGTGCATCCTTTGGTTACCTTAGAGAAGGGCACTTGTAGGACACCAAGGGGTTAAGTAGAAGTGTTGGCCGGGAACTAGTGTGAGGGACTTCCTAGATAGAGGAACCCTGTAACTGCTCAGATGTCCCTGGTCCTGAGCTGCGGAGCCGACACGAAGAGTGAAGTGTGAAAGGTACCAGCATTAGTGAAGTCGGTGAAGGAATCACCATGGGACCGTCAGTCAGAGTCTGTGGGCTGGCGAAGTAGTAGTGCCAGTGGCCAAGCCACTGTGGAAACACTTCAATCCAGTCACGGAAATACACATCTACTATGTCGTCCACCCCCTTCTGGTTATCCTGCCCGTGTACTCGCTTGTGGCCCACTCGCTTCTGCTTCAGCACGCACACTTCTGCTGAGTGTCTCCAAGGAAAGAGATCGAAGTGCCATTTTCACCGGGCTCCTCATCCCGCAGTTACTTTGTGGTCCATTCTGGTGTAGTTGAAGAAATGCAGGGGAGTTGTGGAAGATGTATAAGTCCCATGGTGATTCCTTCACCGATTTCACTAATGCTGGTACCTTTCACACTTCACTCTTCGTGTCGGCTCCGCAGCTCAGGACCAGGAACATCCGAGCAGTTACAGGGTCCACCCCTGACTGACTTTATCTAGGAAGTCCCTCACACTAGTTCTCGGCCGACACTTCTACTTAATGGATTTGACTAAGGATGAACTAAAGAAAGATTCTACGAACCCCAAGCTGGCGACTGTCATGATGGAGGATTGTGGCGCCAAGATGGACTGTTCTTGCCAACAAGGTGCACTTCGTGGGCGTGACAGCGTCTGGATGGCGCCATACAAGAACTGTCAACAAAGTCTTGACAGCCCCTGCAAGGAGGAGTGTGTACAGATGGACGTTCACCCTTTCCCACCTAATGCTGGAAAATAGGTGGAGAGGCTGGCAAGAGCCACACCCTGGAATGGGAGTGGCCCTGCAGAATGTACTGAGTGCAGCGGTCTGGCGTCAGTACCTCACGGGATGATGGACACGATGCAACGCTGCAGCTGCAGGGGAGTCTGGCGAATAGAGTGGTGGTGACGGAAGGAGGTGAAGACCCGACCCCTGCATCTCTGGGACGAGCTGCCGGAGGGTGACTTACCCGAAGGACTGGGGTCCTTAGCGGCTGCCAAGACCTGAGCCTCCGAGATGCCAGCGTGCGGAACCTTGCATCCCCCCATAGGAACCTCCGGGCACTCCTGAAGAGCGTCCGCCGAGGTGTGCCATACCGGAGTCACAGGAAGGAGAGGTGCAGATTCTGCTGTGTCGGAGCCAGAGCAGGAACCCGAATGGGCGTTGGAGCCTTCGTCTATGTCCAACTCCGAGGAGCGCCGGCCGGAAGAACAGGCCGCAACTGCGCCCGCGAAGGAATCGGGAGGAGGAATCGGGTGCCGGCAAGACAACTGCGGCTATGTCTTTGGACGATCTGGTGGCTGGCATGCAGTGGTTGTTGACAGAGGTCAGGACCAGCCTCAGCAGGACGGGATCTGAAGAATCCACGCAACCTAAAGTGACGACAAGGCCGGTGAGCCATCTCCTTGTCAATCTGTGGGCACCGCCTTGGTTAGATTCAGTGGGCATCTACAAGAGGGGGCCTGGGTCTCCTACATTAGGGACTATTGTCCCAGAGGCCATTGCCGGCAACCCGGTAACAGAGACAGGTCCATGTTATGAACTGTCAGTTCCACGCGGCCCATATACCTCCGGTTTCTCCTCTACTACGGCTAGGCAGCATTGGGACTCTGCGGCTGCAGAGTTCTCTTCAGCCCCTACGCAGGTATGGGATCACTGGAAGAAGGAGGCATGGCAAGCATGCGACAGAGAAGCTACCTTAGAGGAGGGCACTTGTAGTATAGTAATTATAGTCGGGGTAAGTGTAGTATTGCAAAGGGCCACTAGATGGGGGTATATTAGTGGATCCAGTTAGAAAGTTGCTAGATGTTTAGTGTATTACAGTGGTAGGACACTAGGTGGGGGCACTGAGCACATTCAGCATAGAGGAGACTTGTAGGACACCAAGGGGTTAAGTAGAAGTGTTGGCCGGGAACTAGTGTGAGGGACTTCCTAGATAGAGTTAGTCGGGGGTGGACCCTGTAACTGCACGGTTGTCCCTGGTCCTGCGGAGCCAACACGGGAGTGAAGTGTGAAATGTACCAGCATTAGTGAAGTCGGTGAAGGAATCACCATGGGACAATCAGTCAGAGTCTGTGGGCTGGCGAAGTAGTAGTGCCAGTGGCCAAGTCACTGTGGGAACGCTCAGCAGAAGTGTGCGTGCTGAAGCAGAAGCGAGTGGGCCACCAGCGAGTACACGGGCAGGATAACCAGAAGGGGGTGGACGACCTAGTAGATGTGTATTTCCGTGACTGGATTGAAGTGTCTCCAGGGAAAGAGATCGAAGTGCCATTTTCACCGAGCTCCTCGTCCCACAGTTACTTTGTGGTCCATTCTGGTGTAGTTGAAGAAGTGAAGCGGAGTTTTGGAAGATATATTGCTGGTACCGTGTCAAGTGTACTAATGGTGTCCTGGATGTGCTGTGTCCGGAGTAAAATAAAGTTGAATTGTTAGAAGTTATTCTGGGCTCTGACTTCGATTCTTCGTGCTCCGAATCTGATAAGGAAGATTCCAAGGTTGAAGCAGATGTCAGCGCAGTGAGGGCAGGTAGCGCTGCTGAGTCCACCCCCCGGCCATGGTTTTACAGCCCCGTAGGGGGAGAATGCAAGCTCCATAGGGGAGAATGCAGGCCCCATAGTGGGAGAATGCAGGCCCCATAGGGGGAGAATGCAGAACTAGTAGGGGTAGAATGCAGGCCCCATATATACAGGGAGCTCTATACAGGGAGAGCCGGGGCAGGCCCAGGGAATAGATTGCCACAACTGCGGGAACCAGGTGGCCGGCTCACAGAAGACAGGACTATGCAGGGTTTGGAAGTGAGCAAAGCGGGGACACGGGAACACGCACAGTACAGAACAGTGCAAGGTGTGTGCACGAGGGCACACAGAGTGCAGGACAGTGCAAGGCATGTACACAGGGGCACGCAGAGTACAGGACAGTGCTAGGCATGTTCACGGGGGCACGCGGAGTACAGGAAAGTGCAAGGCATGGACACAGGGCACGCAGAGTACAGGACAGTGCAAGGCTTGTACATGAGGGTACGCAACAGACAGGGGTGCATATAGCAAGTGCCGAGAGGCACGCCAGGGTAAGAGGCAAAGCAGGGCGTGTGCGAGAAGCATGCCTGGGTACAACGCAAGGCCGAGCGCATGCTGGGAAGCACATTAGAGCACAAGGTAGGAGACTTGAGTACAGAAAGCAGCCAAGCAAGAACCAAGCCGTTCTAGCTAGGAAGCACAACAATAATCATGCGCTGCCTACAGGAAGAGGCGGCCTGATATAGGGCAAGTGTGCTGGAACTTCTGGGTCAGGTCTTACAGGACCATAGAGACGTCAGAAATAGAGCGGCCATAGTCAGACTCAGGAGGAAGTGCATGCGCACTGAACAAGGACCTGGAGTCAAGCGCGGGAGGAGCG
Source organism: Oophaga sylvatica (assembly GCA_033576555.1). Lineage (NCBI taxonomy): Eukaryota > Metazoa > Chordata > Amphibia > Anura > Dendrobatidae > Oophaga > Oophaga sylvatica. The sequence continues at coordinate 339,346,094 of JARQOD010000004.1, read as the reverse complement.
CGTGCGCACTCGATGATACCCACGGACCTGCCATGATACCGGAAGTGATGACGTCGGGCGCTGAGCCCTGGCGCCGGAGGAATGCGGTGAGAGCGGCATGACAGATGCGCCAATTCTTGCGCTTTTCCCGGCTCTTCCCACTTGCCTTGTAGCGGTGGCAAGTGGTGTTCATATTTGTGGGGTTGATGTCACCTTTGTATTATCAGGTGACATCAAACCCACGGCTTAGTAATGGAGAAGCGTCTATAAAACACCTATCCATTACTTATCCTATAGTTATATGGTAAAAACACAGCCAGAATAAAGTATTTTATTTGAAATAAAACAAAACACACTTTTCCATTTTTATTTAAAAATAACAAACACAGTTATACTCACCTAACACCTAATTCCACTGAATCCCTCGTCTCCTGTAATAAAAAATAAATAAAAAAAACCTTAGGATATAAGGTAGTGTTTGCATAGAATGTAGGGAAGGGGATTCCCCAGCAACATACACGGGGAGGGCTTAGTGCTAGGACAAGGGACCTACTTCATGAAGTTAGTCAGAGAGCAGAGTTAGAGTCTGAAGTGACAAGTGTGCAGTGCTGCAGTGTGGGTAAACTACAGCACAAGAGATGACTGGACGATGAGGTAGCGTGACTAGGAACTGACAGAAGAGGCAGAGTGGCCTTCTGCCTTAAGGGGGTCCTTGGATAGGACATGTCACGAGAAACCCTGAGCTTAATGAATGCAGAGGAAGGTCCCAAAGAGGACTGAGACTGTGGGACCAGTGAGGGTCCCGAGTGGTAGATCCAGGGCGTCCATAGCGATAGGACGCAGAGCCGCTGAGCGAGTGTAGAGGAACTCGCTGAACTGTACTGTGGTGACAAGCTAGGCTGTGATGAAGTAGGGCAAAGCAGTGTGCTATACCAGCCGTGGAGCAGACTGCAGTGGAAGGATGATGTCATGTGAATGAAAAGGGCTTAAGTGTTATGATTTGGTAGCTGAGGAGTGCAGGTAAAAAAGGCAATACACCAGAGCAGTTGGAATCTATGAGATTGCAGTACCCTGACTAACCACCACAACTAAAGGCAGCCGTGGAGCGTTCCTACGTTGGTCCTAGACGCCTCGTCACAGCCTGAGAAACTAACTATACCTAAAGATAGAAAGAAGAAAGCTATCTGCCCCGGAGCAGATCCCCAAAGAACATAGAAAGCCCCAAACATGTAATGGCGGTTAGACAAGAAGAAATACTGACACAGACAGAAAATAGTATGAGCAAACGTTGGGGCCCAAACTAAATAGAAAAGGATAGGAAGGGTACTTACTGCAATCCCAAAAAACCCTGAAAAGCACCAACTCTACTAATTTCAAAAACAACTGAGATCACACGACCTCTACCACCTAAATTAGTTCTCTGGTGTAACAAAATCAAAACAGCAGCCACTGAAAAAACTGGAAAAAGCAAATGTACAAAACATCAGTGGCTGAACTAAACTGAGAGGGCAAAAGCCCCCGGAGGGGACCCAGAAGGCCCCCACAGAAGTGCAGGACAAAATGCAAAAATCAAGCACAGAAACAAAAAGAAGAAAATGTCTTATCTGTTAGCAGGAGATGCAGACACGACACAGCAGGCTACAAAGGAAACAGGAATCAAGGATTGAGACCAGAACAATTGATCACCGGCAACCCTGATGGGATTGCGACTCCCTTAAATAAGACCAGTCAGTAACACCTGATTCCCAATCCTCACAATCTTCACTGGACAGTCCAGTACCGCTTGTAACCACCAGAGGGAGCCCCCGCTCAGAACTCACCTCAAGTCCATTCACAACAGTACCCCCCCCTTGAGGAGGGTCACCGAACCCTCACTTGAGCAACCAGGTCGGTCAGGATGAGTTCTATGATACGCACGGATGAGTCTCCTAGCATGGATGTCCGAAGCAAACACCCAAGAATTGTCTTCCTGACCATAACCTCTCCACTTAACCAAATACTGGAGTTTCCGTCTAGAAAAACGAGAATTCAATATTTTCTCAACCACAAACTCAATATTGCCCTCAACCAGAACAGGGTCAGGAGGCAAAGCAGTAGGAACCACTGGCTCAACAAACCTCTTCAACAAGGACTTGTGGAACACGTTATGGACCTTAAATGTCCCTGGAAGAAGCAAACTAAAAGAAACAGGATTAAGAATCTCCATGATCTTATAAGGTCCAATGAACCTAGGCTTAAATTTAGGAGATGCCACTCTCATAGGAATATTTTTTGAGGACAACCAGACCAAGTCCCCCACTTTAAACCGAGGACCATCAGTCCTATGCCGGTTAGCAAACCGCTGGGCCCTCTCCTGAGAGAGGGACAACCTCTCCACTACCTGGTCCCAAATCTGTTGCATATGCTCCACAACAGAGTCAACACCTGGACAGGCAGAAGCCTCCGTCTGTCCTGAAGAAAATCGAGGGTGAAACCCAGAATTACAGAAAAATGGAGACATCAAAGTGGCAGAGCTATCCCTATTATTAAGAGCAAACTCAGCCAAAGGCAAAAAAGAGACCCAGTCATCCTGATCAGCAGACACAAAGCATCTTAGATAAGTCTCCAATGTCTGGTTTGTTCTCTCAGTTTGACCATTGGTCTGAGGATGAAACGCCGAGGAGAAAGACAACTGAACATCAAGCTTAGAACAAAAGGTCCTCCAAAATCTGGAAACAAACTGGACTCCTCTGTCAGACACAATGTTCTCAGGAATGCCGTCTAAACGAACCACGTGCTGAAGGAACAAAGGCACCAATTCAGAGGAGGAAGGCAACTTAGGAAATGGCACAAGATGTATCATCTTGGAAAACCTATCACAAATCACCCAGATGACGGTCATTCTCTGAGAAACAGGGAGGTCGGAAATGAAATCCATAGAGATATGGGTCCATGGTCTCTTGGGCACAGGCAATGGCATCAACAAACCACTAGAGCGAGAGCAAGGCTTGGAGCGAGAGCAAGTCCCGCAGGACTGCACAAATTCCCTGACATCACGAGACAAGGTAGGCCACCAAAAGGACCGACTAACCAAATCTCTGGTATCAAAAATTCCGGGATGACCGGCCAACGCGGAACAATGAATCTCAGACATCACACTCTTTTTCCACTGGTCCGGGACAAACAATTTCCCAACAGGGCAGCGCTCGGGCCTATCCTCCTGACACCCCTCCAGAGCCAGTCTCAAATTGGGCGAGATGGCAGAAAGAACTACACCTTCTTTCAAAATAACAGAAGGATCAGATACCTCAGGAGAGTCCGCAAGGAAACTCCTCGAGAGGGCATCCGCCTTAACATTCTTAGTGCCAGGAAGAAAGGAAACCACAAAATTAAAACGTGTGAAAAACAAGGCCCACCTGGCCTGTCTAGGATTAAGTCGCTTGGCAGATTCCAGATAAACCAGATTCTTATGGTCAGTAAGGACCACCACCTGATGTTTGGCTCCCTCCAGCCAATGTCTCCACTCTTCAAAAGCCCACTTCATGGCCAATAACTCCCGATTACCCACGTCATAATTACGTTCAGTTGGAGAAAATTTTCGAGAGAAAAAGGCACAAGGGTTACTTTTAGAGGTCTCTGGATCTCTTTGGGACAAAACGGCACCTGCCCCAATTTCAGAGGCATCAACCTCCACCTGAAATGGCAGAGAAACATCAGGCTGCCGTAGAACAGGAGCAGAAGTGAATCTCTGCTTAAGTTCCTGAAATGCAGAGACTGCCTCAGGAGGCCAATTCACCACATCAGAACCCTTTTTGGTCAAATCAGTTAATGGTTTAACAATAACCGAGAAATTACCAATAAATTTACGATAAAAATTGGCAAAACCCAAAAATCTTGAAGAGCCTTTAATGAAGTAGGTTGGACCCAATCACAGATGGCCTGAACCTTGACCGGGTCCATTTCAATAACAGATGGGGACAAAATGAATCCCAAAAATGAGATCCTCTGTACGCCAAAAAGACACTTTGATCCCTTCACATACAGAGCATTCTCTCTCAAAATCTGGAATACAGTTCGAACATGCTTCACATGAGAGTCCCAGTCATTAGAAAAAATCAAGATATCATCCAAATAAACAATCAGAAATTTTCCACAAAATCCCTGAAAATGTCATTCATGAAGGACTGGAAGACAGAAGGAGCATTAGTGAGCCCAAAGGGCATCACAAGGTACTCAAAATGCCCTTCAGGGGTGTTAAATGGCGTCTTCCATTCATCCCCGTGCTTAATGCGAATAAGGTTATATGCCCCCCTGAGGTCAAGCTTGGTAAACCAAGTAGCGTTTTTCACCCTGGAAAACAGGTCAGAAATCAAGGGTAACGGATATTGATATTTCACAGTAATATTGTTCAAAAGACGATAATCAATACACGGCCTTAATGAACCATCCTTTTTGGCCACAAAGAAAAAACCGGCACCTAAGGGTGAAGAGGATGGTCTGATGTAACCCTTCTCCAATGACTCCTTGATATAAGACCGCATAGCGTCATGTTCAGGTACAGACAAATTAAAAAGGCGACCTTTAGGGAATTTACTACCAGGCACTAATTCAATAGCGCAGTCATAGCTCCTATGGGGAGGCAAGGATGCATATTTGCTTCGCTAAACACATCAGAAAAATCAATCAAAAAGTCAGGAACATCCTGAGCCTGGGGGAGGCAGAAAAAACAGGAGTGTTGGTATTAACACATTGGCAGCCCCAACTGGTTACAGACACAGATTTCCAATCCAAAACAGGATTATGAGACTGTAACCAAGGGAAACCCAGCACGATAATGTCATGCAGATTATACAGAACCAAAAATTTGCAGCTCTCCTGATGATCAGGTTCAACCCTCATTATCACCTGAGTAGAGAACTGAGGTTTATTCTCAGCCAAAGGGGTAGAATCGATCCCCAGTAGGGGAATAGACTTCTGTAGGGGTATCAAGGGAAACCCGCAACGTTTAGCAAAATCAAAATCCATCAGGTTAATAGCTGCTCCCGAATCAACGAAAGCCTGAGCAGAAAATGAGGACAGAGAGCATATCAGAGTAACAGTTAATAAAAACTTAGTCTGAACACTACCCAAGACAACTGAGCGTGCAAAACGTCTTCCCCGCTTAGGGCAGACTGAAATAGCATGAGAGGCATCACCACAGTAGAAACATAACCCATTGCGCTTTCGAAACTCATAACAGCTGTGCCCCAGAAACCACTCTATCACACTGCATGGGTTCAGAAGCAAGTTCACAAGGCAACACTATTCCACGCATACTTCTCCGCTCACGCAAACGTCTGTCAATTTGAATCACTAATGACATAGAATCATTGAGACCAGAGGGGACAGGGAATCCCACCATAACATCCTTTACATTATCTGACAGACCCTTCCGAAAAAGGGCTGCCAAAGCGTTGTCATTCCATTTGGTCAGGACTGCCCACCTGCGGAATCTCTGACAGTATAACTCAGCGTCATCAAGCCCCTGATTTAATGCCAACAAGGCTTTTTCAGCTTGATCAGTGACATTAGGCTCATCGTACAATAACCCCAAGGCCTGAAAAAATGCATCAACATCACTCAAAACAGGATCCCCAGGTGTCAGGGAAAAAGCCCAATCCTGAGGATCGCCGCGCAGGAGAGAGATGACAATTTGAACCTGCTGCGCTGCGTTCCCTGAGGACTTAGATTTTAAGGCAAAAAACAATTTACAATTATTTTTGAAATTCAAAAACTTGGCTCGATCCCCAAAAACAAATCTGGCATGGGAATCCTAGGTTCCACATCAGGCAACCTAGCAAGATAGGTAGCAATACTCCGAACCTCAGTGGCAAGCTGATCCACACGGCCAGACAACTGTGCAAACTCCATTGAGAGAAAAAAAAAATCCTCCCCAGCACCCAGAGATACAGAGGGAAAAAAAAAAATGCAACAAACAGAAAAATATCTCTGACAACTCTGACAACCTTATTTTTTTTTCTTTCACAATATTTTTCCCTCCTGTGAGTACCATATAATTTTAAGTTTAGGCCGGTGATACTGTTATGATTTGGTAGCTGAGGAGTGCAGGTAAAAAAGGCAATACACCAGAGCAGTTGGAATCTATGAGATTGCAGTACCCTGACTAACCACCACAACTAAAGGCAGCCGTGGAGCGTTCCTACGTTGGTCCTAGACGCCTCGTCACAGCCTGAGAAACTAACTATACCTAAAGATAGAAAGAGGAAAGCTATCTGCCCCGGAGCAGATCCCCAAAGAACATAGAAAGCCCCCAAACATGTAATGGCGGTTAGACAAGAAGAAATACTGACACAGACAGAAAATAGTATGAGCAAACGTTGGGGCCCAAACTATCTAAATAGAAAAGGATAGGAAGGGCACTTACTGCAATCCCAAAAAACCCTGAAAAGCACCAACTCTACTAATTTCAAAAACAACTGAGATCACACGACCTCTACCACCTAAATTAGTTCTCTGGTGTAACAAAATCAAAACAGCAGCCACTGAAAAAACTGGAAAAAGCAAATGTACAAAACATCAGTGGCTGAACTAAACTGAGAGGGCAAAAGCCCCCGGAGGGGACCCAGAAGGCCCCCACAGAAGTGCAGGACAAAATGCAAAAATCAAGCACAAAAACAAAAAGAAGAAAATGTCTTATCTGTTAGCAGGAGATGCAGACACGACACAGCAGGCTACAAAGGAAACAGGAATCAAGGATTGAGACCAGAACAATTGATCACCGGCAACCCTGATGGGAAGGCGACTCCCTTAAATAAGACCAGTCAGTAACACCTGATTCCCAATCCTCACAATCTTCACTGGACAGTCCAGCACCGCTTGTAACCACCAGAGGGAGCCCCCGCTCAGAACTCATCTCAAGTCCATTCACAACACTTAAGACTGTGTACTCGCTAACCCTTGTATATAACCCTCATCAAGTTCAGTAAAGTTCCCATGTTTGAACAGAAGTCTCCTTTGCTAATCTGTGGAACTCGTGGTCCTGGCCAGCCGATACCATCGGCTACTGGCGGCCTGCACGGGCACAAGGCCCTCACAACACTAACACCCAGCCAGGACCAACAATTGTCTGTAGGATGCCAAAGCGAGTGAGGACAGCGACATTTAATGGGTTAATCAGCACCTATTGGTTCTAAAACTGGTTGACGCCGATGATGGAGGGTGTCAGCTGTCATATACAGCTGTCACCTGTTTGATTTTTGCCCACTGGGATGCTATTTACACTTTTCTTCGGACGCGTTCGCTGTGCATAGACCTGTATGGCTAACGCATGGTATCAAAATGCTACCATGCGTTAGCGCATACATTAGCGCTAGGGGTATGAAGATGTCAAAAATGACATCAGCGTTAGCGCATCCATTTAACGGATCCGTTAAACGTATGCCCCTAACGCAATGTGAACCTAGCCTTGCACAGCAACAGGAACCCCATTTTGTTCCCTACACAGTAACATTATTCCCCCTCAAAAAAGTATATCACGGTAGTCATGTACTTCTGTGTAGCCTATATTCAGTAGTCCTGCACTACTGTGGCAATGCAGTGATGTCAGTGTGTCACCGGAGAGGGGTTACGTCTTCTGGTGCTCCAGGCCTCTATAAGGCATGTATTTTCACTACAATGCTTGCCTTATCGCATCTTCTACCTTTTCCATTTTCTCTCTTGCAAACCATCTGAGTGATCAGACCAAAGTGTTAGAAACTTTCTTTTGGATTGGTAACATAGGGCAGCACGGTGGCTCAGTGGATAGCACTGCAGCCTTGCAGTGCTGGAGTCCTGGGTTCAAGTCCTACCAAGGACAACATCTGCAAGGAGTTTGTATGTTCTCCCCATGTTTGCGTGGGTTTCCTCCAGGTACTCTGGTTTCCTCCCACACTCCAAAAACATACTGATAGGGAATCTAGATTGTGAGCCCCATCAGGGACAGTGACAATAATATGTGCAAACTGTAAAGCGCTGCGGAATATGTTAGCCCTATATAAAGATTATTATTATTTGAATAACCTACACCCGTAGCTTTCTGCTCCGCCATACATTTCACCTGGATCTGCATCCTGAAAATGCCGACTCAGTTGAAAATAACACTGACTAGATTCTGCCACCCTTCAGGCATGGTAGGTGTCACATCGTCTGCAACTGCGATCGCTATGCCCCTGCCTGTAGAGACCTGCTTGTACAGCTTTAAATCTTTGGTAAGATTCGTTGATTTATCATGACTATACTCTCATCTTTCAACTCAAATAATGTTGGTCCTGTATCTATAACATACATTTTCATCAGGTAGATATGGAAAAAACACTGGGAATAAAAGAATGTGCTAGATAGGAAAAGGTTATCCAGAATTATTTGGTAGGAAAATGTAAAATAAATTGCAATTTCCAATAATTTTTCAGGAAATGCTATGAAATGATAACTCTCAATATTGGTTCACTCATAATGACCTGAAAGGGTTATACTAAGAATCAGTGATCCAGGCCAACCTGGAAGACTCAGCAGAAACACCTCTTCCTCTGCCCTTCTCTCTAGTTAAAGGGTCACTTATTGCTTGGTCTTTGTCACTCTTACATAATCATATAAATAAATTAGTGGAATTCTCTCATGTTCTTTCTTTCTGCACGCGGGTCATCTCCTGGGCTTCATTCACCTTACTAGTAACCCAAAGGATGAGGGTATTACAGCTGGTGAGTAAGGCTAAAAATGAACACTGTACAATAGATTTAGTAATGCTTGTATAAAAATAGACAATGGCCAGTGGAGATTCAAAGTCCATTGACTCTCCCAGATATCCCAGCTCACACCTTTCGGTCTGACTGAAGATGCACTCCAAACACCCTTTGTATTAGAGCTAACGTGTATTTCCAATATGAGCCCAGTTTACTGCATTCCCAGAACATGTGCATTAAATGCGCATCCTCTGCTCCACATCTAGAACAGTCTGCATCTGAGCGGACCCCTATCTTAAAAAGGAAGCTCGGCGTTCTATACACCCTGTGTATGAGATATATCTGCGAGAGTCTCCGAGATTCACACGGGCACAGCCTGGTAACCTGCACCAATACCTCTTTTCATTGTTCTACTGTGATCTGTCCCACATCTGATTCCCATTTTACCTTGCTGTCCAAGTATGGCCATCAGTACGAGACTGCAACATCTGCTGATATATTCTGGAGATTAGACCAGTCGTACACTTTGGCGATGCTAATGACTCACGTGCGTAGCTTTTTTGAATTTCGGGTGCAGTAACACTAAACTGGGACCGCAACGCGTGTCTCAGTTGTAGGTATTGAAAGAAGGAAGCATTAGGAAGCCCATATTCTTGTTGGAGTTTATTGAAGCTTTTATCTTTTGCAGTTCTGATTCTATTTTGGTGGTGGGAATCCTGAGCTTTCAGCACTGTGGTCAGAGGTTCTGCTTGAAGTCTGTGTATTCTCTCCAGGGCTCCTTCCCCAATACACGTATATTAAAAAAGTCACATAAATCAGTTTGTTATGCAGTTCCTTTTAATGGTCAGCTGGCACCTGTATTGAAGGCTGCACTTTAGGTACCATGACAGAAATCCAACAGACGCTATTTTAATCAAAGGGTCCGTTGGGTGCTGATGGTGTCCAGAATGTATGTTCTTGTAATGCAGGTGCATGGATGCAACGTACAGAGATCACAAGGCGGAAACAGCCAGGAGTTGATATATTTGTATTTTTATACAACGATAACTTCTAAACAATTAGGGTTAGTAAATATGCAATTTAAATAAAAAGAGAATTGTAACAGTTTATGAACAAGCTAGAATGTCTCTCAGTACTTAACGTTAGTGGTGGGCCCAGTCTTGGGAGGCACCACGTGAGTTCTCTATTGAAGCTCTGGCTCTAGAGGGAGTCCACCGGGTTTTCCCCCTAGGCCGCAAGTCTCTTCCTGACGTAGTCTATTAACCCCTTAACCCCCAAGGGTGGTTTGCACGTTAATGACCGGGCCAATTTTTACAATTCTGACCACTGTCTCTTTATGACTCTGGAACGCTTCAACGGAACTTCGCGATTCTGAGATTTTTTTCTCTGACATATTGTACTTCACATTAGTGGTAAAATTTCTTCGATATAACTTGCGGTTATTTTTGAAAAAAAACGCAAATATGGCAAAAATTTTGAACATTTTGAAATTTTCAAACTTTTAATTTTTATTCCCTTAAAACAGAGAAATATGTCACACAAAATAGTTAAAAAATAACATTTCCCACATGTCTACTTTACATCAGCACAATTTTGGAACCAAAATTTTTTTTTGTTAGGAAATTATAAGGGTTAAAAGTTGACCAGTGATTTCTCATTTTTACAACAAAATTTGCAAAGCCATTTTTTTTTAGGGACCACCTCACATTTGAAGTCACTTTGAGGGTCTATATGGCAGAAAATACCCAAAAGTGACACCATTCTAAAAACTGCACCCCTCAAGGTACTCAAAACCACATTCAAGAAGTTTATTAACCCTTCAGGTGCTTCACAGGAGCTGAAGCAAGGTGGAAGGAAAAAATGAATATTTAACTTTTTAGTCACAAAAATTATCTTTTACAAAAAAATTTTTATTTTCACAAGGGTAAAAGGAGAAAATGGACAGATAAAGTTGTTGTGCAATTTCTCCTGAGTACGCCAATACCCCATATGTGGGGGAAAACCACTGTTTGGGCACACGGCAGAGCTCGTAAGGGAAGGAGCACCGTTTGACTTTTTCAAACCAAAATTGGCTGTAATTGAGACTGGACGCCATGTCGCGTTTGGAGAGACTCTGATGCACCTAAACAGTGGAAACCCCCCACAATTGACACCATTTTGGAAACTAGACCCCTATGGAACTTATCTAGATCTGTTGTGAGCACTTTGAACCCCCAAGTGTTTCACAAAAGTTTATAATGCCTGGGTGTTGTGAATGTTTTGGAAATGAATTCTGAGCAGAAGCTCTCTCTGGTGGTTACAAACAGTACTAAACCATTCAATGAGGATTGGCAATCAGGGGTCACAGACTGGCTTGATGTAAGGGAGGTTCCCTCCCATCATGGTTGCCGGTGATCAATTGTTCTTGTCTCAACTGTGGTTCCTGGTTCACTTGGAAGCTTGCTGAGTCTTGCCTCTTCTTCTGCTTTCAGATAAGATATTTTCTGTTTTTGTTTTTGTGCTTACCATTTGCATATTTCTCTGCATTTCTGTGAGGTTAGCCAGGTTCCCCCCCCCGGGGGGCTTGGGCTCCTCTCAGTTCCGCTGGAGCCACTGTTATTTGTTCATTTGCCTTTTCCAGTTTTTTCAGTGGCTGCGGCTTAGTTTTGTTACACCAGAGAACTAATTTAGGTGGTAGAGGTCGTGTGATCTCAGGTGTTTTTGCAATCAGTAGCGTTGGCATTTTTTATAGTTTTTTTGGATTGCAGTGAGTATCCTTTCTATCCTTTTCTGTCTAGGCAGATTGGGCACCAGCGTTTGCTCATACTATTTTCTGTCTGTGTCTGTATTTCCTCTTGTCTAACCGCCATTACATGTTTGGGGGATTCCTATGTTCTTTGGGGATCTGCTCCGGGGCAGATAGCTTTCCTCTTTCTATCTTTAGGTGTAGTTAATCTCTCAGGCTGTGACGAGGCGTCTAGGACCAACGTAGGAACGCTCCACGGCTGCCTTTAGTTGTGGTGGTTAGTCAGGGTACCGCAATCCAATAGATTCCAACCTCTCTGGTGTATTGCTGTTTTTGCCTGCTCTCCTCAGCTACCAAAACATAACAGTATCACCGGCCAAACTGAAAATTGTATGGTACTCACAGAAGGGAAAAATAGTGTGGAAAGAAAAAAAGTTGTCAGAGTTGTCAGAGATTTTTTTTTTTTCTGTTTCTTGCATTTTTTCCCTCTTTTTCTCTGGGTGCTGAGGAGGATTTTTTTTTTCTCTCAATGGAGCTTGCACAGCTGTCTGGCCGTGTGGATCAGCTTGCCACTGAGGTTCGGAGTATTGCTGTCTATCTTGCTGGGTTGCCGGTTGTGGAACCTAGGATTCCCATGCCAGATTTGTTTTTGGGAGATCGGGCCAAATTTCTGAATTTCAAAAATAACTGTAAGTTGTTTTTTGCCTTAAAACCTAAGTCCTCAGGGAACGCAGCACAGCAGGTTCAAATTGTCATCTCTCTCCTGCGCGGCGATCCTCAGGATTGGGCTTTTTCCCTGACACCTGGGGACCCTGTTTTGAGTGATGTTGATGCATTTTTTCTGGCTCTGGGGTTATTGTACGATGAACCTAATGTCACTGATCAAGCTGAAAAAACCTTGTTGGCATTAAATCAGGGGCTTGAGGATGCTGAGTTATACTGTCAGAAATTCCGAAAATGGGCAGTCCTAACCAAATGGAATGATGATGCTTTGGCAGCCCTTTTTCGGAAGGGGCTGTCAGAGAATGTAAAAGATGTTATGGTGGGTTTCCCTGCTCCCTCTGGTCTCAATGATTCTATGTCATTAGCGATTCAAATTGACAGACGTTTGCGTGAGCATAGAGGTATGCGTGGAATAGTGTTGCTTGTGAGCCAGCTTCTGAACCCATGCAGTGTGATAGAGTGACTTCTGGGGCACAGCGTCATGAGTTTCGAAAACGTAATGGGTTATGTTTCTATTGTGGTGACGCCTCTCATGCTATTTCAGTCTGCCCTAAGCGGGGAAGACGTTTTGCACACTCAGTTGTCTTGGGTAGTGTTCAGACTAAATTTCTGTTGACTGTTACCCTGATTTGCTCCCTGTCCACATTTTCTGCTCAGGCTTTTGTTGATTCGGGAGCAGCTATTAACCTGATGGATTTTGATTTTGCCAAACGTTGTGGGTTTTCCTTGATACCCCTACTGAAGTCTATTCCCCTACTGGGGATTGATTCTACCCCTTTGGCTGAGAATAAACCCCAGTTTTCTACTCAGGTGATAATGAGGGTTGAACCTGATCATCAGGAGAGTTGCAAATTTTTGGTACTGTATAATCTGCATGACATTATTGTACTAGGTTTCCCTTGGTTACAGTCTCATAATCCTGTTTTGGATTGGAAATCTGTGTCTGTAACCAGTTGGGGCTGCCAATGTGTTAATGCCAACACTCCTGTTTTTTCTGCCTCTCCCCAGTCTCAGGAAGTTCCTGACTTTTTGACTGATTTTTCTGATGTGTTTAGCGAAAGTAAATCTGCATCCTTGCCCCCCCATAGGAGCTATTGTGGCCACCTGAGGGTCCAGTCGCCACAGAGATGTTGCATCGCACCCAGCGGTGTGACACCTGACTCTCAGGTAAGGAGGAAGCACCCCATTGACTCCAACCACTGCATTCATCAGTACACTATGCCAGCTGAGTGTAGGCGGACCCAATGGGATGGTCTAGCTCAGGCTGGTTAGAACAGGGTGTAGCTAGATTAATGGGAGGGGTTGAGGCAGCCTTGTGCTGCGTGTTAGTTTAGAGTTTCAGTTTGTGTCAGGCAGCCAGTGTGGGTACTGGGCTGACCTGCAGCTCTTCTGAGTTCACCTCAGGGAGCCTTGCTGAGTGAGCGAAAGGGTCCTGGGCTGAGACAGCAATTGAAGCTGTGCCCCATCCTGAAGAAGGAAGGACCAGGCAAATATCGGGGAACGGTCCCTAGACTGGTGGGTCAGTTCATCGCCACTATAACACCGAGTATAGTGGGACTCTTCAAGGGCCACTAGCTGCCATATTCTCATCCGGGAAGAAAGCTAGGGATCAAGTACGTTCAGGCATCCGACGGTGTCTCGGTCTCCGTGAAGAGGAGATCAGCGTCCCGGGACATCGGGTCGTACCTGTAAACTGAAAGGATCCAATACTACCTCTCCAAGGGCTCTGTGGTAGGGAGGTGCAGAGAAGGAGTAAGGAGTGCAGCACTAAGAAGCCGGAAAGGAACATAAAGGGAGTCTTTGGGAGTGTGACCGATATACCTGAGGGTTGCTGGACTACTCACTGGAAGGACACAGTGCTCGGCTGGAATCTGTGTGTACAACAGACTGTGAGTAAACCTTTGAAACTGCACAAGAACTGTTTCCTGCATTATTACTCCGTCGCACACTCCACTCTGCTACATCTATCCTGCACCATTGCTTTACCTTACATCTACCTGCCCTGGAAGGATACAGTCTTACCTGTAGAAGACTTATCATCTAGCTGCACAACACCATCCCTTCCAGAGGACCTGCACAGCAGCGCTGGTCACCCTGACCAGGTACTACAGGTGGCGTCACGACAAACTACACAAACATTTATTCCCCTGTAAATATATCCCCATTTATAGTGAGCGCCCAGGGCCACGGACCGAGCTGCAGCTACCGTGACATTCCCCATAGACATCAACGGGCTCGGTGCCAAGTACCCCAAAGCCCTGGCGGGCGGCTCACTATGACTGCGCTATTGAATTAGTGCCTGGTAGTAAATTCCCTAAAGGTCGCCTTTTTAACTTGTCTGTACCTGAACATGACGCTATGCGGTCTTATATCAAGGAGTCATTGGAGAAGGGTCATATCAGACCATCCACTTCACCCTTGGGTGCCGGTTTTTTCTTTGTGGCCAAAAAGGATGGTTCATTAAGGCCGTGTATTGATTATCGTCTCTTGAACAATATCACTGTGAAATATCAATATCCATTACCCTTGATTTCTGACCTGTTTTCCAGGGTGAAAAGTGCTACTTGGTTTACCAAGCTTGACCTCAGGGGGGCGTATAACCTTATTCGCATTAAGCACGGGGATGAATGGAAGATGGCGTTTAATACCCCAGAGGGGCATTTTGAGTACCTAGTGATGCCCTTTGGGCTCACTAATGCTCCTTCCGTCTTCCAGTCCTTCATGAATGACATTTTCAGGGATTTTGTGGATAAATTTCTGATTGTTTATTTGGATGATATCTTGATTTTTTCCAATGACTGGGACTCTCATGTGAAACATGTTCGTACTGTGTTCCAGATTTTGAGAGAGAATGCTCTGTATGTGAAGGGATCAAAGTGTCTTTTTGGCGTACAGAGGATCTCATTTCTGGATTCATTTTGTCTCCATCTGTTATTGAAATGGACCCGGTCAAGGTTCAGGCCATCTGTGATTGGGTCCAACCTACTTCATTAAAGGCTCTTCAGAGATTCTTGGGTTTTGCCAATTTTTATCGTAAATTTATTGGTAATTTCTCTGTTATTGTTAAACCATTAACTGATTTGACCAAAAAGGGTTCTGATGTGGTGAATTGGCCTCCTGAGGCAGTCTCTGCGTTTCAGGAACTTAAGCAGAGATTCACTTCTGCTCCTGTTCTACGGCAGCCTGATGTTTCTCTGCCATTTCAGGTGGAGGTTGATGCCTCTGAAATTGGGGCAGGTGCCGTTTTGTCCCAAAGAGATCCAGAGACCTCTAAAAGTAACCCTTGTGCCTTTTTCTCTCGAAAATTTTCTCCAACTGAACGTAATTATGACGTGGGTAATCGGGAGTTATTGGCCATGAAGTGGGCTTTTGAAGAGTGGAGACATTGGCTGGAGGGAGCCAAACATCAGGTGGTGGTCCTCACGGACCATAAGAATCTGGTTTATCTGGAATCAGCCAAGCGACTTAATCCTAGACAGGCCAGGTGGGCCTTGTTTTTCACACGTTTTAATTTTGTGGTTTCCTTTCTTCCTGGCACTAAGAATGTTAAGGCGGATGCCCTCTCAAGGAGTTTCCTTGCGGACTCTCCTGAGTTATTTGATCCTGCTGTTATTTTGAAAGAGGGTGTAGTTCTTTCCGCCATCTCGCCCAATTTGAGACTGGCTCTGGAAGGGTGTCAGGAGGATAAACCCGAGCGCTGCCCTACTGGGAAATTGTTTGTCCCAGACCGGTGGAAAAAGAGTGTGATGTCTGAGATTCATTGTTCCGCGTTGGCTGGTCATCCCGGAATTTTTGGTACCAGAGACTTGGTGAGTCGGTCCTTTTGGTGGCCTACTTTGTCTCGTGACATCAGGGAGTTTGTGCACTCCTGTGGGACTTGCTCTCGCTCCAAGCCTTGCTCTCGCTCTAGTGGTTTGTTGATGCCATTGCCTGTGCCCAAGAGACCATGGACCCATATCTCTATGGATTTTATTTCCGACCTCCCTGCTTCTCAGAGAATGACCGTTATCTGGGTGATTTGTGATAGGTTTTCCAAGATGATACATCTTGTGCCATTACCTAAGTTGCCTTCCTTCTCCGAATTGGTGCCTTTGTTCCTTCAGCACGTGGTTCGGTTACACGGCATTCCTGAGAACATTGTGTCTGACAGAGGAGTCCAGTTTGTTTCCAGATTTTGGAGGACTTTTTGTTCTAAACTTGGTGTTCAATTGTCTTTCTCCTCGCTTTTCATCCTCAGACCAATGGACAAACTGAGAGAACAAACCAGACATTGGAGACTTATCTGAGATGCTTTGTGTCTGCTGATCAAGATGACTGGGTCTCTTTTTTGCCTTTGGCTGAGTTTGCTCTTAATAATAGGGCTAGCTCTGCCACTTTGATGTCTCCATTTTTCTGCAATTTTGGGTTTCACCCTCGATTTTCTTCGGGACAGACGGAGGCTTCTGTCTGTCTGGGTGTTGACTCTGTTGTGGAGCGTATGCAGCAGATTTGGGACCAGGTAGTGGAGAGGTTGTCCCTCTCTCAGGAGAAGGCCCAGCGGTTTGCCAAGCGGCATAGGACTGATGGTCCTCGGTTTAAAGTGGGGGACTTGGTCTGGTTGTCCTCAAGAAATATCCCTATGAGAGTTGCATCTCCTAAGTTTAAGCCTAGGTTCATTGGACCTTATAAGATCATGGGGATTCTTAATCCTGTTTCCTTTCGTTTACTTCTTCCAGGGACATTTAAGATTC
This sequence comes from Oophaga sylvatica, assembly GCA_033576555.1. Classification (NCBI taxonomy): domain Eukaryota; kingdom Metazoa; phylum Chordata; class Amphibia; order Anura; family Dendrobatidae; genus Oophaga; species Oophaga sylvatica. The sequence continues at coordinate 339,329,241 of JARQOD010000004.1, read as the reverse complement.
ATAACGTGTTCCACAAGTCCTTATTGAAGAGGTTTGTCGAGCCAGTGGTTCCTATGGCTGTGCCTCCTGACCCTGTTTTGGTTGAGGGCAATGTGGAGTATGTGGTTGAGAAAATATTGGATTCTCATTTTTCTAGACGGAAACTCCAGTATTTGGTTAAGTGGAGAGGTTATGGTCAGGAGGACAATTCTTGGGTGTTTGCTTCGGACATCCATGCTAGGAGACTGATCCGTGCCTATCACGAGCTCATCATGACCGACCTGGTTGCACAAATGAGGGTTCAGTGACCCCTCCTCAAGGGGGGGGGTACTGTTGTGAATGTTTTGGAAATGAATTCTGAGCAGAAGCTCCCTCTGGTGGTTACAAACAGTACTGAACCATTCAATGAGGATTGGCAATCAGGGGTCACAGACTGGCTTGATGTAAGGGAGGTTCCCTCCCATCATGGTTGCCGGTGATCAATTGTTCTTGTCTCAACTGTGGTTCCTGGTTCACTTGGAAGCTTGCTGAGTCTTGCTCTTCTTCTGCTTTCAGATAAGATATTTTCTGTTTTTGTTTTTGTGCTTACCATTTGCATATTTCTCTGCAATTCTGTGAGGCTAGCCAGGTCCCCCCCCGGGGGGGCTTGGGCTCCTCTCAGGTCCGCTGGAGCCACTGTTATTTGTTCATTTGCCTTTTCCAGTTTTTTCAGTGGCTGCGGCTTAGTTTTGTTACACCAGAGAACTGATTTAGGTGGTAGAGGTCGTGTGATCTCAGGTGTTTTTGCAATCAGTAGCATTGGTATTTTTTAGGGTTTTTTTGATTGCAGTGAGTATCCTTTCTATCCTTTTCTGTCTAGGCAGATTGGGCCCCAGCGTTTGCGCATACTATTTTCTGTCTGTGTCTGTATTTCCTCTTGTCTAACTGCCATTACATGTTTGGGGGCTTCCTATGTTCTTTGGGGATCTGCTCCAGGGCAGATAGCTTTCCTCTTTCTATCTTTAGGTGCAGTTAATCTCTCAGGCTGTTACGAGGCGTCTAGGACCAACGTAGGAAACTCCACGGCTGCCTTTAGTTGTGGTGGTTAGTCAGGGTACTGCAATCCTATAGATTCCAACCTCTCTGGTGTATTGCCGTTTTTGCCTGCTCTCCTCAACTACCAAAACATAACACCTGGGTGTGAAAAAAAAAAAAAATTCCACAAAAATGATTTTTTTAGTCACAAATTTTTGATTTTTCCCAAGGAAATTGGACCCCAAAAGTTGTTGTCAAATTTTTCCTGAGTACACTGATACCCCATATGTGGGGGGGAAACTGTTTGGGAACATTGTAGGGCTTGGAAAGGAAGTAATAACGTTTTGGAATGCAGACATTGATGGGGGTCATGTTCCGTTTGCAGTGCTCCAGATGATCCTAAACAGTGGAAACCCCCCATAAGTGACCCCATTTTGGAAACTAGACCCCCTAAGGAACTTATCTAGATCTATGGTGAGCACTTTGAACCCCAAAGTGCTTCACACAAGTTTATAATGCCAGGGCATGAAAATAAAAAATCCTATTTTTTTCCCACAAAAATTATCTTTTAGTCACCAATTTTTTATTTTCCCAAGGGTAACAGGAGAAATTGGACCACAAAAGTTGTTGTCCAATTTGTCCTGAGTATGCTGATACCCCATAAGTGGGGGGGGAAACCACTGTTTGGGCGCACGACAGAGCTCGAAATGGAAGGAGCACCATTTGACTTTTTCCAACCAAAATTTCTGGAATTGAGATTGGACGCCATGTTGCATTTGGAGAGCCCCTGATGTGCCTAAACAGTGGAAACCCCCACAAGTGACCTCATTTTGGAAACTAGACCCCCTAAGGAACTTATCTAGATTTGTGGTGAGCAATTTGAACCCCCAAATGCTTCACACAAGTTTATAACGTAGAGCTGTAAAATTAAAACATCATATTTTTTCCACAAAAATGATCTTTTCACCCCAATTTTTATTTTCCCAAGGGTAACAAGACTCCAAAGGTCATTGTGCAATTTGTCCTGAGTACGCTGATACCCTATATGTGGGGGTAAACCACTGTTTGGGTGCATGGCAGAGCTTGGAAGGGAAGGAGCGCCGTTTGACTTTTTCAACGCAGAATTGGCTAGACGCCATGTCGTGTTTGGAGAGCTCCTGATCTGCCTAAACAGTGGAAACTCCGACAAATGACACCATTTTGGAAACTAGACCCCTCAAGGAACTTTTCTAGATGTGTGGTGAGAACTTTGAACCCCCAGGTGTTTCATTAAAGTTTATAACGCCCTGAGCATGAAAATAAAAAAAATCATATTTTTTCCACAAACATGATCTTTTAGTCCCCAACTTTTTATTTTCCCAAGGGTAACAGGAGAAATTGGACACCAAAAGTTGTTGTCCAATTTGTCCTGAGTACGCTGATACCCAATATGTGGGAGAAAACTACTGTATGAGCACACGTCGGGGCTCGGAAGGGAAGTAGTGATGTTTTGGATTACAGACTTTGATGGAATGGTCTGCGGGCGTCATGTTACATTTGGAGAGCCCCTGATGTGCCTAAACAGTGGAAACCCCCCACAAGTGACCCCATTTTGGAAAATAGACCCCACAAGGAACTTATCTAGATGTGTGGTGAGCACTTTGAACTCCAAAGTGCTTCACAGAAGTTTATAACGTACAGCCGTAAAAATAAAAAATTTTTTTTTTTTTACAAAAATGATTTTTTTGCCCCCAATATTTTATTTTCACAAGGGTAACAGGAGAAATTGGACCCCAAAAGTTGTTGTTCAATTTGTCCTGAGTACGATGATATCCAATATGTGGAAGAAAACTACTGTATAGTCACACGTCGGGGCTCGGAAGGGAAGTAGTGACGTTTTGGATTGCAGACTTTGATGGAATGGTATGCGGGCGTCATGTTGCATTTGGAGAGCCCCTGATGTGCCTAAACAGTGGAAACCCCCCACAAGTGACCCCATTTTGGAAAATAGACCCCACAAGGAACTTATCTAGATGTGTGGTGAGCACTTTAACCCCGAAGTGCTTCACAGAAGTTTGTAACGTACAGCCGTAAAAAGAAAAAAATCTTTTTTTTTACAAAAATGATATTTTCGCCCCCAATTTTTTATTTTCCCAAGGGTAACAGAAGAAATTGGACCCCAAGAGTTATTGTGTAATTTGTCCTGAGTACACTGATACCCCATATGTTGGGGTAAACTACTGTTTGGGCGCATGGCAGAGCTCAGAAGTGAAGGAGCACCATTTGACTTTTTCAACGCAGAATTGGCTGGAATTGAGATCAGACGCCATGTCACATTTGGAGAGCCCCTGATGTGCCTAAACAGCGGAAACCCCCCAATTCTAACTCCAACCCTAACCCCAACACACCCCTAACTCTAGTCCCAACCCTAACCATAACCCTAACCACAAACCTAACCCTAACACACCCCTAACCCTAATCCCAACCCTAACCCTAATCCTAACTTTAGCCTCAACCCTAACCCTAACTTTAGCCGCAACCCTAACCCTAACCCTAATGGGAAAATGGAAATAAATTAATTTTTTTAATGTTATTATTTTTCCCTAACTAAGGGGGTGATAAAGGGGGGTTTGATTTACTATTTATAGCGGGTTTTTATGATTGGCAGCTGTCACGCTAAAAGACGCTTTTTATTGCAAAAAATAGTTTTTTGCATCACCACATTTTGAGAGCTATAATTTTTGCATATTTTGGCCCACAGAGTCATGTGAGGTCTTATTTTTAGTGGTACGAGTTGACGTTTTTATTGGTACCATTATGGAGCACGTGATATTTTTGATCGCTTTTTATTTCGATTTTTGGGAGGTTAGAATGAACAAAAATCAGTAATTCATGAATTTCTTTTGGGGGGGGCGTCAGTTCCACGTGTGGTAAAATTGATAAAGCAGTTTTATTCTTCGGGTCAGTATGATTACGGCGATACCTCATTTATATAATTTTTTTATGTTTTGGCGCTTTTATACAATAAAAACAATTTTATATAAAAAATAATTATTTTTGCATCACTTTATTCTGCGAGCTATAACTTTTTTATTTTTTCGCTGATGATGCTGTATTGTGGCTCATTTTTTGTGGGACAAGATGACGTTTTCAGCGGTGCCATGTTTATTTATATCGGTCTTTTTGATCGCGTGTTATTCCACTTTTTGTTCAGCGGTATGATGATAAAGCATTGATTTTTTGCTTTGTTTTTTTTTTCTTAAGGGGTTCACTAAAGGGGTTAACTAGTGGGACAGTTTTATAGAGGGGGTTGTTACGGTCGCGGCGATACCAAATATGTGTACTTTTATTGTTTTGTTTTTTTTATTTACAGGAATAAATGAATTTATTGGGGAATTGTTTTTTTTCCTTTATTTTGGATTTTTTTTTTTACACTTCTGAATTTCATTTTTTTAACTTTTTTACTTTGTCCCAGGGTGGGACATCACTGTATTTTATCAGATCGCTGATCCCACAGTGTGCACAGCACTCTGTGAGACCAGCGATCTCACAGGCAGTGCTGCAGGCTTCCTTAGCGCCTGCTCTCAGCAGGCACTGAGGAAGCTGCCTCCCTGCAGGATCCGGTGGCCATCTTGGATCTGGGGTCCTGCAGGGAGGAAGGCCTCAGAACAGCGCAATTACATCGCGCTGTTCTGAGGGCCTCAGGGGAGAGCGCAGGGAGCCCCCTCCCTGCGTGATGCTCCCCTGTGCCTCCGGTACACCGCGATCATGTTTGATCGCAGTGTGCCAGGGGTTAATGTGCCGGGAGCGGTCCGTGACCGCTCCTGGCACATAGTGCCGGGTGTCAGCTGTGATAATCAGCTGACACCCGGCGGCGATCAGCTGCGCTCCCCCCGGAGCACAGCTGATTGCCTTGGACGTACTATCCCATCCCTGGGAATTAAGTCCCAGGTCACATGGACGGGATAGTATGTCCGATGACAGAAAGGGGTTGAGCACATTGAGCCTCCCATGCACCAACTGGCCACATCCCAACGTGTAATCCTAGTCCCAGCCGAACCCGGTACTGTAGGTGATAGCTGGAAGTGACGGCCCTGCTCAATTGCACTGTCCCTCCTCGCTCACAGGCATGCCTCTCCTGTCGCAGTCGCCGCACGGCTCTTCTCAGCTTGACTGTCAGCGAAACTCTCTCAGGCTCAGGGCAGAGAGGACCGGGCCTCAACTCTTGACAGGCGTAGTCCGACCTTGAGGCTTGACCAGAGCAGGGCGAAGATTACGGCTCTGACCAGCGTAAGCCATACTCGGGGATATCTTCCGGGGATCCGGACCTTGCCAGGTGGTGACCAACAACCAGGTAGCACAGACTCCCTGCTAAGGACTTTCAAGTTAGTCTCAGTGGAGTCTCTGGATCACGTCTGTTCCGCTCTTTTTCCTGGCGCCAAATCCACCTGTGGTTTGGCATGTTGGGCTTTTATATCATGGCAGTTCTTACAGAGAGTCACCTGATCTGGTCCAACAGACAAAGTTCCTCCCTCTCCTCTACAACTCTTTCAGCACATTTTGGTTCCGCTTGATTTTGGCTGTCCAGCAGATGGCAGTCTTTCCTCATTAATGGCACATCTTGCACCAATTTTACAGAGTGGTCATGTTGTCTGGTTACACACTGTCAACGCAATCGAAAAACCATGATGTGAAAGCAGCCTACCATGTATACGTGAATTTATTCTATGTAAAAGTCCCTTAGAATATATTGCGGCTATGATTATTGGAACTAAATTCCCAGCTACTCCACATACTTGTGATCATGTAAAATTAAGTAATGAGAACCTGTCAGTTTTGAAATGCTGTGAAAAGTGTGTTATAGAGCAGGAGAAGCTGAACAGATTAATATGATGTTTCATTGGAAATTATTCAGTATAATTTGTATTTTTTTCATTGAAATGCGGGCTTATCAGGGGATAGTACTATTCATGGACTTACAGCTACCTCTGCACAAGTGAGCATATAGCTGTCAGTCACTGATTAGGACTGCCTTCTTGACTGTTGAGTCTAAAACCGTTTTCTCTCAAACTTATCTATCAATGTGTTCACCTTCTTCTGAACCTGGCAGATCGGAGTATGTGCTCGATATGACAGGTTCCTTTTAAGGACGGGGTCAATGTTTTCCAACATTTAAGTTGTTATCTGGACCTGTCACAACGTAAGTGTTTTGATCATTTCTATGTGAATAATTTCAGCAGAGCACAGAGTCCTTCCATACACACTTAGCAGACCAATGAATAATTGTCAAACACAAAGTGCATGTTTAAAAAAAAAAGAAAGAAAAAACACATGAAAAAGCTCTTTGTCCTTCACTATTATATTGTTTGTTGACATTACCCTAATATTCTGAGAAACATAACTTTTTTTTGGTCGATAGATTTATATGGAGACTTGTTTTTTTGCATGACAAGCTATAGTTTTTATTGGTGTCATTTTGGGGTACGTACGACTTTCTGATGTGAAATTTAGATTTGTATTCCTTTTTAGTATTCATCTTGTGGGATATCTATTATACAGTATTATCTTCCGAAGTCAAACTGTTATGGACACAGCAATACCTAATCTGTAAATTTATTTAGATTTTTTTTCTTTTTAGTGGTCTGTTTATGGGATAAATATTATAATATCTTATTTCAAACATATGGACAAAATAATACCAAATTTGTTCATTTTTTTCATGTTTCTGGAAAAGTGGGTTATTTTAACTTTCATATTTTTGTTTAAATTTTATAATTTTTAAAATATTTTGAACTGTTTATTTTTTCCTTTTTTAAATCAGTCTCCCTATCGAACTTGAACCTGTGATCACTTAATGTTCTACAATACACTGCGATACTGCAGTATTGTAGCTATTCTAAAATTACTGATAATTCAGGAAACTCAAACACAAATATGGATGCATTCAGCAGGTCCCCAAATTCCATGAATGGCACCCTGATGGGGAAACCTGTCAGTGGGATCATCTGGGTTAAACTAAAGGTATGGGCAGAATGGCGCTGTCAAACTGACTTAATACATACCTTTAGTGTAAAAATCTGCAGCTTGGTTCTCGTTAAATCATCATGATAAACTTCGGTTTCCTCAGTGCTTCGGGGTGGGACTGTGGGTAGGGTCTTCGGCTAAGAGAGCTCAGTCACGGCCTCTCCGCTGCCTCTGTTGCATTCACCATCTTAGTTATTTAAATTTTGGGCTGGCATCGTCCTAGCTGTTGATGTTGCTCTTGCAGATTCAGCTCATGGTGGTCTTCATGAAAATGGCGCCAGTGCATTTGAAAATCAACCTCAAGCGGTCTTCAAGAAAATGGCACCAGGAGGCAGCGCCTGTGCAGAATGAGATCTAAGCTCAATGACGAGCCAAGATCTCATTCTGGGCATGCGCCGCCCCGAAGCATGAAGCGCTGAGGAAACCGAAATTTATCATGAAGATTTAACGAAAACCAGTTTGCAGATTTTGACACTAAAGGTATGTATTATCAGTATGACAGCGCCATTCTGCCCATACCCTTAGTTTAACATGTACATTACTGCTGACAGGTTCCCTTTAAATGCTTGACAGCACAACTAAGACAATGAACTCCTGAAATTGCAGCAACTACAGTCAGATGCTGTCTGTGCTAAACATTTGGATTTCGCAGTGTGTGCTGTGGGATCAACTACTGAGTCCACTCTACACAGCAGGAATTTGCCAAGGGGTTATATGCTACAGTTATACTGTATGTGGGTGAAGCTGGTATTACATGTAGTCACAAGCCTCATGGCAGTGCCAATCTTAATATTATATTTAGTCAAATACATAGACTTATATCATAAACCTATACACATTCTTAGTTATGTAATTAATGCCCATTAGCTTTTTTTCTGTATCGTGATGATATTCTTATAGAATTTAAAGATATTTCAGATAGTGAGAAGTAGAAGAAAATAATCACTAAATCTAATCTATACGGACTATTAAATTTGCTCATCAGACAACATTTTTCACTGGGATTTCATAACAATATCTACTACATCCGGTTATAACATCTTTCAAAGAAAAAAAAAACCTCTAGTGGTGGAGAAAATATCAGTGTCATTCTGATAAATCTGAGTGTCCAATGCAAATGTGAACACAGCCTTAGGCTACATTTCATATTACAAGTTCATAAAAGCCAAACATTTAATAATAGGCTGATATTTTTACATAAGTTTTGGCATAATTTTGTAAGCAACATAATGCAAGAAAATATTTTCTATCTAGGATCCATCTTTGACTTACCGACCAGAGCCTGAAAACTATCAGTACAGGAATTATAAAGTGAGTACAAAACGACAGAAGCATACCTGCACGTTTAGATTTTAATGTTTTAAATGAACCAAGCCACCACTGAGAAGGTCCAGTGCTTCTGTACTGTGATGTCTTGCTAGGGTCAGCATTGAATAACTTGTGAAAAGCCTCATGCTCCAGACCCCAGTGCATGGAGCCTGTACATGGAATAACTGTAGTTTTGAACCTGGAAGCTGTAAACATTTGATATGTGGTATTATGATGCTTACATTAAAAGTATTGTCTTATGGCATCCAGTAAAGCTTGTCACAGTTTTTCTGTTCAAAAACTAAAAATAAAAACCTGTGTTCCTCTGTATAAAATAGGAGGCCTTCAGAAATACTGGAGGGCCCCATAGACTTTAACTGGTAGTATATTATTGACTTGCACAGCTCAGGGGTTGTACAGAACCACAATGCATAATGTCAAAAGCATTATTTCCAAAATTAAACGGGGTTCCCATGAACAAAATTGATTTTAATCAACATTTTAATCAATAGATCTTTTTATAATACTAATAAGTTCCACAGTTGGATGTGCTTAAATAAAATATCCCTGTGCTGAGATAATCTTATAAATGTGCCCCTGCTGTGTACTGTGTAATGTCTGTGTCTGACCGTACAGGGACGTGGTCTGATCATACCGCAGCTCCTGAGCGAGGGAGAAAGCAAAAGAATATACAGACAGGACAGCACGGGATCACAGCTGATTCTTTCTGTGAGGTAAAACATTGCTTAAAAATGTTTTTCCTCATGAAAAGAATCAGCTGTGATCCCGTGCTGTCCAGTCTGTATATTCTTTTGATTTCTTTCCTGCTCAGGAGCTGTGGTATGATCAGACCACGTCCCTGTACGGTCAGACACAGACATTACACAGTACACAGCAGTGGAACATTTATAAGATTATCTCAGTACAGGAAGATTTTTTTAAGCACATCCTATTGTGAAACTTATTTTTATTCCACGATATATTAATTAAAATGGACTTTATTTTGGGGAAAACCCCTTTAAATGCTAAAACCTATCCAAAATTGGATCCCCCCACTGACCCTGAATCTAAATGGAGCGATGGATGTGCATGCCTCCATTCTATTTACTGTTTATTGGACTGTCGGATATATAGCCAAGTACACTATTGGGCTTTTTCCACCAATCCCATAGACAATAAACAGAGCGGTGGTGCACATGCATGGCTACCTCTCCTTTTAGAGGGGATGTTCTTGGGAATTTGTGGAATGCCAGTTGTCAGACTCTCACTGGTCAGCAAGTTATCATCTAAGTTATCCCTAATGTTGGGAATAAGGTGGAGACTAATTAGCTGTGTACTTTATTGATACAGTTTAGTTAGATAAACATTTATTCCTCTTTTAAATGCCAACATAGAATTTGCCAGTACTATCTCTAGGAGCAGAGCATTTCATAATTTAACAACTATAAAAAAAATCTTCCCCCACACATAAACAATGTCCAATGGACTTTTGTAATGTCCGTGGATAGAATAATGAACCAAGCACTCAACTTAGGTGTAATGCAGTGATAATTTCTTTTATTGAAGCCCAAACGGGAGAATACAGCAAAACGTTTCGGCCTCTATGAGACCTTCATCAGATGCTGTTTTATATGAAAAAAAACACAATCATAATATATACACCGGAGAAATCCATACAAATATCCCTCCCTCCTACTGGCTAAGTGCACTCAGCGCCCGACTGAACTATCCACAGTTACCTCATCATAAGATATGTGGCCATCACAGTATATTATCTATGCCAGATCTAACACTTATCGATATATAGGTGTACAAGTTGTCTAATCTGCATAATACAACAAAGTGGACACCTCAATCTGCCACTCCATAGGGTATGGAAACTTGTGTTTATAACACACATCACGTTCCCCTATTACTTTATATTACGGTGACACTTTATGGGCACATTTATCAACAGGCTCCTATCCCATTCTATATTTCCAATTGAATCATTTCATCTTTCTCAAGCGGTATGTAACTAAATGTCCTTGTTATTTAGTTCTGTTCTTTGATTGTTTTTCCTCATATAAGCGATCCTACTGTTACTATATTATCTAGCTCACCACATTTATTGTGTAAATACTTTCTTTATATTTGTATGGATTTCTCTGGTGTATATATTATGATTGTGTTTTTTCACATAAAACAGCATCTGATGAAGGTCTCAAAGAGGCCGAAACGTTTTGCTGTATACTCCCGTTTGGGCTTCAATAAAATAAATTATCACTGCATTACACCTAAGTTGAGTGCTTGGTTCATTACTCACTATATGGTTTGGGAACCCACCATAGTACCTTCGTTTCATCCAGTGGTGCACACGCTTCATTATTCGTGGATAGAATAAGTCATGTGACAGTTCCTGGCATTAGTGACACATATATACATATATATACATATATATATATATGTGTATATATATATATATATATACATATATATATGTATATATATATATATATATATAAATATATATATATATTGTAACGATGCTACTCACTTGGGAATGATCTGAAGGATCACATGAACCATTTCTATTTATTGTTTGGCTGGTTTATTTTAGTCCTCATAAACCACATCCCAGATAACTCACTTACAACCCATGTACTGCATACAATAAAAACAAAAATTAAGCAAAAAGTCCTTACAATATTTTTGGTCAGCCTGCCTGGCTTAGAGTCCAGTTTCTTTGATATTCTGCAAAGGCACTCAATCCAGGAGATCTGCAGACCTCCATACACACAGACCTCTGTGAGACAAACAGATCTCATTTTACAAAGTGAATCACACCCAGGGGTGGAGATAGGGTGAGGAGCCATTCAGCTGCTCATAACCAACCTGTCATGGCCTATTAACCCCTTTTAGTCCTATATGTACTAAAGCATTACTCTAGGTTTATCTCCCATCCACAATGTTTCTAACAGCCACCTTGCAATATATACAGTATCTGGAATATACACTGCTCAAAAAAATAAAGGGAACACTCAAATAACACATCCTAGATCTAAATGAATGAAATATTCTCATTGAATACTTTGTTCTGTACAAAGTTGAATGTGCTGTCAACATCATCACACAAAAATCATCAATGGAAATCAAATTTATTTTTGAACCAATGGAGGCCTGGATTTGGAGAGACCCCCAAAATGAAAGTGGAAACAAGTCAAAATGAAAATCAATACAAGACAAAATTAATGTGGAAACAAGTCAAAATGATGGTCTGCATTGTGTGTTGCCTCCACGTGCCTGTATGACCTCCCTACAACGCCTGGGCATGCTCCTGATGAGGTTGCGGATGTTCTCCTGAGGGATCTCCTCCCAGACCTGGACTAAAGCATCCGTCAACTCCTGGACAGTTTGTGGTGCAATGTGACGTTAGTGGATGGAGCGGGACATGCTGTCCCAGATGTGCTCAATCGGATTCAGGTCTGGGGAACGGGCAGGCCAGTCCATAGCTTCAATGCCTTCATCTTGCAGGAACTGCTGACACACTCCAGCCACATGAGGTCTGGCATTGTCCTGCATTAGGACGAACCCAGGGCCAACCGCACCAGCATATGGTCTCACAAGGGGTCTGAGGATCTCATCTCGGTACCTAATGGCAGTCAGGCTACCTCTGGCGAGCACATGGAGGGCTGTGTGGCCCTCCAAAGAAATGCCATCCCACACCATGTGAGAGTATACAAGGGGAATCAGGGGGTTCTATAAGGATTTAGGGAATGCATAGCAGACATTGTATAAGGTGATGTTTTTAGCTGCTATGTCACAAAACTGGTGACAGGTTCCCTTTAATATATTACATCAGCTGCATGACCAACATCCAGATTCGCACCTATCTCACAGAAGTCAAGCATCTTGGTTAAGCATTAAAATTCATGCTGAATATCAATCATTAGTTAAGATTGCAGACCTTGAGAAGTGAAGAGAACTAATGGTAAATCCATGTTCAGGAGCTAGTAGATAAAAGATATTTCTCTCTCCGCTTGTTTTAGGATGGCCCTCTGGTGGACAGAGTGAAAATGACCTATTCTCTAATGCACACACACCAAACTGTGGACTTTGTGAAGGAAAAGGTACGTTTAACTTGATTTTTTGTGTATAAAATTACATAAACATATACCGTCATGATTTTATTCACATCGATGATGCATATATCATGTAAACAATGCATTATTTTTTTGAAGGGGTTAACCTTTGAAGGTTAACCAACTGACCTTCTTAGTATCATCCAAAGAGTTGAATAGTAATTTATTAATTTGAAGTATATTAAAGGTAACAGGTATATCAGTAGAAGCTCTATAAAAAGTATCATTTGCAATACCCCAATCAATAAAACAACTATGTAGCTTATTTCTGCCACGACAAAGAAAAAATATTATTTATTTGTTAAATATTGCGATCTTTCCATTACCCTTAATGAGGGGCAAGCATAGGACATCAAAGGGATGTATTTAGCAGCAACAATCAGTACAGTATAAGGATCTGAGCGACTTTGACAAGGACCAAATTGTTATGATGAGATGACTGGGTCTGAGCATCTATAAAATAGCCATTCTTGTTCACTGGTTGGTGCAAAGTGTTACGGACACCCAAGGATCATTGGTGTGCATGGGTCTACTGTAGCACAAATTGCTGAAAAAAGGAATGTTGACTGTGAAAGAAAGGTGTCAGAGCTCACCGTACATCACAGCTTGTTGTCTGTTACTGAGCATCAGAACTGGACAACGAAGCAAAGGAAGTAGGCGTTCTGGTCTGATGAATCACGATTTCTTTTATATCATGTGGATGGTCACTGCAAGGGCTTTGCTTATCTGGGTAGAAGATGGCACCCGGATGCACTATAGAAAGAATGCTAGCCGGCGAAAACAGTGTGATGCTCTGGGCAATGTTCTGATGGGTAACCTTGGGTCTTAGCAATCATGTGGATGTGACTACCTAATCATTGTTGTAGTATGAGACAAAAATTGGTTTTCGAACAGTTTGAAGGAAATGACAAAAAGCAGTCATCAAATTTGTTCCACAGCTCAATCCATTTTAGCATCTAAAACTAAAAAAAATGAACCGAAGTATAAGTTGATATGAATGCAAATTGCGAGCATGTTCACACTGGCTATTAAAAATACAAAACCTAAGACAGAAACAAAATAAATATATACCCTGCTGTAAGTAAATAAGTAAAAGCAATAGTGTATATAAATAACATAGGGTTCTTAGTAAACACCGTTTTTGATCAAATAAAGCGTAAAAGCCATCCCACCAGCGTCAAGGTGGTCCCAAATCGGGAAGGTCCTATCCTCTAGTATTAAAACCTTACCATGTGTCAAAGTGACGTCAGTGTGAATAAGGGCTGAGCAGGACCGGGTCCCGAACATGGACAAACAGCAAATAGTGAGGAGATCAGGGTGGTGAATTTGCATAGCTTCAGGCGCTCCCTCAAAACACATTTGTTCAGAGCGGCCTATCACGTTCACTCATCAAAGTCATTCTAGGTGTAAGTGTGTGTGTGTGTAGCCCATTCACTATCTCCATCCCTCACTCCCTCAAGATGGCTGGACCATCATTGTAAATACACCATTGTATATACACACCTGTACTTTGTATCTCCCCCACCTCATTGTAGATTGTAAGCTCTCACGAGCAGGGTCATCTTATTTTGCTTTAATTATTGTATTGTTAACGTTGTTACTTATGACTTGTGTTTTGAAACTGTTAAAATGTAAAGCGCTGCGGAATATGTTGGCGCTATATAAATAAAGATTATTATTATTATTATTAAATAGGAAGCTATATAAATATAATGTCCAGCTCAAAGAAGAGAGGCCACATCCTTACCTGCACTAAATGCAGAAACCTGAAACTAAACCATAAAAAATGTAATTGTTTCTGTCATAGGCTTTGGCCATTTTAACATCTGTAGAATATGTAGAAAAAAACAAGTCTGATCCAACAAGCCTCCAATTTACAAGACTGAATGGGAAACGGTCATGTAAAATAACACTATTATCCTGCAGGTTAATAGCGTTCTGATTCAGTGCAGCGCTGGCACTGAAAACCCAGATGCCAGGAGGAAATTAACTTTACCTTTCCCCCTGGCAGCTTTCGGCTTCCAGTCATAGAGGTGGAGCTGAGCCTGCTTAGTTTCAGTCAACGCTCAGTGCATAGTGGGCGGTATCTGTAAAGGGCAGCACTGTGGCTCAGTGGTTAACACTGCAGCCTTGCAGCGCTGGGGTCCTGGGTTCATATCCCACCAAAGACAACACTGCAAGGAGTTTGTATGTTCTCCCTGTGTTTGCGTGGGTTTCCTCCGAGTACTCTCGGTTTCCTTCCACATTCCAAAGACATACTGATAGGGAATTTAGATTGTGAGCCCCATCGGGGACAGCGATGATAATGTGTGCAAACTGTAAAGCGCTGCGGAATAGGTTAGCGTTATATAAAAATAAAGATTATTATTATTTCACCCCTGGCCTGACGGACAGCTCACTCAGCATTAGGGCGGCTGGTTGTCAGTCAGTGCCGGTGGCATGGTTATGTCACCAGGTTGCAAGATGTAGAAACTGTACAGAGTCAGAGCAAGGGTTAACGTGGGGATTTAATATAACAGGTATACTCCACGCAGGGAGAAAGGGAGAGGAAAAGTATATGGAACAAGGGACTGAAAACTTAATGACAACAAGTGTAAATAGAGGGAACGAGGAGTTCAAGATTGGCGTGTGGGGATTCCGGCTTTGTCCCGGTGAAGGAGTCCTGGATCCTGGTGGTGGTGATCCTCTGTGGTCCGGTCTACGATCCTGAGGCTGAATGAAGAAATGCAGGAACTGGAACAGTCTCTCTTTTTGTCAGATCTTAGTGCCAAAGGACGGGCGGGAGCAGGTATGTCAGGGAGCCACTCACTGTGTTTGGCCTGGTTTCCCCATCTGTACATGCGTATGTCTGAGCCCAGTCTGAGTGGTGAGTCACTCACGGTCAGCGATGTCAGTGGGGACCGGATACGTCTCTGTCGGCAGTCTCTGGCAACAGCCAGCAGACCCTTCAGGCTTGGGCCTACTCTGTCTGTAGCGCAAGGTACCTGACACTGGCCTCCTGCACTCTGCACGTTCCCGCCACAACTGCCTGAGTTCCCGCGCGCTAACGCTCTTTTATCCTGGCCGCACCCCGTACCTCTGAGTTCAAGGGTTGGTG
Organism: Oophaga sylvatica; assembly: GCA_033576555.1. NCBI lineage: Eukaryota > Metazoa > Chordata > Amphibia > Anura > Dendrobatidae > Oophaga > Oophaga sylvatica. Next base: position 339,313,719 of record JARQOD010000004.1, on the reverse strand, counting down.
TTGTGAATGTGTTAGAAATGAATTCTGAGCAGAAGCTCCCTCTGGTGGTTACAAACAGTACTGAACCATTCAATGAGGATTGGCAATCAGGAGTTACAAACTGGTCTTATATAAGGGAGGTTCCCTCCCATCATGGTTGCCGGTGATCAATTGTTCTTGTCTCAACTGTGGTTCCTGGTTCACTTGGAAGCTTGCTGAGTCTTACCTCTTCTCCTGCTCTCAGATAAGATATTTTCTGTTTTTTGTTTTTATGGTTACCATTTGCATATTTCTCTGCATTTCTGTGAGGTTAGCCAGGTCTCCTCCCCCCCCGGGGGCTTGGGCTCCTCTCAGTTCTTCTGGAGCCACTGTTATTTGTTCATTTGCCTTTTCCAGTTTTTTCAGTGGCTGCGGCTTAGTTTTGTTACACCAAAGAACTAATTTAGGTGGTAGAGGTCGTGTGATCTCAGGTGTTTTTGCAATTAGTAGAGTTGGTATTTTTTACGGTTTTTTGGATTGCAGTAAGTGTCCTTCCTATACTTTTCTGTCTAGGAAGATTGGGCCCCAACGTTTGCTCATACTATTTTCTGTCTGTGTCTGTATTTCCTCTTGTCTAACCGCCATTACATGTTTGGGGGCTTCCTATGTTCTTTGGGGATCTGCTCCGGGGCAGATAGCTTTCCTCTTTCTATCTTTAGGTGTAGTTAACCTCTCAGGCTGTGACGAGGCGTCTAGGACCAACGTAGGAACGCTCCACGGCTGCCTTTAGTTGTGGTGGTTAGTCAGGGTACTGCAATCCAGTAGATTCCAACTTCTCTGGTGTATTGCCGTTTTTGCCTGCTCTCCTCAGCTACCAAATCATAACAGTATCACCGGCCAAACTGAAAATTATATGGTACTCAACAGAAGGGAAAAATAGTAAAAGGAAAAAGAAAAGAGAAAGTTGTCAGAAATTTTTTTTTTTTTCTGTTTGTTGCATTTTTTCCCTCTTTTTCTCTGGGTGCTGAGGAGGATTTTTTTTTTCTCTCAATGGAGTTTGCACAGTTGTCTGGCCGTGTGGATCAGCTTGCCACTGAAGTTCGGAGCATTGCTACCTATCTTGCAGGGTTGCCGGTTGTGGAACCTAGGATCCCCATGCCAGATTTATTTTTGGGGATCGAGCTAAATTTCTGAATTTCAAAAATAACTGTAAGTTGTTTTTTGCCTTAAAACCTAAGTCCTCAGGGAACGCAGCACAGCAGGTTCAAATTGTCATCTCTCTCCTGCGCGGCGATCCTCAGGATTGGGCTTTTTCCCTGACACCTGGGACCCTGTTTTGAGTAATGTTGATGCATTTTTTCTGGCTCTGGGGTTATTGTATGATGAACCTAATGTCACTGATCAAGCTGAAAAAACCTTGTTGGCATTAAATCAGGGGCTTGAGGACGCTGAGTTGTACTGTCAGAAATTCCGAAAGTGGGCAGTCCTGACCAAATGGAATGATGATGCTTTGGCAGCCCTTTTTCGGAAGGGTCTGTCAGAGAAAGTAAAAGATGTTATGGTGGGTTTCCCTGCTCCCTCTGGTCTCAATGATTCTATGTCATTAGCGATTCAAATTGACAGACGTTTGCGTGAGCGTAGAGGTATGCGTGGAATAGTGTTGCCTTGTGAACCAGCTTCCGAACCCATGCAGTGTGATAAAGTGGCTTCTGGGGCACAGCGTCATGAGTTTCGAAAACGTAATGGGTTATGTTTCTATTGTGGTGACGCCTCTCATGCTATTTCAGTCTGCCCTAAGCGGGGAAGACGTTTTGCACACTCAGTTGTCTTGGGTAGTGTTCAGACTAAATTTCTGTTGACTGTTACCCTGATTTGCTCCCTGTCCAAATTTTCTTCTCAGGCTTTTGTTGATTCGGGAGCAGCTATTAACCTGATGTAACGCTGGTATTGTCTGTACTTTGTTTTCCAGCGTTACTTTGCATGTTTTTTGCATTAACCCTTTTGCTCCTTTCCCCCTAACCAGCTGGGATACTGTTGTCTGTTACCTATATGGATGCTGCTCAGTTCCCGGCTCTGCTGCGTACCCGTACTTGCGTGAGTGGCTCCGCTGCTTTGCATGACCGCCCGCATGTGCGGTTCCTGACTTGCTGTGAAAGCCGTCCATAGCTTGCAAAGTCCTCTGCAGTGGTGCATGACTTACTGCGTGGTTGGCAGCAGCCATTGTTGGGTTCCCTCTGTGTTGAGCTGTCTGGCTCTGCATAGGGGGCGCGGCCCACACCTGTCCTGCTTTTATGTGGATTGGGTGTTTACTAGAATTACTGCTCCAGCCTATCGCTGTGAAGCAGCTCATATATAAAGTTCCCCAGCCCTAGTGGGCGTTGCCAGAGCTTCGCATTGAATCCACACTGAATCCCTGAACCTAGCCGTATGTGGTTGTGTGTTCAGCTCCTGCTCTGAAGTTGATCAGCTCAGGAGAGCTGATTCCCTGTTCCTGCTGTGTCTTGTTCCCTGATCCTGGATCAAACCCGGTACCTGAATGTCTGAATTGTGTCTTGTGTTTCTGCCTATGCTGGGGGCTGATTACCCAGATCGCCGTTCCTGGAGGCTGTATATCCAGGCCTGTTCCTGCTGTGTCTAATTACCTGAACCCCTGATCTTAGATCGCATCCTGTACCTGACTTTCTGAACTGTGTCCTCTGTGTTATGTTCCTGAAATCCTGCTGTGTCCTGAACCCTGTGCCAGTGACTGTGAATCCTTGCTATATAACCTGAGTTCATCTTGGAAGGAGGAGTCCGGTGTGTGCTGAGTTTCTGTTACTCTGTGCTCAGCCTCTGTGCAATCCCCGGCCAGCTCCCGTTGAGCCTGGCGGGGCTTGCACCAGACCGCTGGGGTTCCTTTTCAGGTCGCTGCCAGATGTCCGGTTCCTATGCCTGATGACCATGGCCTGATGTCCGATGTCCGACGACCACTTCCAGATGTCCGGATCCTATCCTTCTTGCCTGATGTCCGGATCCTGCCGATCATTGCCAGATGTCCGGAGCCTGCTGATCGGTGCCAGATGTCCGGAGTCCGAGGCCTGTGTTCCAGTCCGTGTTCCTGTGATTCAATCCATGTTCCTGTCTGTGTTCCTGACTCCCTGAGACCCAGTCCGTGTTCCTGTCTGTGTTCCTGACTCTCTGAGATCCAATCCGTGTTCCTGTTGTTCCTGTGCAGTCTAACTCTGTTTCAGCCATCAGCTCCTGATTCCAGTTACCTGTCTGTTACCTGTCGGCTTGCCTGTCTGCCATCCGTCTGCAGTTCCTTCCAGAGGTTCGGACGTCATCTGCAGAGATCCCCGGCTCTTGCCTGCTCACCTAGGAGCGATCATCTGCCATCCGACTGCAGCTCCATCCGGAAGTTCGGACATCATCTGCAGAGATCCCCGCTCTTGCCTGCTCACCTGGGAGCGATCATCTGCCATCCGACTGCAGCCTACCTGGAGGCTCCACCATATCAGGTCGTATATACCTGCCTGTCTAGAGACTGCCTGGTCACTTACTGTGACAACCTGCCTGTCTAGAGACTGCCCTGGTCACTTGCCGTGACAACCTGCCTGTCCCAGAGACTGCCCTGGTCACTTTCCGTGACAACCTGCCTGTCCCAGAGACTGCCTGGTCACTTGCCGTGACAACCTGCCTGGTCACTTGCCGTGACAACCTGCCTGCCTGGTCACTTGCCGTGACAACCTGCCTGCCTGGTCACTTGCCGTGACAACCTGCCTGCCTGGTCACTTGCCGTGACAACCTGCCTGCCTGGTCACTTGCCGTGACAACCTGCCTGTCCCAGAGACTGCCTTGGTCACTTGCCGTGACAACCTGCCTGTCCTGCCGGTTCCTCCTTGGTCTACCCTGTGATGACGTCTGTCCTGGGTCGGTGTCTGATGTTCTCCTGCTGAGCCTGTGCTACGCCTGAGGCCTGAGAGAGAGGCCATACTAGTATGCCCGTGCCAGATGATCCTGGACTTCATCAACCCGTGATGACCCCGCCATCGTCTGAAGTCTGTCTGAGGTCGGTGTCTGATGTTCTCCTGCTGAGCCTGTGCTACGCCTAAGGCCTGAGAGAGAGGCCGTCCAAGTATGCCCGTGCCAGATAACCCTGGACTGCATCTACCCGTGATGTCCTCCAGCACTCGTCTGTGATCCTGAGTCGTGTACCCTTCTCTGATGTGCGGAATCGGGAGCCCGGTCTTATGTTCTGTTTTATGTACTGTGTTTCTTTAAGTAAACTTTATGTTTCTTCTTACCTGAAGTTGTGTGGTGTTGTCTAGTCCTGCAGGTCGCCACCTTGCCCACATGCTCAGCTGCCACGGATCCCGGTCGCTGCCCTTCCCTAGTCCGGGCAGGCCCGGGTCTCCCTCCGTGGTCCAGTGGGTCCACATTCTCATCATCTGGGACCCATGCCTCACGTCGTCGTGGACTGGCGGCGTGGGAGCATTGGCTAGCTAGGCAAGCTATGCCATGTCCCGGCGCCCCACAGCCGTGGGAAGCGCTACAGTAAGCTCTGGCCATGGACTCCGCTGAGCATGTGCGGTCTGCAGGACTTTCTCCAAGCTCCACCTGATGTGTGAACTAGACTACTTGGTCCCCACAGGGTAAGTGGACTAGATGGCTCGATTCCCCGCTTGGTCAGCGGTTCGGACTTTTCGAGCTATTAACTCTGCTGCCATATTGTGAACTATGGGACTTACCGCCAAACCCAAGTGAATTTTTCTGGGGAATTTTTTTTTACTTGGGTCTTCAGAAGAGGGGGCCTGAGGAGGGGGATACTGTAACGCTGGTATTGTCTGTACTTTGTTTTCCAGCGTTACTTTGCATGTTTTTTGCATTAACCCTTTTGCTCCTTTCCCCCTAACCAGCTGGGATACTGTTGTCTGTTACCTATATGGATGCTGCTCAGTTCCCGGCTCTGCTGCGTACCCGTACTTGCGTGAGTGGCTCCGCTGCTTTGCATGACCGCCCGCATGTGCGGTTCCTGACTTGCTGTGAAAGCCGTCCATAGCTTGCAAAGTCCTCTGCAGTGGTGCATGACTTACTGCGTGGTTGGCAGCAGCCATTGTTGGGTTCCCTCTGTGTTGAGCTGTCTGGCTCTGCATAGGGGGCGCGGCCCACACCTGTCCTGCTTTTATGTGGATTGGGTGTTTACTAGAATTACTGCTCCAGCCTATCGCTGTGAAGCAGCTCATATATAAAGTTCCCCAGCCCTAGTGGGCGTTGCCAGAGCTTCGCATTGAATCCACACTGAATCCCTGAACCTAGCCGTATGTGGTTGTGTGTTCAGCTCCTGCTCTGAAGTTGATCAGCTCAGGAGAGCTGATTCCCTGTTCCTGCTGTGTCTTGTTCCCTGATCCTGGATCAAACCCGGTACCTGAATGTCTGAATTGTGTCTTGTGTTTCTGCCTATGCTGGGGGCTGATTACCCAGATCGCCGTTCCTGGAGGCTGTATATCCAGGCCTGTTCCTGCTGTGTCTAATTACCTGAACCCCTGATCTTAGATCGCATCCTGTACCTGACTTTCTGAACTGTGTCCTCTGTGTTATGTTCCTGAAATCCTGCTGTGTCCTGAACCCTGTGCCAGTGACTGTGAATCCTTGCTATATAACCTGAGTTCATCTTGGAAGGAGGAGTCCGGTGTGTGCTGAGTTTCTGTTACTCTGTGCTCAGCCTCTGTGCAATCCCCGGCCAGCTCCCGTTGAGCCTGGCGGGGCTTGCACCAGACCGCTGGGGTTCCTTTTCAGGTCGCTGCCAGATGTCCGGTTCCTATGCCTGATGACCATGGCCTGATGTCCGATGTCCGACGACCACTTCCAGATGTCCGGATCCTATCCTTCTTGCCTGATGTCCGGATCCTGCCGATCATTGCCAGATGTCCGGAGCCTGCTGATCGGTGCCAGATGTCCGGAGTCCGAGGCCTGTGTTCCAGTCCGTGTTCCTGTGATTCAATCCATGTTCCTGTCTGTGTTCCTGACTCCCTGAGACCCAGTCCGTGTTCCTGTCTGTGTTCCTGACTCTCTGAGATCCAATCCGTGTTCCTGTTGTTCCTGTGCAGTCTAACTCTGTTTCAGCCATCAGCTCCTGATTCCAGTTACCTGTCTGTTACCTGTCGGCTTGCCTGTCTGCCATCCGTCTGCAGTTCCTTCCAGAGGTTCGGACGTCATCTGCAGAGATCCCCGGCTCTTGCCTGCTCACCTAGGAGCGATCATCTGCCATCCGACTGCAGCTCCATCCGGAAGTTCGGACATCATCTGCAGAGATCCCCGGCTCTTGCCTGCTCACCTGGGAGCGATCATCTGCCATCCGACTGCAGCCTACCTGGAGGCTCCACCATATCAGGTCGTATATACCTGCCTGTCTAGAGACTGCCTGGTCACTTACTGTGACAACCTGCCTGTCTAGAGACTGCCCTGGTCACTTGCCGTGACAACCTGCCTGTCCCAGAGACTGCCCTGGTCACTTTCCGTGACAACCTGCCTGTCCCAGAGACTGCCTGGTCACTTGCCGTGACAACCTGCCTGGTCACTTGCCGTGACAACCTGCCTGCCTGGTCACTTGCCGTGACAACCTGCCTGCCTGGTCACTTGCCGTGACAACCTGCCTGCCTGGTCACTTGCCGTGACAACCTGCCTGCCTGGTCACTTGCCGTGACAACCTGCCTGTCCCAGAGACTGCCTTGGTCACTTGCCGTGACAACCTGCCTGTCCTGCCGGTTCCTCCTTGGTCTACCCTGTGATGACGTCTGTCCTGGGTCGGTGTCTGATGTTCTCCTGCTGAGCCTGTGCTACGCCTGAGGCCTGAGAGAGAGGCCATACTAGTATGCCCGTGCCAGATGATCCTGGACTTCATCAACCCGTGATGACCCCGCCATCGTCTGAAGTCTGTCTGAGGTCGGTGTCTGATGTTCTCCTGCTGAGCCTGTGCTACGCCTAAGGCCTGAGAGAGAGGCCGTCCAAGTATGCCCGTGCCAGATAACCCTGGACTGCATCTACCCGTGATGTCCTCCAGCACTCGTCTGTGATCCTGAGTCGTGTACCCTTCTCTGATGTGCGGAATCGGGAGCCCGGTCTTATGTTCTGTTTTATGTACTGTGTTTCTTTAAGTAAACTTTATGTTTCTTCTTACCTGAAGTTGTGTGGTGTTGTCTAGTCCTGCAGGTCGCCACCTTGCCCACATGCTCAGCTGCCACGGATCCCGGTCGCTGCCCTTCCCTAGTCCGGGCAGGCCCGGGTCTCCCTCCGTGGTCCAGTGGGTCCACATTCTCATCATCTGGGACCCATGCCTCACGTCGTCGTGGACTGGCGGCGTGGGAGCATTGGCTAGCTAGGCAAGCTATGCCATGTCCCGGCGCCCCACAGCCGTGGGAAGCGCTACACCTGATGGATTTTGATTTTGCTAAACGTTGTGGGTTTCCCTTGATACCCCTACGGAAGTCTATTCCCCTACTGGGGATTGATTCTACCCCTTTGGCTGAAAATAAACCCCAGTTCTCTACTCAGGTGATAATGAGGGTTGAACCTGATCATCAGGAGAGTTGCAAATTTTTGGTGCTGTATAATCTGCATGACATTATTGTACTATGTTTCCCTTGGTTACAGTCTCATAATCCTGTTTTGGATTGGAAATCTGTGTCTGTAACTAGTTGGGGCTGCCAATGTGTTAATGCCAACACTCCTGTTTTTTCTGCCTCTCCCCAGGCTCAGGATGTTCCTGACTTTTTGACTGATTTTTCTGATGTGTTTAGCAAAAGTAAATCTGCATCCTTGCCCCCCCATAGGAGCTATGACTGCGCTATTGAATTAGTGCCTGGTAGTAAATTCCCTAAAGGTCGCCTTCGCCTTTTTAACTTGTCTGTACCTGAACATGACGCTATGCGGTCTTATATCAAGGAGTCATTGGAGAAGGGTCATATCAGACCATCCTCTTCACCCTTGGGTGCCGGTTTTTTCTTTGGGGCCAAAAAGGATGGTTCATTAAGGCCGTGTATTGATTATCGTCTTTTGAACAATATCACTGTGAAATATCAATATCCGTTACCCTTGATTTCTGACCTGTTTTCCAGGGTGAAAAGTGCTACTTGGTTTACCAAGCTTGACCTCAGGGGGGCGTATAACCTTATTCGCATTAAGCACGGGGATGAATGGAAGACGGCGTTTAATACCCCAGAGGGGCATTTTGAGTACCTAGTGATGCCCTTTGGGCTCACTAATGCTCCTTCCGTCTTCCAGTCCTTCATGAATGACATTTTCAGGGATTTTGTGGATAAATTTCTGACTGTTTATTTGGATTATATCTTGATTTTTTCCAATGACTGGGACTCTCATGTGAAACATGTTCGGACTGTGTTCCAGATTTTGAGAGAGAATGCTCTGTATGTGAAGGGATCAAAGTGTCTTTTTGGCGTACAGAGGATCTCATTTCTGGGATTCATTTTGTCCCCAACTGTTATTGAAATGGACCCGGTCAAGGTTCAGGCCATCTGTGATTGGGTCCAAACTACTTCATTAAAGGCTCTTCAGAGATTCTTGGGTTTTGCCAATTTTTATCGTAAATTTATTGGTAATTTCTCTGTTATTGTTAAACCATTGACTGATTTGACCAAAAAGGGTTCTGATGTGGTGAATTGGCCTCCTGAGGCAGTCTCTGCGTTTCAGGAACTTAAGCAGAGATTCACTTCTGCTCCTGTTCTACGGCAGCCTGATGTTTCTCTGCCATTTCAGGTGGAGGTTGATGCCTCTGAAATTGGGGAAGGTGCCGTTTTGTCCCAAAGAGATCCAGAGACCTCTAAAAGTAACCCTTGTGCCTTTTTCTCTCGAAAATTTTCTCCAACTGAACGTAATTATGACGTGGGTAATCGGGAGTTATTGGCCATGAAGTGGGCTTTTGAAGAGTGGAGACATTGGCTGGAGGGAGCCAAACATCAGGTGGTGGTCCTCACGGACCATAAGAATCTGGTTTATCTGGAATCAGCCAAGCGACTTAATCCTAGACAGGCCAGGTGGGCCTTGTTTTTCACACGTTTTAATTTTGTGGTTTCCTTTCTTCCTGGCACTAAGAATGTTAAGGCGGATGCACTCTCGAGGAGTTTCCTTGCGGACTCTCCTGAGTTATCTGATCCTGCTGTTATTTTGAAAGAGGGTGTAGTTCTTTCCGCCATCTCGCCCAATTTGAGACTGGCTCTGGAAGGGTGTCAGGAGGATAGACCCAAGCGCTGCCCTATTGGGAAATTGTTTGTCCCAGACCGGTGGAAAAAGAGTGTGATGTCTGAGATTCATTGTTCCGCGTTGGACGGTCATCCCGGAATTTTTGGTACCAGAGACTTGGTTAGTCGGTCCTTTTGGTGGCCTACTTTGTCTCGTGACGTCAGGGAATTTGTGCAGTCCTGCGGGACTTGCTCTCGCTCCAAGCCTTGCTCACGCTCTAGTGGTTTGTTGATGCCATTGCCTGTGCCCAAGAGACCATGGATCCATATCTCTATGGATTTCATTTCCACCTCCCTGTTTCTCAGAGAATGACCGTTATCTGGGTGATTTGTGATAGGTTTTCCAAAATGATACATCTTGTGCCATTACCTAAGTTGCCTTCCTTCTCCGAATTGGTGCCTTTGTTCCTTCAGCACGTGGTTCGGTTACACGGCATTCCTGAGAACATTGTGTCTGACAGAGGAGTCCAGTTTGTTTCCAGATTTTGGAGGACTTTTTGTTCTAAACTTGGTGTTCAATTGTCTTTCTCCTCGGCTTTTCATCCTCAGACCAATGAACAAACTAAGAGAACAAACCAGGCATTGGAGACTTATCTGAGATGCTTTGTGTCTGCTGATCAAGATGACTGGGTCTCTTTTTTGCCTTTGGCTGAGTTTGCTCTTAATAATAGGGCTAGCTCTGCCACTTTGATGTCTCCATTTTTCTGCAATTTTGGGTTTCACCCTCGATTTTTTTCGGGACAGACGGAGGCTTCTGTCTGTCCAGGTGTTGACTCTGTTGTGGAGCGTATGCAGCAGATTTGGGACCAGGTAGTGGAGAGGTTGTCCCTCTCTCAGGAGAGGGCCCAGCGGTTTGCCAACCGGCATAGGACTGATGGTCCTCGGTTTGAAGTGGGGGACTTGGTCTGGTTGTCCTCAAGAAATATCCCTATGAGAGTTGCATCTCCTAAGTTTAAGCCTAGGTTCATTGGACCTTATAAGATCATGGAGATTCTTAATCCTGTTTCCTTTCGTTTACTTCTTCCAGGGACATTTAAGATCCATACGTGTTCCACAAGTCCTTATTGAAGAGGTTTGTCGAGCCAGTGGTTCCTATGGCTGCGCCTCCTGACCCTGTTTTGGTTGAGGGCAATCTGGAGTATGTGGTTGAGAAAATATTGGATTCTCGTTTTTCTAGACGGAAACTCCAGTATTTGGTTAAGTGGAGAGGTTATGGTCAGGAGGACAATTCTTGGGTGTTTGCTTCGGACATCCATGCTAGGAGACTGATTCGTGCGTATCACAGAGCTCATCCTGACCGACCTGGTTGCCCAAATGAGGGTTCGGTGACCCCTCCTCAAGGGGGGGGTACTGTTGTGAATGTGTTAGAAATGAATTCTGAGCAGAAGCTCCCTCTGGTGGTTACAAACAGTACTGAACCATTCAATGAGGATTGGCAATCAGGAGTTACAGACTGGTCTTATATAAGGGAGGTTCCCTCCCATCATGGTTGCCGGTGATCAATTGTTCTTGTCTCAACTGTGGTTCCTGGTTCACTTGGAAGCTTGCTGAGTCTTGCCTCTTCTCCTGCTCTTAGATAAGATATTTTCTGTTTTTTGTTTTTGTGCTTACCATTTGCATATTTCTCTGCATTTCTGTGAGGTTAGCCAGGTCTCCCCCCCCCCGGGGGGCTTGGGCTCCTCTCAGTTCTTCTGGAGCCACTGTTATTTGTTCATTTGCCTTTTCCAGTTTTTTCAGTGGCTGCGGCTTAGTTTTGTTACACCAGAGAACTAATTTAGGTGGTAGAGGTCGTGTGATCTCAGGTGTTTTTGCAATTAGTAGAGTTGGTATTTTTTACGGTTTTTTGGATTGCAGTAAGTGTCCTTCCTATCCTTTTCTGTCTAGGAAGATTGGACCCCAAGGTTTGCTCATACTATTTTCTGTCTGTGTCTGTATTTCCTCTTGTCTAACCGCCATTACATGTTTGGGGGCTTCCTATGTTCTTTGGGGATCTGCTCCGGGGCAGATAGCTTTCCTCTTTCTATCTTTAGGTGTAGTTAACCTCTCAGGCTGTGACGAGGCGTCTAAGACCAACGTAGGAATGCTCCACGGCTGCCTTTAGTTGTGGTGGTTAGTCAGGGTACTGCAATCCAGTAGATTCCAACCTCTCTGGTGTATTGCCGTTTTTGCCTGCTCTCCTCAGCTACCAAATCATAACAGGTTGGTCCAGGGACTTAAGCTTTCTCCCCTGCAACTTGGGTGACAGCTTAGACGGTTCCGGATCTGTCCTGGAGAAATCACGCCGCATCCGGTTCTCCTCCATACAGTTACAGCCACAGCTCTACATATACTGAACTGTGATTGAAACCATGCCGGTGCTACCCTATGAGTGGAAGCCTTACATGGCCTGGGGAGGAATTGTGTGCTTTAAATGTTAATATTGTTATTATACATAACAGACTCACTTTAAAGATGCCCTCTCAATAAAATGTTAAAAATGTTATCCTAAACCTTTCTAAATATGTGTGTAGTGTGTAAGAGTAGTAAATACTTACCATTCATCATCCTCTCTAGTTTCCAGTATTGCTCTGGCTCACACTATCAATTGGCATTTCAAACCCACCTCAGTAACTAAGCACAGGCCCTTATGGGGACCTTACCCTAAAAATAGAGATACCTTTAATGGAAAAATTCACTGGATTACTTTAAAGAAAATATTGTTTATGTTCAGATCAGGTGCTCAAAGCACTGTGGTAAAGACTGTGGCCCAGAGCACCCTTCCATCCTCAAGTTTGCCAGCTAGCTCTGCCATGGTTTGACAACTTTAAATTAGTGAGAACAGCTCTGTGCACCTTATTAGCATATGAAGATAAGAATTGTTATTGTTAAGAATACCCAGTGGATTTTTAACCCTTGTTCATTTTGGTCCCCTAGGATACATTTTATTATTTTCATTCTCACATTTCAGGAGCTATATAAGGATCGATCTAAAAAAAAGTGTCATAAAGCTTTGAAAAGTGACAAAATTTTGGTTTAATGAGGAGTTGCACAAAAGCTTTGTGTGTTTTGCCGTTTTCACCAAGGTTGAAGGACTCTGCTTATATGGGTGGAGTTGTGAAGGAGCCGTGGTAGGACTGGGTCTGACCATGCCCATCCTTTCAATGCATTATAAATGCCAATGTTATGTACAAGCCATGTCTGGTGAGGCACATAGAGACATACGACACTCAGAAGATGTGCCAAATAAATTAAGTGACGTGTGCCTCTTAATGAATTCATTGCATTGTACTCTAGCGAGCCCTTAAGTAAGACCAGCTTGCTTTTATTTAATTGTGAGGTGGGATGAACAAAAACAGAAATTCTGGCATTGTTTTTTCAATTTTTTAGGCAGCTTTTAATGTGCAGGGCAAATAATAATATAGTGTTATAATATGCATAATTCCAGAGACCTACCAGTGAGCTGCTGGAGAAGGGATGTGACAGGAGAAGAAATAAATCTTCTCCTCGGCTGACTAAGCACAAAGGATATTTTTCTACAGCCTAAGTCCTACATGCTCAGCCAAGGTGAAGACTTATTTCTTCTGCTGTCACAGCCCTTCTCCAGCATCTCCAGTATGTGTGCTTACGATACAGCTCCTCTGTCATTGAGACACAGCTCTTGTAAGCAATGTTTCTACAAACTGCATCTCATCCTGACATATGACTAGGATGGGTTGCCATTTGAATTACAAGACGGGGGCCATTTTATTACATTCTTGGAAAACCCAATTAAGAGATTTTATGGAGTTCATTCTTTGATCTTTTTCATGGACAAGGGAGACCTAAACAACACAAGTAAATTTAATGTTATGGCCTATTAGTGTATGTTTATGTTGCTCAATAGAAGGTATTGAGCAACCCAATGTATAATTAGGGCCGGTTTTAGACAAATTCTGACCTGGGGCAACATTCATGTGACCCAGATCCTGAAATACTCCACCAACAACACTGTCATAGTCCATTCTGTACATTACACAAATATTATCATGTACAAAAAGAAGACACATGATTGGTATTACCACATCTGTGACTACGAGAGCTATATAACAAGCAGCTTATTTGACCTGCATGATGATCACCATAAAAAAGAACAAAAACAATGTCAAAAGTGTTGTCTTTTTGTTTTTCCTGCCTCACAAGCAACAAGATAAAAAGCGATCAAAAATTCAAATGTATCCCAAAACATTACCAGTCAAAAGGTAAGTTCATCCCACAAAAAAAAACAATAATCTTAAATGAGTAGCACTGTGAAAATAAACCAAAAACTGATGTTGTATAGTTATCTATAGACAATAAAAATGTAATACATACATCACTCTGCTGGTGTAGGTAATTTTGTATTATTATCTACAAACAATAAAAAATGTATTCTTTTGTCACCAATACATCCTGCCCCCCTCACCTCCAATTCTCCTTTGCAAAAAACAGTGGTGACCTCTGACCTCTACATGGGTATAACTTCTCCTTTGATAAGATTGTCAAGTAGATAACAATGTAGGGTTAGAAACATCCTCATTTGTACAGACATCCTCAATATTCCTAACGAATTCACCCTGCTGAATGATTATTTTCACATAGCACACGTCAACAGAATTCTGGAGACAAAGCTTTCAAAGAAAAGTGGGTAGCATACTGACAACTCCAGCTGCAGGCACTCAAAATAGCCAATCAGGTGCTTGTACAATTGCAGCATACGCCAAGGAGCAGCAAGTAAAAGCTCTCTGATTGGATGAATTTTTCCAGGCTAACGCTGTAGTGTGAGGCTGATTTTAATAATACCGTAATATAATATATTGTGAACACGGTCTGCTTGGGGACTTTGAGCTATCACCTGCTTTACTTGTCTCCCAAATGCCAGCCCTCTTCCACACATAAGGTGAGGCATCCAGACAGGAAAAGGAGAGCGTTGAGTTGTGTCTGGTGTCTCCTGTCTCCTCCTGAGTGAGCACAACACTTCATTAGCAGTACTGGAGGAAGTGGCCGAATGGGGAAATGTGGGCGGCTGCACTCAATTTACATAGCACATAGGTTTGTATCCTTTATAATGCATAGCAGCAGTTGTATAGAGTAGCCAGGCAAGACTTGGCTGGATCAAGCATATTGCTTTTCCCTGGTTCAGCAAATCTGCTGTGATATTAACAATTGATTCTGCCAAAACTGTGAAAAACAACTGTATCCTAACACTGTTCTGACTTTTGTAAAGAGTTGAGTTGTGAGCCCGTTGATAGTAAAATCACAATTGACAGGCAGCTGCCACCCACTCACTTCAGGAACAGGCAGTAGAAGCAGTTGACTCACTGTGTAGATAGGGCCCCTGGATAAACGCCAAGTTTGCATTCCTCCAATATTGTCCCTGTGTACAATAACCAGAAGCAACACATGTACAATTAAAGAGGTGTTTTCAAAATCTTAAATTGCTTTATTTAGTTAGACAGCATGAAAATAAGTAAGTTTGCAATTGACCCAAAGTGTGCAGTAGTTACATTCCAGAAGACGGGTTAACTCTTAACATCCCAGTCAGCTTTCTCCAGTCAAGTGTATTTTGGGGTTTTTCTTTGTAAAGAAGAAAGACGGGGGGAGTTACACCCCTGCCTAGATTTACGCAAACTCAAACAGATCACGATCCAGGATCCATCTCCGCTCCCTCTCATCCCAGACCTCTTCAATAAGATTGCAAGAGCAAAATGGTTTTCTAAACTGGATCTCAGGGGGGACGTATAATCTCATTCGTATTATGATGAGTTCGTATTATGATGAGTTGAAAGCAGCTTTCAAGGGACACTATGAGAACCTAGTGATGCTATTTGGGTTGACTAATGCTCCCGCCATCTTTCAGCACTTTGTAAATGACATCTTTAGTCACTTGGTAGTTAGATTTGTTATAATATATCTTGATGACATAATAATTTATTCACCTGACCTTGAGTCACATCAGGCACATGTCAGCCAGGTATTACAGAAACTCAGAGAAAATAAATTATTTGTCAAATCAGAGAAATGTATGTTCTCGGTTGAGGAGATCCCTTTTCTAGGATATGTTTTATCGTCCATCGGTTGTTGCATGAATTCAGCGAAAGTCTGGATTTGAGTCGTCCTGAGGATTTGAAGGCGTTGCAAAGGTTTTTGGGTTTCGACAACTACTACCTTAAGTTCATCAAAAAAATTTCGCTAATGGCCAAACCTCTGGCGGATATGACCAGGAAAGGGACAGACTTTTCCAAGTGGTCCTGTCCGGCCAGGGAAGCATTCAATACCTTTTAAGGAGCGTTTTGCATCTGCGCCGATTCTCATACAGCTTGAGGTCTGAAGTTGGAGTGGGGGCTATATTGTCACAGGGTGCGTCTACTGGTAAATGGCGTCCATGTGCATACTTTTCTAAAAATCTCATCTGCATGCAGAAAGAAATTACTACATTGGTAACAGGGAACTTTTGGTAATGAAGTGGGCCTTTGAAGAGTGGTGTCATTGTCTGGAGGAGGCAGTTCATTTGGTTATGGTAATCACGGATCATAAGAATATATCTTATATATCTAGACAGTCTGCAAAACATCTTATGCCTCGACAAACAAGGTGGGCATTGTTCTTCACCAGGTTTAACTTTTATGTTACATATACGCATGGGAACCAGTATATTGTTTTCCTGGGGGGGAGATAATTGTGAACCGGTTCCTATACTACAAAGGTTCTCATAGTGTCCCTCAGGCTGTTTTCCACTCATTCCCCTCTTTAATACCAATGAGATTATACGCCCCCCTGAGATCCAGTTTAGAAAACCATTTTGCTCCTACAATCTGATTAAAGAGGTCCAGGATGAGAGAGAGCGGATACGAATCCCAGACCGTGATCTGATTGACTTAGAAGAAATCTAGAAAGGGGCATAACCCTTCGTCTTTCTTCTTTACAAAAACCCCCACAGGAAATGGGGATGAGGATGGTCTGAAATGACCCTTTGCCAAAATTTCCGCGATATAGTCCTTCAAGGCCTGCCTCTCTGGACCAGAGATTTTATATAGTCTGCTCTTTGGCAACTTGGACCCAGTGACAAGATTAACCGCGCAATCATAAGGATGATGGGGAGAAAGTTCTTGACACCCCTGCTCCGAAAACACATCCATAAAGTCAGACAGGTATTTAGGCACAGACTGCATATCCACTCTTGCAAGCCGGGTGCCCAAGCAGTGTCCTTGATATTACTCACTCCACTTTACTACCTCCCGAGTCTGCCAATCTACTACAGGGTTGTGCAAAGTGAGCAAAGCAAGTCCTCTACCTGTAGATGTAACTCTTCGATGACTTGAGTAAAATACCCCTGTCTCAAGGGTGCGGAGTCGATGGAGATTATGGGTATAGGTCTGGACAGTGTATGTGGTTTGAGGCCCTGGATGAAACTATCGTCGATCAATTAAAACCCCTCCCCACTGTCCAGAAAGGCAGAAATAACCACCTTATTTTTGCTCAGATGGATTTCAGCAGGCAGAACAAATTGTGTCCTACCCACAGAGGAGATATGTTATGTTACGGTAGCTGAGGAGTGCAGGTAAAAAAGGCAATACACCAGAGCAGTTGGAAACTATGAGATTGCAGTACCCTGACTAACCACCACAACTAGAGGCAGCCGTGGAGCGTTCCTACGATGGTCCTAGACGCCTCGTCACAGCCTGAGAAACTAACTACACCTAAAGATAGAAATAGGAAAGCTATCTGCCCCGGAGCAGAACCCCAAAGATAATAGAAAGCCCCCAAACATGTAATGGCGGTTAGACAAGAGGAAATACTGACACAGAAAGAAAATAGTATGAGCAAACGCTGGGGCCCAAACTATCTAAATAGAAAAGGACAGGAAGGGTACTTACTGCAATCCCAGAAAACCCTGAAAAACACCAACTCTACTAATTTCAAAATCACCTGAGATCACACGACCTCTACCACCTAAATTAGTTCTCTGGTGTAACAAAAACAGCAGCCACTGAAAAAACTGGAAAAAGCAAAAGTACAAAACACAGTGGCTGAACTAAACTGAGAGGGCAAAAGCCCCCGGAGGGGACCCAGAAGGCCCCCACAGAAGTGCAGGACAAAACGCAAAAATATAGCAAAAACACAAAATAAGAAATTGTCTTATCTGATAGCAGGAGATGCAGACACGACACAGCAGGCTACAAGGGAAACTGGAAAGAAGGATTAAGACCAGAACAATTGATCACCGGCAACCCTGATGGGAAAATGATTCCCTTAAATAAGACCAATCAGTAACACCTGATTCCCAATCCTCACTAGTACCGCTTGTAACCACCAGAGGGAGCCTCTGCTCAGAACTCATCTCAAACCCATTCACAACAGTACCCCCCCCTTGAGGAGGGGTCACCGAACCCTCATTTGAGCAACCAGGTCGGTCAGGATGAGTTCTATGATACGCACGGATAAGTCTCCTAGCATGGATGTCCGAAGCAAACACCCAAGAATTATCTTCCTGACCATAACCTCTCCATTTAACCAAATACTGGAGTCTTCGTCTAGAAAAACGAGAATCCAATATTTTCTCAACCACATACTCCAGATTGCCCTCAACCAAAACAGGTCAGGAGGCACAGCAGCAGGAACCACTGGCTCAACAAACCTCTTCAACAAGGACTTGTGGAACACGTTATGGATCTTAAATGTCCCTGGAAGAAGCAAACGAAAAGAAACAGGATTAATAATCTCCATGATCTTATAAGGTCCAATGAACCTAGGCTTAAATTTAGGAGATGCTACTCTCATAGGAATATTCTTTGAGGACAACCAGACCAAGTCCCCCACTTTAAACCGAGGACCATCAGTCCTATGCCGGTTAGCAAACCGCTGGGCCTTCTCCTGAGAGAGGGACAACCTCTCCACTACCTGGTCCCAAATCTGCTGCATACGCTCAACAACAGAGTCAACACCTGGACAGACAGAAGCCTCCGTCTGTCCTGAAGAAAATCGAGGGTGAAACCCAGAATTACAGAAAAACGGAGACATCAAAGTGGCAGAGCTAGCCCTATTATTAAGAGCAAACTCAGCCAAAGGCAAAAAAGAGACCCAGTCATCCTGATCAGCAGACACAAAGCATCTTAGATAAGTCTCCAATGTCTGGTTTGTTCTCTCAGTTTGACCATTGGTCTGAGGATGAAATGCCGAGGAGAAAGACAATTGAACACCCAGTTTAGAACAAAAAGTCCTCCAAAATCTGGAAACAAACTGGACTCCTCTGTCAGACACAATGTTTTCAGGAATGCCGTGTAAACGAACCACGTGCTGAAGGAACAACGGCACCAATTCAGAGGAGGAAGGCAACTTAGGTAATGGCACAAGATGTATCATTTTGGAAAACCTATCACAAATTACCCAGATGGTGGTCATTCTCTGAGAAACAGGAAGATCGGAAATGAAATTCCATAGAAGATATGGGGGTCCAATGGGTCCTCCTTGGGCACCAGGCAAAAATTACCCGGATGCCCAGCCAATGCAGAACAATGAATCTCAGACATCACACTCTTTTTCCATTGGTCCGGGACAAACAATTTTCCAACAGGGCAGCGCTCGGGCCTATCCTCCTGACACCCCTCCAGAGCAAGTCTCAAATTGGGCGAGATGGCGGAAAGAACTACACCCTCCTTCAAAATAACAGAGGGATCAGATAGCTCAGGAGAGTCCGCAAGGAAACTCCTCGAGAGGGCATCCGCCTTAACATTCTTAGTGCCAGGAAGAAAGGAAACCACAAAATTAAAACGTGTGAAAAACAAGGCCCACCTGGCCTGTCTAGGATTGAGTCGCTTGGCAGCTTCCAGATAGACCAGATTCTATGGTCCGTGAGGACCACCACCTGATGTTTGGCTCCCTCCAGCCAATGTCTCCACTCTTCAAAAGCCCACTTCATGGCCAATAACTCCCGATTACCCACGTCATAATTACGTTCAGTAGGAGAAAATTTTCGAGAGAAAAAGGCACAAGGGTTACTTTTAGAGGTCTCTGGATCTTTTTGGGACAAAACGGCACCTGCCCCAATTTCAGAGGCATCAACCTCCACCTGAAATGGCAGAGAAACATCAGGCTGCGTAGAACAGGAGCAGAAGTGAATCTCTGCTTAAGTTCCTGAAACGCAGAGACTGCCTCAGGAGGCCAATTCACCACATCAGAACCCTTTCTGGTCAAATCAGTTAATGGTTTAACAATAACAGAGAAATTACCAATAAATTTACGATAAAAATTGCAAAACCCAAAAATCTCTGAAGAGCCTTTAATGAAGTAGGTTGGACCCAATCACAGATGGCCTGAACCTTGACCGGGTCCATTTCAATAACAGATGGGGACAAAATGAATCCCAGAAATGAGATCTTCTGTACGCCAAAAAGACACTTTGATCCCTTCACATACAGAGCATTCTCTCTCAAAATCTGGAATACAGTTCGAACATGTTTCACATGAGAGTCCCAGTCATTAGAAAAAATCAAGATATCATCCAAATAAACAATCAGAAATTTGTCCACAAAATCCCTGAAAATGTCATTCATGAAGGACTGGAAGACGGAAGGAGCATTAGTGAGCCCAAAGGGCATCACAAGGTACTCAAAATGCCCTTCAGGGGTGTTAAATGCCGTCTTCCATTCATCCCCGTACTTAATGCGAATAAGGTTATACGCCCCCCTGAGGTCAAGCTTGGTAAACCAAGTAGCGTTTTTCACCCTGCAAAACAGGTCAGAAATCAAGGGTAACGGGTATTGATATTTCACAGTAATATTGTTCAAGAGACGATAATCAATACACGGCCTTAATGAACCATCTTTTTTGGCCACAAAGAAAAAACCGGCACCTAAGGGTGAAGAGGATGGTCTGATATGACCCTTCTCCAATGATTCCTTGATATAAGACCGCATAGCGTCATGTTCAGGTACAGACAAGTTAAAAAGGCGACCCTTAGGGAATTTACTACCTGGCACTAATTCAATAGCGCAGTCATAGCTCCTATGGGAGGTAAGGATGCAGATTTACTTTCGCTAAACACATCAGAAAAATCAAACAAAAAGTCAGGAACATCCTCAGCCTGGGGGAGGCAGAAAAAACAGGAGTGTTGGTATTAACACATTGGCAGCCCCAACTGGTTACAGACACAGATTTCCAATCCAAAACAGGATTATGAGACTGTAACCAAGGGAAACTCAGCACGATAATGTCATGCAGATTATATAGAACCAAAAATTTGCAGCACTCCTGGTGATCAGGTTCAACCCTCATTATCACCTGAGTAGAAAACTGGGGTTTATTCTCAGCCAAAGGGGTAGAATCGATCCCCAGTAGGGGAATAGACTTCTGTAGGGGTATCAAGGGAAATCCACAACGTTTAGCAAAATCATAATCCATCAGGTTAATAGCTGCTCCAGAATCAACGAAAGCCTGAGCAGAAAATGAGGACAGAGAGCATATCAGAGTGACAGTTAATAAAAACTTAGTCTGAACACTACCCAAGACAACTGAGCGTGCAAAATGTCTTCCCCGCCTAGGCAGACCGAAACAGCATGAGAGGCATCACCACAGTAGAAACATAACCCATTGCGCTTTCGAAACTCATGACGCTGTGCCCCAGACACCACTCCACCACACTGCATGGGCCCAGCAGCTGGCTCACAAGGCAACACCACTCCACGCACACTTCTCCGCTCACGCAAACGTCTGTCAATTTGAATCGCCAATGACATAGAATCATTGAGACCAGAGGGGACAGGGAATCCCACCATAACATCCTTTACATTATCCGACAGACCCTTCCGGAAAAGGCCGCCAAAGCGTCGTCATTCCATTTGGTCAGGACTGCCCACCTACGGAATCTCTGACAGTATAACTCAGCGTCATCAAGCCCCTGATTAATGCCAACAAGGCTTTTTCAGCTTGATCAGTGACATTAGGCTCATCGTACAATAACCCCAAAGCCTGAAAAAATGCATCAACATCACTCAAAATAGGATCCCCAGGTGTCAGGGAAAAAGCCCAATCCTGAGGATCGCCGCGCAGGAGAGAGATGATAATTTGAACCTGCTGCGCTGCGTTTCCTGAGGACTTAGATTTTAAGGCAAGAAACAATTTACAATTATTTTTGAAATTCTGAAACTTAGCTCGATCCCCTAAAAACAAATCTGGCATGGGGATCCTAGTTCCACAACAGGCAACCTAGCAAGATATGCAGCAATACTCCGAACCTCAGTGGCAAGCTGATCCACACGGCCAGACAACTGTGCAAACTCCATTGGGAGAAAAGATCCTCCCCAGCACCCAGAGATACAGAGGAAAAAAAAAAAAAAAATGCAACAAACAGAAAAATATCTCTGACAACTTTTCTTCCTTCAAAATATTTTTTCCCTTCTGTGAGTACCATACAATTTTTATGGCCGGTGATACTGTTATGTTACGGTAGCTGAGGAGTGCAGGTAAAAAAGGCAATACACCAGAGCAGTTGGAAACTATGAGATTGCAGTACCCTGACTAACCACCACAACTAGAGGCAGCCGTGGAGCGTTCCTACGATGGTCCTAGACGCCTCGTCACAGCCTGAGAAACTAACTACACCTAAAGATAGAAATAGGAAAGCTATCTGCCCCGGAGCAGAACCCCAAAGATAATAGAAAGCCCCAAACATGTAATGGCGGTTAGACAAGAGGAAATACTGACACAGAAAGAAAATAGTATGAGCAAACGCTGGGGCCCAAACTATCTAAATAGAAAAGGACAGGAAGGGTACTTACTGCAATCCCAGAAAACCCTGAAAAACACCAACTCTACTAATTTCAAAATCACCTGAGATCACACAACCTCTACCACCTAAATTAGTTCTCTGGTGTAACAAAAACAGCAGCCACTGAAAAAACTGAAAAAGCAAAAGTACAAAACACAGTGGCTGAACTAAACTGAGAGGGCAAAAGCCCCCGGAGGGACCCAGAAGGTCCCCACAGAAGTGCAGGACAAAACGCAAAAATATAGCAAAACACAAAATAAGAAATTGTCTTATCTGATAGCAGGAGATGCAGACACAACACAGCAGGCTACAAGGGAAACTGGAAAGAAGGATTAAGACCAGAACAATTGATCACCGGCAACCCTGATGGGAAAATGATTCCCTTAAATAAGACCAATCAGTAACACCTGATTCCCAATCCTCACTAGTACCGCTTGTAACCACCAGAGGGAGCCTCTGCTCAGAACTCATCTCAAACCCATTCACAACAGAGATATTTACACCTGGATTGCTAACTTCTGCACAACACTGGCTCCTGTTTACAGTGAGATAGAGAAGGACATGCACTGACAAAATGTCACTTTTTTTACAGCAAAAATATACTCCCCTTTATACCAGAGTACATTCTGATTTCCAGAACGAGTTGCCTCACCCAACTGCACAGGTTCCTCAGATGACTCAGACCAAGTTTCCCTTGGCCACGGACCTACTGTACATTGGGTTGTCTCTGGCGAAGATGTGATCCACCCAGATAGTCAAAGACATGGCCACCTAAAGGAAACTGGAGAATCATACACGGCTAACACATCCTGTTGTGAATGGGTTTGAGATGAGTTCTGAGCAAGGCTCCCTCTGGTGGTTACAAGCGGTGCTAGTGAAGATTGTGAGGACTGGGAATCAGGTGTTACTGACTGGTCTTATATAAGGGAGTCATTTTCCCATCAGGGTTGCCGGTGATCAATTGTTCTGGTCTGAATCCTTCATTCCATTTCCCTTGTAGCCTGCTGTGTCGTGTCTGCTTCTCCTGCTAACAGATAAGACTTTTTCTGCTTTTGTGTTTGTGCTATATTTTTGCATTTTGTCCTGCACTTCTTTGGGGCCTTCAGGGTCCCCTCTGGGGGCTTCTGCTCTCTCAGTTTAGTTCAGCCACTGAGTTTTGTTTTTTTTTGCTTTTTCCAGTTTTTTCAGTGGCTGCTGTTTTGATTTTGTTACACCAGAGAACTAATTTAGGTGGTAGAGGTCGTGTGATCTCAGGTGATTTTGAAATTAGTAGAGTTGGTGCTTTTCAGGGTTTTCTGGGATTGCAGTAATACCTTTCCTATCCTTTTCTATTTAGATAGTTTGGGCCCCAGCGTTTGCTCATACTGTTTTCTTTCTGTGTCGGTATTTCCTCTTGTCTAACCGCCATTACATGTTTGGGGGCTTTCTATTATCTTTGGGGGTTCTGCTCCGGGGCAGATAGCTTTCCTATTTCTATCTTTAGGTGTAGTTAGTTTCTCAGGCTGTGACGAGGCGTCTAGGACCAACGTAGGAACGCTCCACGGCTGCCTCTAGTTGTGGTGGTTAGTCAGGGTACTGCAATCTCATAGATTCCAACTGCTCTGGTGTATTGCCTTTTTTACCTGCACTCCTCAGCTACCGAAACATAACAGTATCACCGGCCCAAAAATTGAAAATTGTATGGTACTCACAGAAGGGAAAAAATATTGTGAAAGAAAAAAGGTTGTCAGAGTTATCAGAGATATTTTCTGTTTGTTGCATTTTTTTTTTTCCTCTGTACTCTGGTGCTGGGAGGATCTTTTCTCCCAATGGAGTTTGCACAGTTGTCTGGCCGTGTGGATCAGCTTGCCACTGAGGTTCGGAGTATTGCTATCTATCTTGCTGGGTTGCCTTTTGTGGAGCCTAGGATCCCCATGCCAGATTTGTTTTTAGGGATCGAGCTAAGCTTCAGAATTTCAAAAATAATTGTAAAATTGTTTTTTGCCTTAAAATCTAAGTCCTCAGGAAACGCAGCGCAGCAGTTCAAATTATCATCTCTCTCCTGCGCGGCGATCCTCAGGATTGGGCCCTTTTTCCCTGATACCTGGGATCCTGTTTTGAGTGATGTTGATGCGTTTTTTCAGGCTTTGGGGTTATTGTACGATGAGCCTAATGTCACTGATCAAGCTGAAAAAGCCTTTTTTGGCATTAAATCAGATGCTTGATGACGCTGAGTTATACTGTCAGAGATTCCGTAGGTGGGCAGTCCTGACCAAATGGAATGACGACGCTTGGCGGCCCTTTTCCGGAAGGGTCCTGTCAGATAATGTAAAGGATGTTATGGTGGATTCCCTGTCCCCTCTGGTCTCAATGATTCTATGTCATTAGCGATTCAAATTGACAGACGTTTGCGTGAGCGGAGAAGTATGCGTGGAATGGTGTTGCCTTGTGAGCCAGCTTCTGAACCCATGCAGTGTGATAGAGTGGTGTCGGGGGCACAGCGTCATGAGTTTTCGAAAGCGCAATGGGTTATGTTTCTACTGTGGTGATGCCTCTCATGCTATTTCAGTCTGCCCTAAGCGGGGAAACGTTTTGCACGCTCAGTTGTCTTGGTAGTGTTCAGACTAAGTTTTTATTAACTGTCACTCTGAATGCTCTCTGTCCTCATTTTCTGCTCAGGCTTTCGTTGATTCTGGAGCAGCTATTAACCTGATGGATTATGATTTTGCTAAACGTTGTGGGTTTCCCTTGATACCCCTACAGAAGTCTATTCCCCTACGGGGATCGATTCTACCCCTTTGGCTGAGAATAAACCCCAGTTTTCTACTCAGGTGATAATGAGGGTTGAACCTGATCACCAGGAGTGCTTCAAATTTTTGGTTCTATATAATCTGCATGACATTATCGTGCTGGGTTTCCCTTGGTTACAGTCTCATAATCCTGTTTTGGATTGGAAATCTGTGTCTGTAACCAGTTGGGGCTGCCAATGTGTTAATACCAACACTCCTGTTTTTTCTGCCTCCCCCCAGGCTCAGGATGTTCCTGACTTTTTGTTTGATTTTTCTGATGTGTTTAGCGAAAGTAAATCTGCATCCTTGCCTCCCCATAGGAGCTATGACTGCACTATTGAATTAGTGCCGGGTAGTAAATTCCCTAAAGGTCGCCTTTTTAACTTGTCTGTACCTGAACATGACGCTATGAGGTCTTATATCAAGGAATCATTGGAGAAGGGTCATATCAGACCATCCTCTTCACCCTTAGGTGCCGGTTTTTCTTTGTGGCCAAAAAAGATGGTTCATTAAGGCCGTGTATTGATTATCGTCTCTTGAACAATATTACTGTGAAATATCAATACCCGTTACCCTTGATTTCTGACCTGTTTTTCCAGGTGAAAAACGCTACTTGGTTTACCAAGCTTGACCTCAGGGGGGCGTATAACCTTATTCGCATTAAGCACGGGGATGAATGGAAGACGGCATTCAATACCCCTGAAGGGCATTTTGAGTACCTAGTGATGCCCTTTGGGCTCACTAATGCTCCTTCCGTCTTCCAGTCCTTCATGAATGACATTTTCAGGGGTTTGTGGACAAATTTCTGATTGTTTATTTGGATGATATCTTGATTTTTTCTAATGACTGGGACTCTCATGTGAAACAGTTCGAACTGTATTCCAGATTTTGAGAGAGAATGCTCTGTATGTGAAGGGATCAAAGTGTCTTTTTGGCGTACAGAGGATCTCATTTCTGGGATTCATTTTGTCCCCATCTGTTATTGAAATGGACCCGGTCAAGGTTCAGGCCATCTGTGATTGGGTCCAACCTACTTCATTAAAGGCTCTTCAGAGATTTTTGGGTTTTGCCAATTTTTATCATAAATTTATTGGTAATTTCTCGTTATTGTTAAACCATTAACTGATTTGACCAGAAAGGGTTCTGATGTGGTGAATTGGCCTCCTGAGGCAGTCTCTGCATTTCAGGAACTTAAGCAGAGATTCACTTCTGCTCCTGTTCATACGGCAGCCTGATGTTTCTCTGCCATTTCAGGTGGAGGTTGATGCCTCTGAAATTGGGGCAGGTGCCGTTTTGTCCCAAAAAGATCCAGAGACCTCTAAAAGTAACCCTTGTGCCTTTTCTCTCGAAAATTTTCTCCTACGAACGTAATTATGACGTGGGTAATCGGGAGTTATTGGCCATGAAGTGGGCTTTTGAAGAGTGGAGACATTGGCTGGAGGGAGCCAAACATCAGGTGGTGGTCCTTACGGACCATAAGAATCTGGTCTATCTGGAATCTGCCAAGCGACTCAATCCTAGACAGGCCAGGTGGGCCTTGTTTTTCACACGTTTTAATTTTGTGGTTTCCTTTCTTCCTGGCACTAAGAATGTTAAGGCGATGCCCTCTCGAGGATTTCCTTGCGGACTCTCCTGAGTTATCTGATCCTTCTGTTATTTTGAAAGAGGGTGTAGTTCTTTCCGCCATCTCGCCCAATTTGAGACTTGCTCTGGAGGGGTGTCAGGAGGATAGGCCCGAGCGCTGCCCTGTTGGAAAAATTGTTTGTCCGGACCAATGGAAAAAGAGTGTGAATGTCTGAGATTCATTGTTCCGCATTGGCTGGGCATCCCGGAATTTTTGGTACCAGAGACTTGGTTAGTCGGTCCTTTTGGTGGCCTACCTTGTCTCGTGATGTCAGGGAATTTGTGCAGTCCTGCGGGACTTGCTCTCGCTCCAAGCCTTGCTCTCGCTCTAGTGGTTTGTTGATGCCATTGCCTGTGCCCAAGAGACCATGGACCCATATCTCTATGGATTTCATTTCCGATCTTCCTGTTTCTCAGAGAATGACCACCATCTGGGTAATTTGTGATAGGTTTTCCAAAATGATACATCTTGTGCCATTACCTAAGTTGCCTTCCTCCTCTGAATTGGTGCCGTTGTTCCTTCAGCACGTGGTTCGTTTACACGGCATTCCTGAAAACATTGTGTCTGACAGAGGAGTCCAGTTTGTTTCCAGATTTTGGAGGACTTTTTGTTCTAAACTGGGTGTTCAATTGTCTTTCTCCTCGGCATTTCATCCTCAGACCAATGGTCAAACTGAGAGAACAAACCAGACATTGGAGACTTATCTAAGATGCTTTGTGTCTGCTGATCAGGATGACTGGGTCTCTTTTTTGCCTTTGGCTGAGTTTGCTCTAAAAATAGGGCTAGCTCTGCCACTTTGATGTCTCCGTTTTTCTGTAATTCTGGGTTTCACCCTCGATTTTCTTCAGGACAGACGGAGGCTTCTGTCTGTCCAGGTGTTGACTCTGTTGTGGAGCGTATGCAACAGATTTGGGACCAGGTAGTGGAGAGGTTGTCCCTCTCAGGAGAAGGTCCAGCGGTTTGCTAACCGGCATAGGACTGATGGTCCTCGTTTAAAGTGGGGGACTTGGTCTGGTTGTCCTCAAAGAATATTCCTATGAGAGTAGCATCTCCTAAATTTAAGCCTAGGTTCATTGGACCTTATAAGATCATGGAGATTATTAATCCTGTTTCTTTTCGTTTGCTTCTTCCAGGGACATTTAAGATCCATAACGTGTTCCACAAGTCCTTGTTGAAGAGGTTTGTTGAGCCAGTGGCTGTGCCTCCTGACCCTGTTTTGGTTGAGGGCAATCTGGAGTATGTGGTTGAGAAAATATTGGATTCTCGTTTTTCTAGACGGAAACTCCAGTATTTGGTTAAATGGAGAGGTTATGGTCAGGAAGACAATTCTTGGGTGTTTGCTTCGGACATCCATGCTAGGAGACTTATCCGTGCGTATCATAGAACTCATCCTGACCGACCTGGTTGCTCAAATGAGGGTTCGGTGACCCCTCCTCAAGGGGGGGGTACTGTTGTGAATGGGTTTGAGATGAGTTCTGAGCAGAGGCTCCCTCTGGTGGTTACAAGCGGTGCTAGTGAAGATTGTGAGGACTGGGAATCAGGTGTTACTGACTGGTCTTATATAAGGGAGTCATTTTCCCATCAGGGTTGCCGGTGATCAATTGTTCTGGTCTGAATCCTTCATTCCAGTTTCCCTTGTAGCCTGCTGTATCGTGTCTGCTTCTCCTGCTAACAGATAAGACTTTTTCTGCTTTTGTGTTTGTGCTATATTTTTGCATTTTGTCCTGCACTTCTTTGGGGGCCTTCAGGGTCCCCTCTGGGGGCTTCTGCTCTCTCAGTTTAGTTCAGCCACTGAGTTTTTGTTTTTTTTTGCTTTTTCCAGTTTTTTCAGTGGCTGCTGTTTTGATTTTGTTACACCAGAGAACTAATTTAGGTGGTAGAGGTCGTGTGATCTCAGGTGATTTTGAAATTAGTAGAGTTGGTGCTTTTCAGGGTTTTCTGGGATTGCAGTAAGTACCCTTCCTATCCTTTTCTATTTAGATAGTTTGGGCCCCAGCGTTTGCTCATACTGTTTTCTTTCTGTGTCGGTATTTCCTCTTGTCTAACCGCCATTACATGTTTGGGGGCTTTCTATTATCTTTGGGGTTCTGCTCCGGGGCAGATAGCTTTCCTATTTCTATCTTTAGGTGTAGTTAGTTTCTCAGGCTGTGACGAGGCGTCTAGGACCAATGTAGGAACGCTCCACGGCTGCCTCTAGTTGTGGTGGTTAGTCAGGGGACTGCAATCTCATAGATTCCAACTGCTCTGGTGTATTGCCTTTTTTACCTGCACTCCTCAGCTACCGAAACATAACAGCATCCTTCCACTTAGTTTCAGTGGACCACCTCTAAAACTCAGAGCAATGTTCCTCTGCCAGCCAGTCTCCCTGCCGAAGCTGATGTAGTGTGGACTCAGCCAGGGAGACTCAGTTGGGTCGTCATATACATGACCCAGCACCATTAAAAATTCCTTCACCATCTGGAGCAACTGGGGGTCAGACCGGAGAGAGAATGCCCATGCTTGGGGGGTCTCCTTGATGGAGAGAAATTATTATCCCCACCCGTTGCTCCTCGGTTCCTGAGGAACAAGGACGTAACCTGAAGTATAGTTTACAGGCCTACTTGAAAACAACAAACTTGTCACGTCCCCCAGAGAACATGTCAGGCAAAGTGATCATGAGGTTCTGCTAAGGGTTGCCTGAGAGTCCTGATCCCCAAACCTGATGTGCTTGGTTTGCTGCAAAATGACAGTGCGTAGATCTGCCACCTCCAGGTTGATCTACTGCAGTTGCCCTGTCAGAGCAGTGATAGGATCCATAATGGATCAAAGAATGGTTTCGATCAGAGCTAATGTCACGACTCTGTTGTCGAGTGACCCGGGACCAGGGGCTCCTTCCCTGACCCTAACCCAAGAGGCGCCCTAGCTCACCCTCTTCCCCAGATTACTTCTGAAGACGCCGGTGCCTTGTACCTGGCCTTAGCTGCTGAATCCACCATCAGTCTGTAGGCTTTCTCCACCCAGGGAAGAGGGGAGTGCTAGTGTTCTGTAATACACCTACCAGACTACCAAGGTAATACGAACAGGATAATGAAAAATACCAAATATACAACTATTCTCATATACTCACACAGACAAGATAGGAATGCATCGGGAGTAGAGAATGTGGTTAAACCAAAGTAGAAGAATAAAGGGAATTATCACACACTCAAAACATAGCAGCAGTCACAGATAAATCCACCAAATGCTTTCTCCAATACAACCAACAACAACCTTGAGCCATGCAGCAAAAGCTAACTCTGACAATGAGTGCTAGCCTGGACCCAGATTATATAGGTGATGGGAATGTCTAACAGTGCACCGCTGAGAGCCTTAGCTCCAGGAGCTCTCAACTGAGCAGATTAAACCCTGCACTGCTAGAAGAAACTTGCACCATTTAATATGAAGGTGAAGTGTTTCTAGTAAATTCAGGAGTAGGAAAAATCAGACACTGCAGTCTTCTGGCTCCTCTCTGTCTCGGTAAACATGTGACATTGCCACTATCTCATACAGGAATGCATGTAGAATGTATACAAAATGTACAGTAAACAATCTGAATTTATGTTTAATCTCATGCCCTGGGTGCAAAGGTACTATTGATAACTAATAGTTACATAATAAACAGTGCCTGATAGAAGTATTGATTGTCTGACAATATTGTTTTCATTTTTGTGATGAGATCTGCACCATGTCCTTTTCTCACATTGCCTAAATTTATAACACATTGTAGGTCAATGTTCAGTGTTAAATGGGGCACATCTCTCTATAAGTATTTTATCAGGCAGAAATGTTATAACTTAGGCTTTGTTTATATCATCTTTACTGGAGGTACATATTGATACATGAACACAATATGCATTTCATTTTACAACGGAAGTCAAATGTTGGCATATGCAACTGTATACAATGGCATATGCTGGAGTTTTATGACGGAGGTATATGTCAGGGAATGTTCATGGGAAACATTTTTTGGGAATTTGGGGCTTTATTTTTTATTTCCACAGTAGTAAGCAAGTAAAAAAAATGAAATAAAAATGTATTACATTTCAGACTGTCAGAATGAAGGGGTGCACTGAGTAATGGGAGAATCTTGCCACTGACCACCTTTGCATTATGTTGTATATTAAGGATGTCTTGTGAAAGATTAGAGGTGTGTGGTGTACACTGCACAAAGATTAGCTATTGTGTGTGCAAATGCAGCATATGGTGAGTGCTGCTGTTAGCTAGTGCGGGGTGTTTTCATGGCACCATGGTTATGTGATTAGGTAGCAACTCCTTGCCCTATCTGCTGTAGGGTTTCCATCCATCCAAATATTCCTGGACAGTCTATAAAAAAAGTTCACTCTGTAATAAAACTATGTACGTATCCATGAAGAAAGATATGAGTGGCTGGGACCCTAGGAGGTAGCGACCATGCTATTTTAGAATTTTGGATAACTAGAGGAGGAAGACCTGTAAAGACTCAGACGTCAAGGTTAGATTTCAGAAACGCAAATTTCAAGGGACTCAGAAAGAGAATTGGAGGGATCCAATGGCTGGATATCCTTAAGGACAAAAATGTCCAGGAAGGATGGGAAATCTTGAAAAATGAGATTCTCAAAGCACAATCGTTAACAATTCCGAAAAGAGGAAAGAATAGGAAGCATTTAAGGAAGCCAGGATGGATGAACACGGAACTTAAACACATGCTAAAAAGGAAGAAGGAAATGTTTATCAAATGGAAAGAGGGAGGCATATCTAAAGAAGAATATAATGCTGTCTGCAGAACCTGCAGGGCACAAATCAGATTATCTAAAGCTGACAATGAATTAAGGCTTGCAAGAGATGTCAAAAGCAACAAAAAAGGATTTTGGGGATATGTCAAAAGTAAAAGAAAAGTCAAAGATGCTATAGGATTTTTACAGGATGAAAATGAATGGTAAGACAGGATATTGAGAAGGCCGAACTTTTAAATACCTATTTTGCATCTGTTTTCTCTCAGAAAGGAAATGTAACATCAACTGATCTTCACTGTCCTATTAAAAGAATAGAAGAATCTAAGATATCTATAAACAGAAAAATAGTGAGGAAACACTTAACTAACCTTAATGAATTCAAGTCTCCAGGTCCAGATGAATTACACCCCAGAGTACTGAAGGAGATAGCAGAAGAAATTATTGAACCACTCTCCATAATCTTTGAAAATTCTTGGAGAACAGGAGAAGTCCCAGAAGACTGGAGAAGAGCAAATGTTCCTATCTTCAAAAAGGGGAAGAAGGTGGACCCAGGGAACTATAGGCCGGTGAGTCTGACTTCTATACCAGGAAAGATCTTTGAACAAATTATTAAACAACATGTATGTAAGTACCTGGATAAGAATGAAGTGATTAAACAGAGTCAGCATGGGTTTGTAACTAATAAGTCATGTCAGACTAACTTAATTTCCTTCTATGACAGAATCACTCACTGGGTGGATCAGGGAAATGCTGTAGATATAATATATCTTGACTTCAGCAAAACATTTGACAAAGTATCTCACACAATCCTTATTGAAAAAATGACTAAGTATGGAATGGACAAGGCAACTCTTAGGTGGATTCATAACTGGCTTAGTGATTGGTCCCAAAGAGTTGTCGTAAATGGCTGCACATCCAGTTGGAAGAATGTCTCAAGTGGGGTACCACAGGGCTCTGTCCTGGGCCCTGTATTGTTCAACATCTTTATCAATGATTTAGATGAAGGAATTGAGGGTAAGCTGATTAAATTTGCTGATGACACAAGTTAGGAGGGATAGCTAATAATAGAGAAAAGAGAGAGGATTCAAAAAGATATAAATAAACTGGAGCAGTGGGCAGCAACTAACAGAATGTTTTTTAACAGGGAAAAATGCAAAGTACTACATCTGGGCAATAAAAATGAAAAAAGCATATACAGAATGGGAGGAATAGGGCTAAGCAACAGCACATGTGAAAAAGACTTGGGTATACTAATAGATCACAGACTGAACATGAGTGTGATGCAGCAGCAAAAAAGGCAAATACAATTCTAGGATGTATTGACAGAAGCATACAGTCTAGATCTCGTGAAGTCATTATTGCCCTCTACTCCTCTTTGGTCAGACCTCATCTGGAATACTGTGTCCAGTTTTGGGCACCACATTTTAAAAAAGACATCAACAAACTGGAGCAAGTTCAGAGAAGAGCGACTAGAATGGTGACCGGTCTGCAAACCATGTCCTATGAGGAACAGTTGCAGGATTTGGGAATGTTTAGCTTGCAAAAGAGAAGACTGAGAGGAGACTTAATAGCTGTATACAAATATCTCAAGGGCTGTCACATTGTAGAAGGATCATCTTTATTCCCATTTGCACAAGGAAAGACTAGAAGCAACGGGATGAAACTGAATTGGAGGACACACAGATTAGATATTAGAAAAAACTATTTGACAGTTAAGGTGATCAGTGAGTGCAACAGGCTGCCACGAGAGGTGGTGAGTTCTCCTTCAATAGAAGTCTTCAAACAGAGGCTGGACCGATATCTGTCTGGGATGATTTAGTGAATCCTGCTTTGAGCAGGGGGTTGGACCAGATGACCTAGGAGGTCCCTTCCAACTCTACCATTCTATGATTCTATGATAAGATGGCAGCAGAAGGATGCTGTCAGGTACAAGTGTGGCATGGCTGAGTTATGGGCGTGAAAAGCAGCCAGGTGCATATGTGGCCCAGCTGACTGGTGTGGTGGAGTGTCAGAATAGTTTTTGACCAATTAAAGTGTTTATTTTGTGATATTGTGGTTGGTGAGAAGGAATGAGTATAGCAGTTTCAATCCTCAAGCAGTGTTCTCTGGTACGCAGAAAAGGTGCACTCCAGAAAATGGGAGCGGAAGTACCAGTGACTCATCAACACCTGTGTGGAAGTAAAATGTAGCCTACGGCCTCAGAAGGGTAGAACACTGAGGAGGAGCAACGGGAGATGGAATTTGGCCACATGTAGATCCATTCTCTTTTCTCTTATTGTGTGGCGATGAGAATTCATCCTTGTTCTCAGTTTTTGCCCGGTCTCTCCCACATACAGACCCCCAGTTGGACATTTAGTACATATAATTAGGTACACCACATTAGATGTGATGCAGCTGAGAGTGCCTGGGATCTTGTAGTCCTGAGATGAGTTGGGGATCTTTATCTTGTCCGTGGTCATTATAAATGGGCAGGTTTTACATTTTTTCTTGTTGCAAGGAAAGGTTCCTGCAGCTCTTGGAGGGGACAGGGAGCTTCTGACAATGATGCTTCTTAGATTTGGGGGCTGCCTAAAACACAGTAGTGGGGGTTCTGGAAATATGGATTGTAATTGGGCATCTTTTTGTAGTAAAGGTTGTAATTTTCGTGCAGCTCCTCTTAGCACCTCCAGATTTGGATTGTAGGTGACTACTAGAGGCATCAACGGGCCTTTTTTTGATTTGCTGGCCTGGAGTGACATTGTGTATGCATCACGCCAGACCAATGATGTCAATCCAGGCCAGCTAATCAAAAGAGGAGCCGTGGACTTTGGAGGGTAAGAAGCTGTACTCCTCACCTCTGTGCCGCAGAATTTGCACCAACTCTTGCAGATAAAATAGAGCATTCCATGGGAACATTTCAAATGATGAATCCATAATCTTATATTAGTATGAATAGTAGGGCTCCACGACTTGTGCTTTGTGTGCTGTAACATCTTAAAATGTTGTATCAATTTTCTATCCAGCACGCTCTCTGGAGTTCTTGTACACATACAAAGATGAGTGTATGGAGGCTTTAAGTTTGCTAGATAATCTGGTGGATGAATCTGATCCTGATGTGGACTTCCCAAATTCCTTCCATGCGTACCAAACAGCAGAGGGTATCCGAAAGGCTCACCCAGACAAAGGTAAAAAAATGATGTAAAATATATCTGCTAGCAAATAATGTATACAAAATTACACAATGAAAATTGCATCAACAAATTATTCATACACATCCTGTAAAGGATGCAAACTTTTTGTACGGCAGCTGTTCAACTGTGTTAAGGTTGTGTTCACAAGTTGCTTTTTTCCTGCAGCTAAAACTTGATCTCTTGGCAGTAAAAAAGCTGCAAGTTTTGCTGGCTTTTTTCCTAATTTCTTGCTGCGTTTTTCAGGATCCCAAAGTTCAGCAGCTTTCTTTGCACCATACAAGCATGAACAAGCAAGTTGTTAGATTGGGCAGTGGGATGGGCTTCACCGCACGTCACAGCCCAGCACGCGCGGGCTTGCTGCTCTCTGTTAATGAAAGCAGTGCAGGAGCTGTGCTGGGCGGTGAAATGTGGTAAAACTCCACCTACAGCCCAGTCACTCAGGGAGACTGGGTCCCACCTCGGTGATGCCGAGTCCGGTTCCAATTCCAGACGTTGACGTGATATCACTGAACATCACAGGCAGCTGCAGCCAGGGGTCAAGTGAGGGGGATGAGCAATAGCGCCACTTGTTTATATCGATCTGCCCACTACACATTATAGTGGACAATCTCTTTAAAACCGGACAACCCCTTTTACTAGTTTGATCCCACAAACCTTTTGGATAACAGTGATATTGTGTATGTTATATGTACACTAGTATAACAATTTTGAACTACTCCAATGCATCTAAAATGAAAACTGACAATGTTTGCAGTGCCAGTACGTAGAAATGTTTTTCCTGTTTGGATTTAATACTAGAATCATGTAATATTTTCTGTTATCTACTGTACTTTAGCAAGAAGAGGTGACAGTCGGAGTAGAGTAATGCATGACCCAAGAATCAGACTACATATATACCTGATGTGCTTAGCACTAAGCAAAAATAATTTTTTTTAGAAAAAAAATATTTTACTTACCCTTTGAGAAATGTTTCTTCTAAACAAAAGGGTATACAGTATTGTGCAAAAATTTTAGGCAGGTATGCAAAAAATGCTGCAAAGTAAGAACACTTTGAAAAATAGAAGTGTTAAAGGGGTTGTCAAGATTTGGCACAAAAGTCTGCAGTCATTCTTCGTGACTGCAGACTTGTGAATTCACACAGCGCAAACTATCAGGATTCTCCGGTGCCAGCTGTGGGAGCAGGCAATCATGTGACCACAAGTATGCAATGTGCATATTCCTAGCCCCATCCCAACTAGGCGTCTGCAGCCTCATTTAGTATAAGTGAATTGAGCGAGGTCGCACGTGTCTTGTCTGAAGTACGGAAGTATGCATATCACATACTGTACTTGGGGTCATATGACCACCCGCACTCACCGCTGGCATTGGAGAATTCTGGCAGCATGCGGTTTCAAAAGTTTGAAGTCACATAGAGTGACTTAAGACTTTTGTGCCAAACCTGGTCAACTCCTGCAGTATTTTTTTTTATTAGTTAACAAGTGCAAAGTGATTGAACAAAAGAGAAATTTAAATCAAATCAATATTTAGTGTGACTTTTCCGTCAAAACATTGTGAAAGCATCAATTTTTCTAGGGACATCTCCACACAATTTTTGAGGGAAGGTTGCCTCAAACATCTTGGAGAACTAACCACAGATCTATGAATGTCGCTTTTAAAAATTCTTTAGCCTTGTGTAATCCTAGACAGACTTCATTTTGTGATAAAGGTTCTTTTTCTTTACACTGAAGAAAGTTCTTAAATGACATTGGCTGCATGTTTGGGATTGTTGTCTTCCTGCAGAATAAATTTGGAACCAATCAGATTGCTCCGTGATTATATTGAATAATTGATAATTCGGTCTGTATTTTTCAGCATTTGCTCCATTTGTTGAAATGCAGCCCCAAACTTTTAATAAACCTCCACTGTTATGTTTAGGTAGCTGAGGAGAAATAGCAAAAACGGTAATACACCAGAGAGGCTGGAACCTATTGGATTGTGACGCACACCACGTTGGTGGATACCAGGGCTATGGGGTACTCGGAGCCGAGCCCATGGAAGTCTATGGGAGTTGTCACTGGCAGCAGAGCTCGGTCCGTGGCCCTGGCGGTCATGCAATGGGGGATATTTACAGGGGATTGTAGTTATAGTTCGTGACGCCACCTGTGGTTTCTGATCTGATTGACCAGCGCTGCAGGGTAGATCTCTGAGGGGATGTTATGGCAGCTAGGTGTTAAGTCCCCACAGGTGGGACCGGTCCCTCAAAGTCTATGGTGGTGGTGCAGGGTGCAGATAAGAATTCAGTCACACACAATGCAATCTCTTTCCATACCTTTACTTGTAGGTGTTGCAGGTATGTCCCGGGAAGCTGGTTAGGTTGGAGAATGCACATTCAGGAAAACTGTTGAGCAGGTTAGAGGCCTCCTTTATCCTTTTAATGTGTGTGAGTACAACTTGCATAAAGTCAAGTGCAATTCCTTCAATAGCAACTGCGCCCGGCCAACATTGTGGTGGAGCCTTCTATGTCTCTGATTATCAGATGTTGAGAGAACTAAGTCCTTACTTTTGCAGGGTCCTGCTCAAAGTCCCTGTTCTCCCTGACTCCGGTTACGTATCAGCGCTTAGGGCTACCTTCTGCTACTTGTAGTCCAGAAAGGCCTCCGGTTTTCTTATTACTAGGCGTGAAGCACTAGCAACGCTTCGGACCCCGGTGTCCGGTTAACTGAGTGAGGGTGATTTGTCCCTTTGTCACTCTTACTTCTCCACTCGCCCTTCGCCCTGCTCTCGCTCTTAAATAAGCACGTGTAGCAATCGTACAAAGGTCAGCTTTCCTTCAGTGCTCACTGACCTGTTCTCTGTTGACTCGTTGGTATAACTGCTGTAATTCCTTTCCTTCTTCTTTCACAGGAACACAGGCAGATTGTTCTGAGTAGCAGGTTAAGGGGTAGCTCTGACTAGGCTAGGATGATTCACTTCACCCGTACTAGCCTCCACTTTCTTGTCAGATGAGCTACACAAGCTCTGTGTGGGATTCAGACTTCTCTCCTCTCTCTCCGTCTGTCTGACTGGAAACTGATCTTAAGATGGATGGGATGACTCACTCCTGAGCCACCCGGAGCTTGACTGCACTGTCCTAAGACAGGAAACAGACTGACTAGAATCTCATCTTCTCTGTCCGAAGACAGGAACTTGAATGACTCACTATTGCTACGTCACACTACTAAATAGTCTGATTTGCCTCTAGTGGCAATGCTGAGAAGTGTGCGTGAATGAATATCAAGCTTTACAGTTACCTTCCTGTGCATTTTCCAGGAGACAGGTGTGCCTTGCGAAGCTGGGCCACACATCCCCCCCTAGTTAAACTCAGCACTCACGGGCTGAAATAGAAAAGAAAAACATTTTTGTTTTGCATATAACATCAACATAATAACTCATCCCTTGCGGGAGGTAAAGACTCTTGAACGTTACATTTTGTACATAGATCAGTAGAAAATTATCAAAATACTTTTCAATAAATACATAGTATAAGACAAGATTCTTGTGGAGGACCCGCACCAAAAACCTCCCACGTGGGTCCTGGGTGGGCTGCAGGACTTCATTGCTGCAGACCTCACTCTAGGCCACACCATACGGGTTTTTCTTCAGAGGTAGTAAGGCTTTATGTAAAACCAAAATGGGGCACCGAAGTGCGAACTATTTACAATGAAAGTTTTTGGGCTGGCAAAGTCCACAGCCACGCAGTCCTTTGCATGGTAAAACACTTTTCAAGTAAAATCACATTATACTTTAACTCTTCTTTACCCAGCCGGGTATTCTACTTTAAATAAGCAAACATACTATGTAACATTTATCAATAGTAAAGTGCAAATCTTCATCTTTTTCAAACTTTGTACATGTTCAGTTGCAGTAAACCCCTGTCTGGGTCATACTAAACTAGTTTACTAGGACTACTCTTGATAACGAATGGGTAACCTTCCTTTCGTTGTACGTTCTGACCTACGTGGAGTGGTGTCAGGTATAGTAGTCTCTAGCCTATCTGTTCTGCGTGCCGGCAAACTGTAAATACGACTCCTCCTCTCTAGAGATCTGGCAAGCATGCTAGCGACTGGGCGATGCGGTTCTGCTCCGCCAGGGGATTCCACTTCTTGTGGTGCTGCCTCTTGTGGTTCCGCTTCTTGGGGTTCCACTGGTTGGGGTTCTGCCGGAACAGGTCCTTCTGGAACTAACTCTACTGGCACAATTGGTATGACTGGATGTAGAGATTCTTCTTGCGGTTGATAAAACTGCAGCACAGGAATTATTACAGCTTCTCCCATTCTGGGCCAATCTGCAGGTAAATCTCCCAAATCCGTATGTATGACCACTTCATCACTCTCTTCTTGATTGACAACAGGTTCTTCCTCACGAAGCTTTAATGGGCCGGACACAACTTTAGATGATCTCTAGACACAGTAGCAGTCGTTTTTCCTCCATCCTTACTAATGGTACAGGTTTTTCTGTTATCAAATTTGGAATTTTGCACGACATATGGCTCTTGTTCCCACTGATCATCCAATTTGTGCATTCTTCTCTTTCTTTTTAGCACAATTTCTCCAGGCATAAAAGGCTTAGCGGGAGCATTTTTGTTGTAGTTCTTCTCTTGCTTTTCCCTTACTTTATTGAGACTATCTTCCACACAGGCTTGTACTCTCCTGTACTGTTTCTGTCGATTCGTGTCCCAATCTTCAGCAATGTCATCAGCCTCTGGTTCTACCACGCCAAGTTCCAAATCCATTGGCAGCTTTCCTGGTCTTGCTCTCATAAGGTAGGCTGGAGTGCAGTTGGTGGAACTTACTGGTATGTGGTTGTACAAGTCGACCAGGTCAGGTAACAAGTCCGGCCATCGGTTTCTTTCTTCCAATGGTACAGACTTCAGTAAATCAATGACAATGTGATTCATCTTTTCACAAAGGCCATTGGTTTGAGGGTGGTACGGTGTTGTTCTGATCTTCTTACACCCATACAAGTGACAGAATTCCTTAAACAGTTCAGCTTCAAAGGCAGGACCTTGATCAGTCAGTACCTGCTCTGGATATCCATGTGGTCTGCAGAAACTTGCTTGGAAGGTCTTTGCTGCTGTCTCTGCTGTCAGATCTTTGACAGGGGCGACCACCAGAAATTTGGAATAGTGATCCACCATGGTCAGGGCATATGAGTATCCCGACCTGCTTGGTGACAACTTGACATGATCCAATGCCACGATCTCCAAGGGACGAGTCGTCTGGATAGGCTGCAGGGGTGCCCTCTGACTACAGTAGTCTTTTCGTCTGAGGCCACAGGGTCCACAGTTCCGGCACCACTTCTCAATAGAACTGCGCATCCCTACCCAGTAGAACCGACACCTCAACAGGGTCTCCAGCTTTTTCCAGCCAAAGTGTCCCGCTTGATCGTGGTAGGCTTCTAACACCATTTGGATGTCTGCTCTGGGGACCACTATCTGCCAAACCATCTCATGGGTCCTTGGGTCGACGTATCTCCTGCACAACTTCTCACGGTAGATGAACAACCGGCTTCTCTCGTTCCACAGGAGCTTTGCTGGTATAGGTGCATCCTTCTCCAAGGAGGAACCTTCCTGTCTTATCAACTCCTTGATACGGCTGACCACTGGATCGCTGTCTTGAGTCTCCTTCCAGCTGTGATGAGGTAAAGGGTTTAACGTCTTTCCACACCGCTTTCCGTGGACTCGTTGCTCATGGATCATCCCATTTCTGTGGAATGCAGGTAGCTCAATCTCTTCCAGGTCATCCGATTCTTCCTCCGTGTCGGATTCATGCGGCATTCTGGACAAGGCGTCAGCGTTGGCATTTTTACGGCCCGCCCTGTACTTGATGGTAAATTGATAGTTTGACAGCCGAGCCATCCAACGTTGCTCCATGGCTCCCAGCTTGGCTGTTTCAAGATGCGTCAAGGGGTTATTGTCTGTATACGCAGTGAACTTGTTGGAGGCAAGGTAATGCTTGAATCTTTCTGTAATGGCCCAGACCAGCGCCAGGAACTCCAACTTGAAGCTGCTATAGTTTTCGGGGTTCCTTTCAGTTGGCCGGAGCTTCCTGCTTGCATATGCAATGACTTTTTCTTGGCCATTCTGCTTTTGACTGAGGACTGCTCCCAATCCTTCGTTACTGGCATCGGTATACAGCAGGAACGTTGGCTGTAATCAGGGTAGGCCAAGATTTCATCGCCTGTCAGGATCTCTTTCATCTCTTTGAATGCCTCAGCTTGTTCTTTACCCCAGTGGAATGGAGGGTTTCTGCTTTTGAGGGGTTGTCCTACCAGGAGGTCCTGCAGGGGCGCTGCTTTCTTGGTGTAATCTTTTACAAACCTCCCGTAGTAACCTGTTAGTCCCAGGAACTGGCGCACCTCTTTGAGATTCTTCGGCTCCGGCCATTTCTGGATGGCCGTGACCTTCTCGGGGTCCGGCGCTACTCCTTCGGAGCTGACAATATGTCCCAAGTACTGTACCTTTCGTTTGAGCAGATGGCACTTTGAGGGCTTCAGTTTCATCCCATACTTGGACAGTGACTCGAATACCTCTGCCAGGTGCTTCAGATGATCCTCATACGTCTTGGAGTACACAATTACGTCGTCCAGGTACAGCAACACGGTTTCAAAGTTGAGATGTCCCAGGCAGCTCTCCATCACTCTCTGGAATGTTCCCGGGGCACTGCTGAGTCCAAACGGCATTCTGTCAAACTCACAGAGTCCCATTGGGGTGGTGAAAGCCATCTTCTCCCGATCCTCCTCAGCCACAGCTACTTGCTAGTACCCACTAGTGAGGTCGAGGGTAGAAAAGTAGTTAGCCGTTTTCAAAGCAGCTAAGGATTCCTCAATGCGTGGTAATTGGTATGCATCTTTATGTGTTATGCGATTTACTTGTCTGTAATCTACACACATTCTCATGCTTCCATCCTTTTTCTTAACTAGGACTAGAGGTGCTGCCCAGGGACTACAACTATCCCTTATCACCCCGGCTTCCTTCCTGTCACGCAACATTTCCTTAGCTTTCTGATAGTGGGCTGGAGGTATAGGCCTGTACCGCTCTTTGATGGGAGGATGACTGCCTGTAGGGATATGATGCTGTACTCCCTTAATTGTCCCAAAGTCAAGTGGGTGTTTGCTAAATACCTGTGCGTACTCCTGTACCACCCGTAGTACTCCCTGTTTCTGGTGGGCGGAAGTGTTGTCTGTCCCGACATGGAGCTGCTGACACCAATCCGCCACCTGGGTTGCCGGGTCATTATCCTCCGCTGGTTGGCGGGAGGCTAAGGACTCGGTTGTGAGAATAGAATTGTTATCTACGGTATGTAATTTAGCAACAGTGGCATAACGTGGTAAATTTACTTCATCTTCTCCCCAGTTGAGAAGTCGTACTGGTAGTCTCCCATTTATTACTTCCACTACCCCTCTAGCAGTCAAGAGTGTAGGTCTGTGCTCTGAACGATGGGGCTCTACTACTGCTTGGTAGTTCTGTCCTCTCAGACCTATTGCTGCTCTACACCATATTAGCATTTCACTCATTGGGGGTATCACAATGGGGTTCGGGTCCGTTACCCGTACATTACCAATTTCACCATCTGTAAGCTTCGCTTGCTGCTGGCACATCAGGGCCCGGATCTCCCTCTGGATCACTCCCTTTTGCTTTGGCTTGGCAACTTCAGCGAGCTGTTGGAGCAAAAACACAACTTCTCCCAGACAGTTACTGATAATGTTAGTACCTAAAACCAATTTAAGCCATTTTCCTCATTTACAGTCTTTACTACTAAGAGTCCCTGATCCTCCAGCTCCACTCTGCCCACCTTTACGTCCACGTTTTTGGCTCCGAGTATTTCAACAGGGAGACCATTAGAGGCATATACTGTAAAGTCAGGGCTCGGGGGCTGGAGACTGTCCATGGACCAAAACTTATTATAAAGGACATCAGGTATGATGGTCACCTGAGATCCAGTGTCTAGCAGTGCAGGGATTGCGATCCCGTCCAGAATGATGGACAGGTAGGGTCTCCCTCCCACAAACCTGCGGTTCCAGTCTAAGGGGCCTGATGAGTCTACTCCTGGGTGTTGGCCCTCGGACCCAGGATCTGCTCGTCTTAAAGGACACTGCTGAGCCATATGACCTTTTCGGTTACAGCGGTAGCAGATGATCTCTCGGCGAGGATGGTGCTGATCAGGGGTCGCTCCTGGGGGTGGCGTTGTCCTCCTCCGGTGAGGCGACGTCCTCCATTTCTTCCGGTTCATCCAAGGGACATCCTCTGGACAGTCGGCTAGCAGGATCTTTCCTCCTTCCTCCTTCCGCAGTTGCAGGGCACTCATTACAGTGGCCAGGTTTTTAGTCAGCTGGCGCACTTCTGAGCGCAGACAGTCCAACTCAGTAGGGGGTGCCACCTGCGTTTTGGCTTCTGCCACTAGCGGGGAAAAGGTGGGTACTGCCGGCTTTAGAGTGGCTTCACCCGGGTGATACTGGGTCGCCACTTCAGGCTTTTCCAGGGGTCGCAGTCCTTTTATAGCCATATCCTTTAAGGCATCAAAGGTAGCATCAGGATGATCCAAGGACCACCAGTTCACAGTCCTGCCTTCCGCTTGGGACCTTAGTCCCCGTACAAATTGTTCTTTCAACATTTTGCTTTCATCAATGGCACTTATAGGGTTAACCTGTTTGAGAGCTCGCAGGGCCCCCTGTAGTCGGCAGGCGTAGTCCCTAATACTGTCACCTGGTCTCTGAGAGCATTGGTAGAATGCCATCCGGAGATCTGTTTCTGTGCGGTCCTCAAAGATAGCCTGTAGCTTTAGGAGAATCGCAGGCACCGACTCCTGGTCTGCAGTGGTCCAAGTCTCTACTTCTCTCTCAGCAGCACCAGCTAACTGTCCTATTACCACTGAAGCTCTTTGCTTCTCTGTCATTGAGTACATGTCCAGTACACTGCATATTTTCCGTTTGAACCCTGACAGGGTGTCTGGCTCGCCGCTGTACTGAGGGAGCCACTTCGCTCCAGGCATGTATGGGAGCGCTAGCGGTATGAGCGGGACCACAGGACCAGGTGAGGGGCCCACATTTCCATCCTGTGCTACAACGCCAAGCGGTAAGTCATTGGGGCCACCGGCCGGGACCGCGCTGTCTGCCGGTTGCTGTGACATGTTTGCGCCCGCTTCCTTAATCGGAGCCTACCTTTTCCAAAGGCTGCAGCTCCGCGGACACAGCGGTGGAGACGGGACCTGAGTCGCTGGCGCTCTGATGTCAGAGCGTTCACTTCCGCTCCCACAGGACCTGCCGCCGCGTCAGCGTTGGGGGCGTGTCCAGGAAACAGCGCACTCTTTCAGGTACGCCCACAAATGCACGCCCACCTTCTTCACCAGCGCCTCAGGGCGCGAATATGGCGGTAAAATGGCGGTAATTGGCGCCAAAAATGACAAAAC
The DNA here is from genome assembly GCA_033576555.1 of Oophaga sylvatica. Taxonomy (NCBI): domain Eukaryota; kingdom Metazoa; phylum Chordata; class Amphibia; order Anura; family Dendrobatidae; genus Oophaga; species Oophaga sylvatica. Next base: position 339,270,051 of record JARQOD010000004.1, on the reverse strand, counting down.
AGCAAACAGTCTTTTCTGCACAAAACAGTCAATATAGGCAACACAGGACTCACAATTTTGCAAGCTTCGTATCCTGTTCGTGACGCCAAATTTTTAGATGACGCACACCACGTTGGTGGATACCAGGGCTATGGGGTACTCGGAGCCGAGCCCATGGAAGTCTATGGGAGTTGTCACTGGCAGCAGAGCTCGGTCCGTGGCCCTGGCGGTCATGCAATGGGGGATATTTACAGGGGATTGTAGTTATAGTTCGTGACGCCACCTGTGGTTTCTGATCTGATTGACCAGCGCTGCAGGGTAGATCTCTGAGGGGATGTTATGGCAGCTAGGTGTTAAGTCCCCCACAGGTGGGACCGGTCCCTCAAAGTCTATGGTGGTGGTGCAGGGTGCAGATAAGAATTCAGTCACACACAATGCAATCTCTTTCCATACCTTTACTTGTAGGTGTTGCAGGTATGTCCCGGGAAGCTGGTTAGGTTGGAGAATGCACATTCAGGGAAACTGTTGAGCAGGTTAGAGGCCTCCTTTATCCTTTTAATGTGTGCGAGTACAACTTGCATAAAGTCAAGTGCAACTCCTTCAATAGCAACTGCGCCCGGCCAACATTGTGGTGGAGCCTTCTATGTCTCTGATTATCAGATGTTGAGAGAACTAAGTCCTTACTTTTGCAGGGTCCTGCTCAAAGTCCCTGTTCTCCCTGACTCCGGTTACGTATCAGCGCTTAGGGCTACCTTCTGCTACTTGTAGTCCAGAAAGGCCTCCGGTTTTCTTATTACTAGGCGTGAAGCACTAGCAACGCTTCGGACCCCGGTGTCCAGTTAACTGAGTGAGGGTGATTTGTCCCTTTGTCACTCTTACTTCTCCACTCGCTCTTCGCCCTGCTCTCGCTCTTAACATAAGCACGTGTAGCAATCGTACAAAGGTCAGCTTTCCTTCAGTGCTCACTGACCTGTTCTCTGTTGACTCGTTGGTATAACTGCTGTAATTCCTTTCCTTCTTCTTTCACAGGAACACAGGCAGATTGTTCTGAGTAGCAGGTTAAGGGGTAGCTCTGACTAGGCTAGGATGATTCACTTCACCCGTACTAGCCTCCACTTTCTTGTCAGATGAGCTACACAAGCTCTGTGTGGGATTCAGACTTCTCTCCTCTCTCTCCGTCTGTCTGACTGGAAACTGATCTTAAGATGGATGGGATGACTCACTCCTGAGCCACCCGGAGCTTGACTGCACTGTCCTAAGACAGGAAACAGACTGACTAGAATCTCATCTTCTCTGTCCGAAGACAGGAACTTGAATGACTCACTATTGCTACGTCACACTACTAAATAGTCTGATTTGCCTCTAGTGGCAATGCTGAGAAGTGTGCGTGAATGAATATCAAGCTTTACAGTTACCTTCCTGTGCATTTTCCAGGAGACAGGTGTGCCTTGCGAAGCTGGGCCACACAATTGCAGTAACCTGAACTAACCACACAACTAGAGGTAGCCGTGGAACGTTCCTACGTTGATCCTAGATGCCTCGTCACAGCCTGAGAGATAACTACACCTAAAGGCAGAAAGATGAAAACTATCTGCCCTGAAGCAGATCCCCAAAGAAAATAGGAAGCCCCCAAACATGTAATGGCGGTTAGACAAGAAGAAAGCACGGACACAGACAGAAAATAGAATGAGCAAACGCTGGGGCCCAATCTGTCTAGACAGAAAAGTACAGGAAAGAATTCTGACTGCAATCCAAAAAAAACCCTTAAAAATACCAACGCTTCTGATTGCCAAAACACCTGAGATTACACGATCTCATCCACCTAAATTAGATCTCTGGTGTATCAAAACCAAGCCGCAGCCACTGAAAAAACAGGAAAAAGCAAAAGAATAAATAACAGTGGCTACAGATAAACTGAGAGGAGCACAGGCCCCAGGAGGGGACCCGGCTGAACTCCAAAAGTGCAGAAAACTATGCAAAAAGCAAGCACAAAAAGAAAAGCAAAAATATCTTATCTGAAAGCAGAAGACACAGGCAAGACTCCAGCAAACTTCCAAATGAACCAGGAACCACAATTGAGACAAGAACAATTGATCACCGGCAACCATCATGGGAGGGAACCTCCCTTATATCAGTCCAGTCAGTGATCCCAGCTTGCCATTCCTCGCTGGAAGGTTCAGTACTGTCTGTAACCACCAGAGGGAGCCTCTGCTCAGAAACCATCTCTAGCACATTCACAACACTCCACCATGCTTCACTGTTGCCTGTAGGCACTTATTATTGTGCTGTTCTGCAACCCTTTGGCAAACAACCTACAAACAAATATTCCCAATTTTGACTCATTGATTTTTCTGCACACTGCATGTTTCTGTGAATCTGAGTAGCTTTGTCTTGTTTTCATGACAAATATATAGCTTTTTGGCCTCAATGTTTCTGCATACATGGTTGCTCAACATTGTCTATTTCCTGGTGCTTTTATAGATGTGAACAACATATTTTGAAATCTTTGCCTGGGAGGCAATAATAATGATAATGCAGTATAACTATCTTGTATGTTGTGGTTGTTGTTGTTGTGCTCAGTCTAGTAATTAAATGGCCACAGCAGAGCCCTGATTCCAACATCATCGAATCTGTCTGGGATTACTTGAAGAGACAGAAAAATATTTAGAGTTGAGAGTCCTCAGTGGTTGATACCTTTTAATGGCTAACTGAAAAGATGGTAACAAATTACAAGCTTTCGAGACTCAGGTCTCTTCATCAGGCTACACTAATTCAAATTAATACAAACTAATACAGCCTGATGAAGAGACCTGAGTAGTCTCGAAAGCTTGCAATTTGTTACCATCTTTTCAGTTAGCCATTAAAAGGTATCAACCACTGAGGACTCTCAACTCTAAATATTTTTCTATCTACTGGCTAACACGGTACAAAGATACACATCTTTATGTATTGAAGAGACAGAAGGATTTGTGCAAGCCGACATCAACTAAGATCTGTGTTTGGTTTTCCAAAATGTTTGGAACTACCTCCCTGCCATTTTTTTCCAAAAACTCTTACAAGTTTGTCTAGAAAAATTGATGCTCTTTTGAAGGCAAAGGGTGGAGATAAAAATATTGATTTGATTTCTTTTTTGTTCATTCACTTTGAATTTTGTTAATTGAGAAAAGTAAACTATTAATACTGAGTTTTTAAAGCACTTACTTTAAAGAATTTTTTTCCACACCTACCTAAAACTTTTGCACAGTACTGTAGCTTTTACCTCTTTACTAGTTGTTAAAATACAGTCTGTCCTTGTTATCTTCTCCCAGAGATTTACATATTCTCTTCCTTCAGACTGGTTCCAATTGGTTGGTTTGCTGCACGATATTGGAAAAATTCTGGCCCTGGAAAATGAGCCTCAGGTAACATATATAATCAGAAACATACAGTCAATAATATATACTGAACTACTACTACTACTACAGTAGTAGCTATTTTCATACAAAGCAATACTTAGCTTTAGTTACTATAAATTAGTATTACAAAGTAACAAAAAACTGACCAGCACATTCTAACAAAATAAAGCAAGTATGAACCAGGCTCAAACTACTGTCATTGAACATTTTTGACTTTTCTTTGGTTTCTTAACTTTGGAATCTTCATTTTGTATAAGTTAGTATTGCTCATAGTGCCATTTTAATAGTATTTTTTACTATTCACCATACTATGTTTGAGTTAAGAATTGGGTCATAGAGTAAGACTTTCATTTTTCCAATTGTGACATTCAAGCTTTTTAATTTTCCATAAAAATGGAAAGGTTCCAATCATGTCTGTAACTCCAGCTTCTGAGCAGCATTGGGGTTCTAGGGAGAACATATGTCCCTTAGGTGGTATTTGATACAGTTGAGAGTGCCACATATTTGAGGAAACAGCTGTAAGCCACAAATCAGGTGCCCACAAGCCAAGCTAGTGGTAAGGGAACCCGGATTCATGCTCTGCTACCAATCCCATGATGTATCTGGACATCATCCTGTAGGCAGTTAGAGCCAGTAGCATCTCTGTCTGCTGTGGGGACAGTAGGATTATCCTATTCTCTATAGTCTTCTAATGGCTAATGAGTATATAGTCATGGAAAAGCTGCCAATATCTTTATTGTAAGTGCATGAAGAGATGTTTAATCATCCGTAACTATTAATGTCCCTTCTCATGTCTGAAGAATTTAATCATTCAAGTAGTTCTATTAATTCCGTCAGAGAATATAAAGGCAAGAAATTCACATGGGGTCATCCTGAGATCACATGACCAATCTGAAGAGAAGTATCCCATGAATTTTGACATAGAAACATCTAAATAAGGAAATAATAGAGTGTGTATATATATATATATATATATATATATATATATATATATATATGTATTAGGGTGCCAAGAAAAAATGAAATTTGCAAATTGGTAAGTCTTACCCCTCAAATTTGTTCCTTTTGGCATAAGGATTCACCATGTAAAATATGTTGACATTAAATTTAGATTTACCACTTGCTCAAGGCATGTGAATTATTCCATGTTTCTCATTTTCCACAATATTGTACACACAATAACCATTAAAATTTAACCACTAACATTTTAAAAAAAACAAAAAACTAAAAGTTCAAATCACCCCCCTTTCGCCCCATTGAAAATTAAAGGGTTAAAATATATATATATACAAACACACTTGGTATCGCCGCATACACAAACGCCCGATCTGTCAAAATATAAAATCAATCTGATCGGTAAACGGCATAAGATACCATACATAACGCGGGATATGCATGACGATAAATACTAAACAAACATTTAAAACTGCAATATGATGTGCCACTGAGCAACCAGTAAATGATAACTAATCTTAAAAAAAGAAAATTATAAAATATCTATGACCAAAAAGGAACAAAATTAGGAGGTAAGACCTTCAAAAACTTGCTACTTAATTTTTACCATGCATTTCCTTGCCACCCTAATTTATATATGTACACACACACACAGTATATGTATTTCTTTTTTTTGCAAAACACTACATGTCCTAATTTGTGAAAGCTATACATTTTTACACATACACATATACATATGTACAGTGGCAGAATGAATTAAAAGGATCCCAAAAGATGATGACAGACATTGGCTGTAAAATTTCAGCCATATACAGTTGAAACCAGAAGTTTACATACACTATATAAAAAGACACATATCTATGTTTTTCTCAATATCGGACATGAAATCAGAATAAATCTTTCCCGTTTTATGTTAATTAGGATTACCATAATTATTAATATTTGCCAAATGCCAGCATGAGAAAGAATGTTTTAACTCATTTTTATTTCTTACTGCAAAGTCAAAAGTTTGCATACATTTCATTAGTATTTGGTACCATTGCCCTTAAACTTAATGACTTGGGTCAAACATTCGGGATATCCTTCCACAAGCTCCTCACAATAGTTGGCCGGAATTTGGGCCCATTCCTCCCTTCTAGCTGCCTTGGAGTGACTGGAATAGCCATTCTCTCCCAACATGAGCATGCAGGGAGAGACCTGTCACTCCAGGGCAGCAGACAGGGAGAAGTTGCAGGGGTCCCATCTATCCAACTAGTTTCCCATGTGGCTCAGTCCCTGATGTCTTTTAAACTGTATTTTTCTCTGAAATGCTAGCGTTTCAGAGTTATAGATACCTAGATGGAATCAGGCATCCAGTGCCAGATATATGTTGCCCATGGATAGGGTAGCATGTATTTACTGTCAGGTTGTCAGTTATGGCACATAGTGCTGCAATTAAGACAACACCTCTTTCCACAAAGCCACTCACCCATGCGTGAGATGCAAAAAGTGTCTAAACACGTAAATGTAGTGGAAGACATGTAAGACAATTTTTGGAGCACACTAAGCCAGAATTTTTGTGCAGTAACATTTGTACATCTCCCTCAGGACCTAATTATTATCTTTTCAGTGGGCTGTTGTTGGTGACACCTTTCCAGTTGGTTGTAAGTTCCAAAAATCTATTGTATTCAGTGACACAACATTTGGAAACAATCCAGATGCAAAGCACCCAATATACCGGTGAGTACATCTGATTATATTATGGGCATTTTATAGGCATGTCTCTATGCAATTTTTTCTGGCATCCACAAAAATATTGGCACCATGGATATTTGAACAAATGATCAACTTAAAAGCAATAGATAGACCAAATTTGGACAATGTAATTTAGAATTTAATATGAAACAACTCAGCTCATATCTGAATATTTTCTCTGTTCAGCACTGAATCCGGCATCTACGAGCCTAATTGTGGTCTAGAAAATGTACTCATGTCTTGGGGTCATGATGGTAACGAAACCCTATTTTCATATCACTTTTTCTGTTTTATAAAGGAAATAATTAAAGAAGCCGTTCCATTAACTTTTTTATCCATTAAACATGTGCATGTAATGTGGTGAGGGTGTATTAATATACTCACCTACAGCCCTTTTCTCCGGTGTCCAGCACCGTTCGTCTCCTCTTCTGAGTGACGTCACCACTCTGCAAACTGTCCGGATCACATGTGCGCTGCGTGACCGGGAAGTGACTTTTACAACACAAGACTATGGAGCATGAGAAGGAGGATCCAAAGACGTACATTGTAAAAGAGACTTCCGGCTCATGCAAATATAATAGAGTGAGCCGACTAGTCACAAATGTCGTGACGTCCCTCAGAAGAGGAGAAAAATGCAGCGGTAGGTGAGTATATTAATACACTCACACTACTTTACATGCACATATACACACATTTAATGAATACAAACCTAATGGAAGTGCTTCTTTAATGGAAAAGCTATGATGTTTTTACTGATTAATGTCCACAATGGATAATATACAGAGAGATGAACAGTGGATATTTTAGGAAAATATACAGTCATGGCCAAAAGTTTTGAGAATGACACAAATATTAATTTTTACAAAGTCTACTGCTTCACTTTTTCTAATGGCAATTTTCATATACTCCAGAATGTTATAAAGAGTGATCAGCTTAACATCAATTACTTGCAAAGTCAATATTTGGCAAGAAAATGAACTTTATCCCCCAAAACACATTTTAACATCATTGCAGCCCTGCCTTAAAAGGACCAGCTAACCTCTTTTCAGTGATTGCTCCATTAACACAGGTGTGGGTGTTGATGGAGACATGGCTGGAGATCAATCTGTCATGATTAAGTAAGAATGACACCACTGGACACTTTAAAAGGAGGCTGGTGCTTGGCATCATTGTTTCTCTTCTGTTAACCATGGTTATGTCACGGGTGTGTCGCCACGAAGATCGTCGCGATTACACAACCTGACTTCTCACAGCTGAGTTTTTGGTGCTTGGTGTTTGTCGGCAGTGAGGGAGTTAATTCTCCCTCTCTCTGTGCTAGATGAGGCCCAGCCTCGCCCAGCTGCAGTTAATGCTGCACTAATGAGATTCCTTCAAATACCTGCCAGTCTGCTAGGGAAGTGTCAGTGAAAGCATTCATGCAGACCAGCAGAGCGGATTGTGGTATTGTGAAGTCTGAAGTGAAGAGTACCTGGTGTGGTTTTCTCCCCTCCTCGCTTTATTCTTTATCTCCTTACCCGTTGGTGTTCCCTCTGTAGTTGTATAGTGAGTTTTGTATGCAAGGTGGTCTTTTATTTTACCCCCTTGTACTGTCTCGTTCGTCTTATACTGTGTGTAGGCATTTACCTTCCCGTTCCCTGTGGTGGTGATCAGGGTCCTTCTCAGGACTAGATTACAGAGGGTCAGGGATTCACAGGAGATAGGGTTACGCTGGCGGCCTGGACCTCTGTACCATCAACAGTACCTCCAGGTAGAGGGATTAGTCAGTGCCCCAGCTTAGGGTCAGCATAGACCCCGGACCTCCTGTATACAGTGACAGCGTGACATTTTCACCGACCATACTAAAGATTCTCTCCAGCCACCATGGATCCAGTAGCCAGTCTAGCTCGGCAGTTGCAGAGTTTGTCCATGGAGCTGGCGGACGTTAAGTCCAAGGTTTTGTACCCCCTGGAGCAAGCCGGACCTGAACCTAAAGTAGCTCTCCCTGACAGGTTCACGGGTGGGCGGGACAAATTTTTTGCTTTCCGGGAGGCATGTAAATTGTACTTTCGGCTGCGACCTCGGTCATCGGGGAGTGAAGATCAAAGTGTGGGAATTGTCATCTCGCTCCTACAAGGGGACCCCCAATCATGGGCGTTCTCGCTTCCCCCGGGCTCTCCGGCTCTCCAGTCAGTGGATAGGTTTTTCGCAGCTCTGGGTCTTGTATATGATGACCCGGATCGGGTCTCCCTTGCTGAATCTAAGTTACGTAAGATACAGCAGGGTGATCGTCCGGCGGAGGAATTCTGTTCGGAGTTCCGTAGGTGGGCCACGGACACCCAGTGGAATGACCCGGCTCTTAGGAGCCAGTTTTGTCAAGGTTTATCTGACAAATTAAAGGATGTGCTGGCACAGTATGACCCTCCCACGTCACTGGAAGCCGCTATGGCCCTTGCTATTCGCATTGACAGACGGCTTCGGGAGAGGTGTGGGGTAACTCCGCCCCCTGTGATGACTCCACCTTCTACTAGGGCCCCTTATATGGAGGTTCCACTGGTCAGTCCAGAGGAGCCTATGCAGTTAGGAGGGACATCATTCTGAGGGAGGGGATCGGCAGTGCGCCGCAAGACAGGAAGGTGTTTCTTCTGCGGGAGAAAGGGACATTTTATTGGGGGGTGTCCATCCCGTCCTTTGCAGAGTGAGAAGTCGCCGGAAAACTATTGATCCCAGGTTGTGTGGTGGACGACAATCTGGGAGTATGTATTTCGTCCCCAGGTCCGTCTCAATTTCTCGTACCGGCGGAGGTGGTGGTGGGTACGAGAACTGAGAGGATATCTGTTCTTCTGGATAGTGGGGCCGGGGCTAATCTGGTGGACGCTCGGTTTGCCCGGGTTCAAGGTATGCGACTGAGTGTATTGGCTGAACCCATTCCCATATTCTCGATCGACGCCAGGCCTCTCGGTCAAGGTAGTTTTTTGCAAGCAGTGCATAACATAGATCTTCAAGTGGGGGCAATACATAAAGAACTGTTGTCTTGTTACGTGTTGGAGGGTCTTTTCACTCCTATAGTGTTGGGCCTTCCTTGGTTAACTAAGCATAACCCGGTTATTAATTGGCAATCCAGAGAGATAAGCAGTGGAGTGAATTCTGTAATAAAAACTGCATGAACACGGTCATCGGTGCGGTCGTGCCTAGGGCCTTACCTCCATTTCTGGTGGACTTTGAAGATGTATTTTCGGAGAAAGGGTGTCAAGAACTACCTCCTCATCGCGCGTATGACTGTTCTGTAAAATTGCTCCCTGAAGCCAAGTTACCGAAATCTAGGTTGTATAACCTTTCTGGTCCTGAGAGGCAGGCCATGAAGGATTATATTTCGGAGAGTCTGGCATATTAGACCTTCATCTTCCCCGGTGGCCGCGGGGTTCTTCTTTGTGAAGAAGAAAGATGGAGGCCTACGCCCTTGCCTGGATTTCCGTGAGCTTAATCGGATTACGGTCCGAGATCCTTATCCGCTCCCACTTATTCCCGATCTCTTCAATCAGATCGTGGGCGCCAAATGGTTCTCTAAGTTGGATCTCAGGGGGGCGTATAATCTGATTAGGATGAAGGAGGGGATGAGTGGAAGACGGCGTTTAACACTCCGGAGGGGCATTATGAGAACCTTGTCATGCCATTTGGTCTGACTAATGCCCCGGCGGTGTTTCAATATTTTGTTAATGACATCTTTCGCCACCTAGTGGGACAGTTTGTTGTCATATATCTGGATGACATCTTAATTTACTCGCCGGATCTTGTGTCTCATCAGGAGCATGTTAGGCAGGTGTTGCAGATCTTGCGGGATAATAAACTGTACGCCAAATGGGAGAAGTGTGTGTTCGCCGTACAGGAACTTCAGTTTTTAGGATTCCTGGTGTCAGCATCCGATTTTCGTATGGACCCTGGGAAAGTGCGGGCAGTTCTTGAGTGGGATCTGCCAGAGGATCTTAAGGCATTACAACGTTTCCTGGGGTTTGCTAACTACTACCGGAAATTTATTCGTAATTTCTCGTCCATAGTTAAACCTCTCACAGACATGACTAAAAAAGGGACGGATTTTTCAAGGTGGTCTGACAAGGCTTGTCAAGCGTTTTCCTCCTTGAAAAAATGTTTTGCTTTGGCACCCATACTCATTCAACCTGATGCGTCACAGCCGTTCATTGTGGAGGTAGACGCTTCTGAGGTAGGGGTGGGAGCGGTATTATCTCAAGGTCCGTCCCCTGGTAAATGGCATCCGTGCGCCTTCTTCTCTAAAAAATTGTCGTCCGCTGAGAGGAAATATGATGTCGGCAATAGGGAACTCTTGGCCATTAAGTTAGCTTTTGAGGAGTGGCGTCATTTTTTGGAGGGGGCAGTACACCCGGTCACCGTCATTACCGATCACAAGAACCTGCTATATTTAGAGTCCGCAAAACGTCTGAATCCCAGACAAGCTAGGTGGTCGTTGTTTTTTACCAGGTTTAATTTTGTCGTCACATATCGTCCTGGGTCAAAAAATGTAAAGGCTGATGCCTTATCTCGTAGTTTCCCGGGGGCCGGGAAGACGGATGACCCGGTTCCTATCCTTCAGGAGGGGTGGTGGTGTCGGCGGTATGCTCTGAGCTTGAGGAGGAGGTGTTGGAGGCTCAGGGGGACGCCCCTGTTGGACCTCCAGGGAGACTGTTTGTTCCAGATCAGTTGAGACAAAAGGTAATCGAGGCACACCATAATTCAGCTTTGGCAGGACACCCAGGGAGTAAAGCAACTGTGGATTTTGGTGGCCTAACTTACATAGGGAGGTGGTAACTTTTGTCGCGTCCTGTGGGGTTTGTGCGCGCTCTAAGACCCCACATACCCGTCCGTCTGGGGCCCTCTTGCCTTTGAAGATCCCGGAGCATCCGTGGACTCATCTGTCTATGGACTTTATTACGGACCTCCCGCCGTCTTCAGGTAAAACAGTCATACTCGTTGTTGTGGACAGGTTCAGCAAGATGGCACATTTTATCGCTCTTCCTGCTCTTCCTAATGCTAAAACTCTTGCGCAGGTGTTCATTGGGGAGATTGTGAGACTTCACGGGATACCCTCCGATGTGGTGTCGGATCGGGGGTCTCAGTTTGTGTCCAAATTCTGGAAGGCATTTTGTACACGGCGGGGGATGCAGTTGTCATTTTCATCGGCTTTTCATCCGCAGACCAATGGTCAGACAGAGCGTCTGAACCAGAGCTTGGAGACATATCTCCGGTGTTTTGTGTCAGAGAACCAGGAGGACTGGGCTTCTTTCTTGCCTCTGGCGGAATTCGCTCTTAACAATAGGCGGAGCGAGTCCACTGGTAAGTCCCCGTTTTTTGGGGCATATGGTTTTCACCCCCAGTTTTGTACTTTTAATAGGGGGGGCTCTTCTGGGGTTCCTGAGGAGGAACGATTTTCGTCGTCACTTGCTTCAGTGTGGAGAGGAGTGCTGAATAATCTGAGTACTATGGGGAACCGATACAAACGTATGGCTGATAGGAGAGTGTCTGGTCCGGACCTAAGTGTGAACGATCGGGTATGGTTGTCAAGTATAGTGTACAGTTCCTATAGCGTCTTGTGCTTGGGTGCGAGGAAAACACATGAGACACAGGTTGATATGAAATGACTTGTATTACTTCATACAAGCATGCAGAAAAGGTCACACAGTTTGCAGGAACAGAGGCAGGAGACACAGCAGGCCAGAGTAACTTCAAGCTCTACAATAACTCTCCAAAGCAGGTTCAGGATCTCTTCTCTGTACCGTAATTCCTCTGCAAACATGGATTCACCAGACAGCAGGTTTCCAGAGTCCAAAAGTGTTCCAAAGTTCCTCAGTAGGAAATAGCTGGAGTCCAAAATCCTAGGTTTCCAGGAGTCAGGTCACAGGCTGACTGAAGCTTGATTCAGGAGCACTGATTGTTCAGCTGAGGCTGCTTAAGAAGCAAGAGGAGAGAATCAGGGTGGGAACATGAAAGCTGGAACCTCCATATTAACTGAGGGCAAGATAGCTGCAGCAAGACAGAAAGCAAAATGGCCGACGGAAAACTGAGTTTCAAGGAACATGTCAAAAGAGACAAAGAACCTTACATTACTCCCCCTTAGGGACAACCTCTGGATGACCTCAGACCAGGCTTGTCAGGGTACCTCTGATGAAACTGGCGGAGCAGGCGAGGAGCATTTACATTATTGACTGGCTCCCATGAGTTGTCCTCCACTGGGTAGCCCTGCCATTTAATCAAATATTGCAACTGATTTCTGTACAACCTGGAATCTAGAATCCTTTCCACCATAAATTCTTCCTGACCATTGACCAGCACTGGGTTAGGGCAAGGAGAAGAGCGTCCAGGAAACGTATTGGGTGTTGCAGCCTTTAGTAGGGATACATGAAAGACAGGGTGGATTCTCATAGTTCTGGGCAGTTGAAGACGACAAGCAACAGCACTTATAATCTTACTGATCTTATAAGGTCCAATGTACTTATGTCCCAATTTAGACGATGGAATCTTTATTTTAAGATTTCTGGTTGACAGCCAGACCAAATCTCCTACCTTGAAAGCTGGTGCAGGTTTACGAAATTTATCTGCTGCTTTCTTGTACCTTTCCTGAGCCAATTCTAGATTTTCCTTTAGAAGATCCATATTCTTTTGTAAAGAAGTGATTCTTTCAGCCACTGCCGGCAAGGGCGTATCTATGGGAAATCGAGGAAGAATGTTAGGATGATAACCTAGATTGGAGTAAAAAGGAGACTGCTTAGTGGAGGCGCTCTGAGAGTTGTTATAAGAGAACTCAGCCAGTGGAAGTAGATCCACCCAATCATCTAGTAGGTGGCAGATAAAGCAGCGGAGATACTGCTCCAGGGTCTGATTGGTTCGTTCTGTCTGTCCATTAGTCTGGGGATGAAAAGCAGAAGAAAGGTTTACTTTAATGTCCAATGCGGCACAGAAATTTTGCCAAAACCTTGAAGTGAATTGCACCCCTCGATCCGAAATGACCTCATCCGGTACTCCATGTAAGCGAAACACATTCTTAATCATATCATTAAGTCTGATGTCTGTTTTGCAGTGGGTAAACCGACACAAGGGATAAAATGAGCTGCCTTTGTTAGACGATCAACCACCACTAGAATGGTGTTCTTCCCTTGAGAGGTTGGTAACTCCACAATGAAGTCCATAGAAATGGATCCCCACGGGCGGGACGGGGTGGGAAGAGGTTGTAACAGACCAGTTGGTGAGGAGCGAGGTGTTTTGCATCTTGCACAGAGTTCACATGAAGTGACATAGTTTAAAACATCTTTCCTGTAAGTGGGCCACCAAAAGAAACGAGAAAGAAATTCTTGTGTCTTTAGAATTCCTCTATGCCCAGCTATCTTGGAATCGTGGATGAGTTGCAATACTCTCAATCTGACTGTTTCAGGTATATACAGACGTTGTCCCTGAATCCACACACCATTCTTAAAAACAAGACTTGCGTCCCTTGGGGTTGAGCCAACAAAGAATCCGCATGGTATGCTTCCTTGATGTCCTTAAGTAGGTCTTGATTATGAATCACTCCCAGGAATCTAGAGTCAGGAAGAATAGTCTTAGGAGGAGTAAGTGGACGTGTCTCTGCTGAATGAATCCTAGAGAGTGCATCAGCCTTTCCATTGTGCGATCCTGGTCTATAAGAAATGACAAAATTAAATTGGTTTAGGAAAAGATTCCAGCGAGCCTGGCGAGGAGTCAGGCACTTAGCCGACCTGATAAATTCAAGGTTACGATGGTCTGTCAGGACGACTATTTGCTGTGCAGCTCCCTGAAGAAGGTGTCTCCATTCCTTGAAGGCGGCAATAATGGCCAACAATTCTCTATTGCCCACATCGTAGTTCCTCTCAGCCGAAGACAACTGCTGGGAAAAGAAGGCACATCGATGCAAGACATTCTTCTCACCTGTTCTCTGAGAGAGTATAGCTCCAACGGCACAGTCTGAAGCATCCACCTCTATTATGAAGGCAAGCTCGGGGTTGGGATGTACTAAGATAGGTGCGGTGGTAAATTTATCCTTTAAACAGGAAAATGCTTCCTGCGCTTGCGGGGTCCAGGAGAACCTAGACTGTTTCCGGGTAAGTTGGGTGATAGGTGACACTACCTCAGAGAAATTCCTAATGAAACGTCTATAGAAGTTGGCAAACCCGATGAAGCGCTGCACCTCCTTCACATTTCTAGGAATTGGCCAATCCTTGATGGCTTGGGTCTTGCTTCCATCCATACTAATCCCTTGCGCAGATAGTACATACCCCAGAAATTGAATTTCGGTCCTATGGAATTCACACTTTTCAAGTTTGATGTAGAGATGGTTTTGTCTTAGGCGTTCTAAGACCATTCTCACATGTCCATGATGTTCCTCTGTGGAGTTAGAAAAAATTAGAATATCATCCAGATAAATCACCACAAATGTATCTAGGAGATCCCTGAAGATGTCATTCACCAAGTGTTGGAAAGTGGCTGGGGCGGTACTCAGACCAAAAGGCATAACTAGGTATTCAAAGTGTCCATAGCGTGACCTGAATGCAGTCTTCCATTCATCCCCAGGTCTAATACGGACCAAGTTATAGGCCCCACGGAGATCCAGTTTAGAGAAAATTTTGGCGTGCCGCACTCTCTCCAACAACTCAGGGATTAAAGGCAATGGATAACGGTTTCTAATAGTAACCTTATTGAGTTCCCTATAGTCTATGCAGGGTCTCAGAGATCCATCTTTCTTCTTCACAAAGAAGATGGGTGCACCTGCGGGAGATGAAGAGGGGCGTATGAAGCCTTTGGCTAGATTTTCATCTATGTAGTCCTTCAAAGCTTTTAGCTCGGGCCCCGCTAGGGGGTAGATCTTACCAAAAGGTATCTCGGCTCCAGGCAATAATTCGATTGGACAATCATATGGACGGTGAGGAGGAAGCTGATCAGCGTTCTTCTTGTCACATAAATCCACATAGTCCTGGTATACAGCTGGTAGTTCAGGGACTGACATGGTTTCTTTAGGAACAGAGCAAGCTGAAACTCCTTGACTCATCTGTTTCTCCGGAAAGTGTAATTCCTTGGTCTCCCAGTTAATCGTAGGATTCTGCGCCTGTAGCCATGGTAGCCCTAGAATAATGGGAAAGTGGGGAGAAGAGATAAGCATAAAAGACATTTTCTCCTGATGATCTTTACCCATAAGGACCCTCAAAGGCTCTGTTTCCTGATCCACTGGTCCAGAGGTCAGCAGGGAGCCATCCACAGTCTCCATCTGTACTGGAGTAGCCTTCTTCACTGAACGTATCCCCTGTTTCAGAGCAAAGGAGATATCCATAAAATTTCCACTTGCTCCTGAGTCGATCATAGCAGAGCTAGACACCCAGACTGAGTCAAACCAGAGTTTGATGGAAAGGAAGCAATGAGAATTGTTTCTTTTACAACTCAGCTGGGACACCGCTGAGGAAACTTGAAAAATTGCAGCGTTTATACCGTCATTGTCCCCAGAACTAACAGAGTTTAAGTCTGAAAAATCAAGATCTCTTGCAGCAGATCTCTCTGAAATCTGAGGCTCGGACATGACAGAGCTCCTCTCGCAACACTCACAGTGAATGACTGCTGCAGTGGTCTTACGAGAACGGCTGGGGCAGTTTATAATGAAGTGCCCTGACTTACCACAGTAAAAACATAGATTTTCCTTTATACGATGTTCTTTGCGTGCATCACTAACCCGTCTTTGTAAAGAGTCCACCTGCATGGGTTCAGGTTCTGGTTCCCTTGTGATCCTACTCAAAGGTTCCTTAGCTGAGGAGGGAGGTAGGAAAAGGTTAGTGCGATTATTTTCGAACCATCTCTCTTGTCTGCGTTCAGTCAGACGAGCATCAATACGGATACAATAGTTAATAAAGTCACCTAACGCAGTGGGAGGGTCGGCACGAGCAAGTTCATCCTTAATCAGTGGAGACAACCCTTTCCGAAAAATAGATTTTTTGGCGGAAGTGTCCCAAGTGGTATCAAGAGCCCATCTCCTGAAATCCAAGGCATATTCGGCTACTGAACGCTTACCTTGGCGCAAAGTTAACATGGCTGCTTCAGCTGTTGCACCTCGATTGGGGTCATCAAACACCTGCCCCATGGCTGAAATAAAAGCATCAAGGTGATTCAAACAATCATCCTCAGTCTCAATCAGAGGGTTTGCCCACATCAAAGCCTTATTGGTAAGCAACATGATTATAGTAAGCATTTTGGATCGTTCAGTGGGAAATTGTGAAGCATGTGCAGAGAAAAATAGATTGCATTGGTTAATAAATCCCCTGAATTTCTCACGTTCACCGCCAAAACGAAAAGGAGGTAACTTGGGGATCCCAGAACTCGGGGTTATGGCAGGAGCCTGGACTCGTTCCTCTAGAGCCTCAATCCTGGCTCGTAATTCCTGGGTAGTTTGTCCAAACACTTGCAAATTATGATTAGTGAGGTTCTGTAGGCTTGCAAAACGGGTCTTTATAGTCTGTATATCTGCAAGGATTGTATCAGTCACTCCGCAAAGCTCCTTTATGCGGGCCTCCATCTTCCAGATCTTTTAAGGCAGAAGTGCTGGAAGGAGAAGAGAAAAGGAGAAAAAAAAAAAATAGTGTTTACCTGTGGTAACACTCCAGAGTAACATTTAAGGGAATGCGCTCACCTGGAATGGTTGTGAGAAGTCACAACCACTGTCATCACAGAAGGTATTAAACGGACATCTGATATCCACAGTCACAGCAGACACGGCTTTCCCAGACCCAGCAGACACTAAACATTGGCTCCTGAATCTTGTCAAGTATAGTGTACAGTTCCTATAGCGTCTTGTGCTTGGGTGCGAGGAAAACACATGAGACACAGGTTGATATGAAATGACTTGTATTACTTCATACAAGCATGCAGAAAAGGTCACACAGTTTGCAGGAACAGAGGCAGGAGACACAGCAGGCCAGAGTAACTTCAAGCTCTACAATAACTCTCCAAAGCAGGTTCAGGATCTCTTCTCTGTACCGTAATTCCTCTGCAAACATGGATTCACCAGACAGCAGGTTTCCAGAGTCCAAAAGTGTTCCAAAGTTCCTCAGTAGGAAATAGCTGGAGTCCAAAATCCTAGGTTTCCAGGAGTCAGGTCACAGGCTGACTGAAGCTTGATTCAGGAGCACTGATTGTTCAGCTGAGGCTGCTTAAGAAGCAAGAGGAGAGAATCAGGGTGGGAACATGAAAGCTGGAACCTCCATATTAACTGAGGGCAAGATAGCTGCAGCAAGACAGAAAGCAAAATGGCCGACGGAAAACTGAGTTTCAAGGAACATGTCAAAAGAGACAAAGAACCTTACAATGGTTGTCTACCAAGAATATAAAACTTAAGGTTCCTTCCTGGAAACTGGGTCCCAGGTTCATCGGGCCATACAGGATCAGTTCTATAATTAATCCGGTGGCATTCCGTCTTGACCTCCCCCCTACGTTTAAAATTCACAATGTGTTTCACAGATCGTTGCTTAAGAGGTATGTGGCGCCAGTGATACCATCACCTTTACCTCCTCCTCCTGTGGTGGTCAATGGTAACTTGGAGTTTCAGGTGTCGAAAATCATCGATTCACGTCTGAATCGCCGGTCCCTTCAGTACCTGGTTCATTGGAAGGGGTATGGTCCTGAGGAGAGGACGTGGGTTCCTGCGTCGGATATTAACGCAGACCGATTAATTCGGGCCTTCCACACAACCCACCCAGATAAACCTGGCTCTGAGGGTCCGGAGGCCCCTCGTAGAAGGCGGGGTACTGTCACGGGTGTGTCGCCACGAAGATCGTCGCGATTACACAACCTGACTTCTCACAGCTGAGTTTTTGGTGCTTGGTGTTTGTCGGCAGTGAGGGAGTTAATTCTCCCTCTCTCTGTGCTAGATGAGGCCCAGCCTCGCCCAGCTGCAGTTAATGCTGCACTAATGAGATTCCTTCAAATACCTGCCAGTCTGCTAGGGAAGTGTCGGTGAAAGCATTCATGCAGACAAGCAGAGCGGATTGTGGTATTGTGAAGTCTGAAGTGAAGAGTACCTGGTGTGGTTTTCTCCCCTCCTCGCTTTATTCTTTATCTCCTTACCCGTTGGTGTTCCCTCTGTAGTTGTATAGTGAGTTTTGTATGCAAGGTGGTCTTTTATTTTACCCCCTTGTACTGTCTCGTTCGTCTTATACTGTGTGTAGGCATTTACCTTCCCGTTCCCTGTGGTGGTGATCAGGGTCCTTCTCAGGACTAGATTACAGAGGGTCAGGGATTCACAGGAGATAGGGTTACGCTGGCGGCCTGGACCTCTGTACCATCAACAGTACCTCCAGGTAGAGGGATTAGTCAGTGCCCCAGCTTAGGGTCAGCATAGACCCCGGACCTCCTGTATACAGTGACAGCGTGACAGGTTATCTCTAAAGAAACACGTGCAGTCATCATTGCAATGCACAAAAATGGCCTAACAGGGAAGAGTATCGCAGCTAGAAAGATTGCACCTCAGTCAACAATCTATCGCATCATCAAGAACTTCAAGGAGAGAGGTTCCATTGTTGCCAAAAAGGCTCCAGGGCGCCCAAGAAAGACCAGCAAGCGCCAGGACCGTCTCTTAAAAGTGTTTCAGCTGCGGGATTGGGCTACCAGCAGTGCAGAGCTTGCTCAGGAATGGCAGCAGGCAGGTGTGAGTGCATCTGCACGCACTGTGAGGCGGAGACTCTTGGAGCAAGGCCTGGTCTCAAGGAGGGCAGCAAAGAAGCCACTTCTCTCCAGAAAAAACATCATGGACAGACTGATATTCTGCAAAAGGTACAGGCAGTGGACTGCTGAGGACAGGGGTAAAGTTATTTTCTCTGATGAATCCCCTTTTCGATTGTTTGAGACATCAGGAAAACGCCTCATTCGGAGAAGACAAGGTGAGCGCTACCACCAGTCTTGTCTCATGCCAACTGTTAAGCATCCTAAAACCATTCATGTGTGGGGTTGCTTCTCAGCCAAGGGAATCGGCTCTCTCACAGTCTTGCCTAAAAACACAGCCATGAATAAAGAATGGTACCAGAATGTCCTCCAAGAGCAACTTCTCCCAACCCTCCAAGAGCAGTTTGGCGATCAACAATGCCTTTTCCAGCATGATGGAACACCTTGCCATAAAGCAAAGGTGATAACTAAATGGCTCAGGGAACAAAACATTTGGGTCCATGGCCTGGAAACTCCCCAGATCTTAATCCCATTGAGAACTTGTGGTCAATCATCAAGAGACGGGTGGACAAACAAAAACCTAAAAATTCTGACAAAATGAATGCATTGATTGTGCAAGAATGGACTGCTATCAGTCAGGATTTGGTCCAGAAGTTGATTGAGAGCATGCCAGGGAGAATTGCAGAGGTCCTGAAGAAGAAGGGTCAACACTGCAAATATTGACTTGCTGCATTAACTCATTCTAACTGTCAATATAAGCTTTTGTTACTCATATGTTTGCAATTATATATTTCTGTCTGTGATAAAAACATCTGTCAAACACACATAAAAACCAGAGGGCAGCAGATCATGTGAAAATATAATATTTGTGTCATTCTCAAAACTTTTGGCCATGACTGTAGCAAGAAGTATTATGGCAGCTTACAGTACAAAAATAAGAAATCATCATTTTAGTTTAAAATGTTGTGTAAGATAGTTTTAAATAGCCCTACCACTTTAGGGTACAAGCAAAAAAAAAAGCACAGCTTACATAAATGGGTCTATGCAGAATTTTGTCAAAGGAAATTTGAAAAATATTTTTGGATGGTGTCGTGTCAGAATTTCCCATTAGTTTACCTGTATTATAAACAGGCACAGTAATTCGAATTATTGGTACATTTTTTCAGATACAATTCATGACTATAAGCAGAAGGTACTAGCAGCTCTCCTACTCATTTTGTTTTGTTTTACTTTCCTGCAGAATATCTGTACCAAGTACTGAAATTTAACCAATGTTCAATACCAGATGAGGTAAGACTTGTTCATTTAGCATCAGCTACTAAACTGCCTATGTAGGTCAAGATATTGGCATAATGGGTAGTTAAGGTACATCAGTCTTCTTTTCAAAATCCTACACGTCATTGTTAAAGGGTCATTAACATCTCAGCCGTTGATGACTGCGATGAATGTATGAATGCCCATCTGCCGGCTATAGAAGGTAGGAAATTTGTAAATAACGCTCTTATACATTGATATTGTCGTCGCAGCCATGAACAGGTAAACAACTATTAATCGATAAAGGGGTTTCCACTACACTGACAACCCCTTCACAATGTGTATGTTTGCCTCCCAGTAAAATAATAACATTTATAATCACATCCAGTGCCGTTCCAGCGGTGTCGGCACCGGCTCTCCTGGGGATTGTGTGTCATGGTTATGTCACACTATCTATGTGGCCATTCACGTTGGCTTCACTCTCCCGGCCTTCTGGCGGATCACATACAGGTGCATGTCACAAAATTAGAATATCATCAAAAAGATAATTTATTTCAGGACATGGCACCTGTCCACACTGCCAAAAGTACCAATATCTGGTTTAAAAACAACAGTATCACTGTGCTTGATTGGCCAGAAAACTTGCCTGAACTTAACCCCATAGCTATGGGGTATTGTTAAGAGGAAGATCAGAGACACCAGACCCAACAATGCAGATGAGCTGAAAGCTGCTATCAAAGCAACCTGGGCTTCCATAACAACTCAGCAGTGCCACAGGCTGATCGCCTCCATGCAACGCCGCATTGATGCCAAAGTAGCCCCGACCAAGTATTGAGTGCATTTACTGAATATACATTTCAGTAGGCCAACATTTCGGATTTTAAAATCATTTTTTTTCAAGCTGGTGTTATAAATTATTCTAATTTACTGAGATAATGACTTTTGTGTTTTTTTTTGGCTGTAAGCCGTAATCATCAGAATTAACAGAAATAAACAGTTAAAATACATCACTCTGTTTGTAATGACTCTATATAATGAGTTTCACTTTTTGTATTGAAGAACTGAAATAAACTTTTTGATGATATTCTAATTTTGTGAGATGCACTTGTACATCTGGAGCAAGTGAGAGAGTACCTCCCAGACTGGTGCATTGTGTGATATAGGGATTATGTTCCCCGATGGGCACATGGCAGAAGTCTGCCCTGACAGATTACTGTAGCCTAGTTATTATGCGATACAGCATGGTCACATGAACACCAAAGGACGCGGTGCCGACATCAGAGGAGCAGTGTCGGGGAGTAAGATGATTTTCTTTATTTTACACTGCATAATTGAGTGATTAATGTAGAAGACAACAGTTTTACTTCATTAATATTTTTATAGCAGTCGATGCTCCATTTTTGAATTCAAAATGCTAAATCATATATCCTCAACTACTATATATCGAACAATTAGGATATTGAGCTCAATGTATAAACAGTGGCTGTATGCAGTCAGTATGGTGGCTGTCAAAGCCAATCTGTTACCAGATTTCACAATGCAATCAGCAAACATTATTAAATAGATCAACAACATATAATAATATACAGTAGGAAGAAGCTGGAGCGAAACGTGGGTAGGGGAGGGACACAGTCATGTTCCTTTGATTTTGGCTGCCGCAAAACGTATATGTTAATAGGTAATACCTGAATCCCTGTTATGTTGAGCTTTGAAGCACTAGGTCAGTTTAATATCTACTTGTTGATATATATGTGCACACTGTAAAGATACTCCTTTGGCTTTCCTCATAATGTATATTCTCCATCATCTGATCATCAGACATATTCCCTCTGTTTATAAATGAAAAGAAAACGATCAATGAGTCCCAAGATAAAATACAAAATATTTTATTAGTCATAGGTTTAGAAAAACAGGGGAACAGAAGCAACAAAGACTCATGCCAATAAGCACTAGTGGGAGAAATAGGACACACACTGGTGAAAATTTGACCACATTGAATTAACAACGAATAATCCAAAGTCTGCAAATGCAAAGATCACATATATATATAGAAAATGGCCAAAGCAGTCTTTAAGGTGTTGATATAGCTGTGAAATTTCAGATAATAATCAATTTGTCCCAGGATACTAATATTATCTCCATGGTTCTACGCATAAAATATGCATCAAAGGTTATTATAGTGTCCCAGATACACAGACTAACTAAACACATGAAACATCACCAAAATAGTAGTTAATGCCATGGTAGGTAATGGTATACCTGTTTAGATGAGAGACTGACACCAGGTGCGTCCACCCCGAAGCGCGTTTCGGCTATTGTGCCTTCCTCAAGGGGTGATGGGAAAGGGGAAGTGAGGGGTATAAAAACAACCTGCCACCAATCACGTGTAAGCTCCACACCTGTCCCATAATATCACAATATTCATAGCATCGCATAGAATTTAGCAAAACTTCACACTCATTAATACCAATGGTCATATATATGCCCGCATAAATGAATACAACTTGCCACCTCTCAAAATTCTTCTGTCACCGATAACTTTTGTGTATAAAATATCGAGGACACAAAGTCGTCATCAAAGAGCGCTTAGATCAGCCTCCAATGACGCGCCCGTCGTCCGGACAACTGGAGACGCCTGACGGCGTCGGCGTCATGTGCCAGATGACGTCACATAACGTGATCAGTCACCATAGCACAGAAAGACGCCGAGAACCGCCAGGCATGTCCAGAGTCGCGGCAGGGGGCGCGTGCCGGCCGTAAGTATGGTAAGAAAGCGGCAATAGTATAACATGGATACAAGGCAAAGTTATACATCATAGAACAAAGAAACTAGATTGGTGGCAAAAACTCTATGAAGTGAAATGACACAGTAGATGGTCTAACAAAGCTTAACAGATATAAAAATCATTTAACATAGACCTAATTACATTTCACTTAACAATAGTAATGAGATATTACAAACATTTATGACATATAATAAAGATGGGCAACAGCGATATTAAATGAGGAAGATTTGCTGATTGGTGTGGATAAATTGATCTGACGAGGTGAAGGTATCGAGAACATAGTCAAATATTCTCCATCAGTAGCAAAATGAAGGTGGAAGGAAACTAGAAAAAATATAAAAGAAATTAAAAACAACGAAACACCACATATGCTAAGGCAGAGGATCAGTCCTAACCATAGATAATTTTATAAAAAAGAGGCGAAGCTTAAGGTTTCATTAAGACCCTTCGGGTGGACAGTGTCTAGAACCCAGATCCACCTGGTTTCTTTCTGGGACAATCTCTGACTTAAATTACCACCACGGATACCTGGAGTTACCATGTCAATACCTCTTACTCTGAGTAGAGAGCTGTCACAATCATGATGTAATTTAAAGTGACGAGGTAAAGTCCTAAGTGTGGCTGGATCCTCATGGCCGGCCGCCGCCTGAATGCCCAAAACATGTTCACGCGTCCGCACCTTCAATTGACGAGTCGTCATTCCAATATAGATAAGATTGCAGGGACATGTGGCGAAATATATCACATATCGGGAATTACACTAAATATTTTTACGAATATCATAAATTCTTGTTCCTGCTGAATTAGAGAAGGTGGCACTGCGGTCAATGTTAGGGCAAGCGACGCACCGACCACACAGAAAACAGCCACACCTAGGACGTCCAACCTGGAAAATGCCATGATCTGTATCAACATGATAGTGACTATGTACTAATTGGTCTTTAAGGTTCATTGATCGTCTAAATGTGATACTAGGTCTGTCAGAAAGAATTTGATTTAGTATTGGGTCAGTCTGGAGAATAGGCCATGCCTTTTGAAGACAAATCCTCATGCGGGTAGCTTGAGAATGAAAGCCTGTTATAAATCTAACAGTCCGAGGGGAATTCATCTTTTGTTCCCTGTTATAGAGCAGGGAGTGACGGGTAGAATGTTTGGCCCGATTATACGCCCTTTTTAAAACCCGTCTACTATATCCCCTGTCTTTGAACCGTTGAAATAATTCTCGAGCCTCGTTTTCAAATTCTTGATCGCTAGAATAAATTCTGCGAATACGCAAGAATTGTCCTACCGGAATAGAGTTGATCAGAGGTTTCAGATGTGCGGAAGTGGCATGCAATAACATATTAGTGGAAGTCTCTTTCCTATGGACACCAGTTTGTAAGACATCATTGGAATCTCTTATCACTGTGACGTCAAGAAAATCAATCCTATTAGCATCAGAATTGGATGTAATATGGATGTTTTTATCATTCTGATTGATAACAGACAAAAAATTATTCAAAGAAATTGAATCCCCCTGCCAGATCAAAAATATGTCATCAATGTACCGCACCCAGAAAGGGATGCGGTCCATTGATGACATACGATCAGGCAGGGATAGGTCCCTCTCCCACAACCCCAGGAACAGGTTGGCATATGCTGGGGCAAAGGAAGCACCCATAGCTGTGCCCTGGAGCTGCAGGTAGAAGGACCCTTTAAAAGTAAAAAAATTATGAGTTAAAGAGAATTCCAGGAGCTCTAAGACGAGTTGAATGATGCCCTCTGGTAAGTTTGACATATCCAATAAATATTTGGTAGCAAGAAGACCATCTGAATGTTTTATGTTGGTATATAAGGATTCTACATCCCCAGTTACCAGTAATGTATTGGGGCCAACATGGAGACCATCAACTCGTCTCAGAAACTCCCCTGTGTCCACAAGGAAAGAGGGAAGACTTTCCACAAGGGGTTGCAATTTGGAATCTATCCAGAGATTGACTTTCTCCAAATAATTCCCAGAGCCGGAGATGATTGGACGTCCTGGGGGTGTGTCAATATTCTTATATTCCCTCTGTTGAGACTCCTTTTTATACCTATTTTTTTTCAGTGATTTATTTAATCACTGAATTGGTGGAGCGGTATTATTGACCCCTTAGTGACAGAGCCAATTTGGTACTTAATGACCAAGCTAATTTTTACAATTCTGACCATTGTAACTTTATGAGGTTCGAGCTCTGGAACACTTTAATGTATCCCACTGGTTCTGAGAATGTGTTTTCATAACATATTGTACTTCATGTTAGTGGTAAAATTTATTTGATATGACTTGCGTTTATTTATAAAAAAAAATTGAAATTTGGCAAAAATGTTGAAATATTTGCAATTTTCAAACTTAATTTGTGTGCCCTTAAATCAGAGTCATATCGCACAAAATAGTTAATAAATAACATTTCCCACATGTCTACTTTACATCAGCACAATTTTGGAAACATAATTTTTTTTTTGTTAGGACATTATAAAGGTTAAAAGTTGACCAGCGATTTCTAATTTTTCCAACAAAATTTACAAAATCAATTTTTTAGGGACCACCTCACATTTGAAGTGACTTTGGGGGGTCAATATAACAGAAAATACCCAAAAGTTACACCATTCTAAAAACTGCACCCCTCAAGGTGCGCAAAACCACATTCAATAAGTAAAATTAACCCTTCAGGTGCTTCACGAGAATTAAAGCAATGTGGAAGGAAAAAATAAACATTTAACTTTTTTCACAAAAAAATTACCATACTTTGGAACCAAACTTTTTTATTTTCACAAGGGTATGAGGAGAAAATGGACCACAAAATTTGTTGTGCAATTTTTCCCGAGTACGCCGATACCCCGTATGTGAGGGAAAGCCGCGTCTGGGTGCATGGCATGGCTCAGAAGGGAGGGAGCACCGTTTGACTTTTTGAACGCAAAATTGTCTGGAATCAATGGCGGGCGCCATGTCGTGTTTGGAGACCCCGATGTACCTAAACAGTGGAAACCCTTCAATTCTACCTCCAAACCTTAGGCTAGGTTCACATTTGCATTAGGGCAGTCCGTTCAACGCATGCGTTAAACGGACAGCGCTAACGCAACTGCCTTTTGTGATCGCGTTATGCGATCGTGCTAGTGCAGATGCTCCATCTGTGCTAGCAGTGATGGACCCTCGAACGCTGCTGTCAGTATTCCGGGTTTTCTAGGTAACTTTGTCAATGATTTTGCCCTTTGTTAAAATGGAGTTTGCTGTTTTGTGTGCCCTACTTCCTGTTCGTTTGTTTAAAACCTGGCTCAGGTGTTGGCTTCACTGCTGGAGTATTCTGCTTCCGTTTCCCTGCAACCCAGCTGCTTTGTTCCTCACAGATCTTTTGTGTATTTACAAGGAAAGTGCATAACCTTATCTTCAGGTGTTTCTCAGCCACAGCAGTTTCTACCCATGGCTCTGGACATTCTCTGCATATGTAAGTTGCACAAAGTACTGTGTTATCACTAAACTGTTGACTTGGGAATTTAACCCTTGGTTCACTCCATCTGATAAGAACTGTGTTTCTGAACTGTTGCTGTTTAACCCTTTGTGCATTACCTCTGGTGAGAGCTGTTGGAACTGTTACTGGAACCTTACTGACATATGAACTTGTTGTTGGACTTCACTGAATTAAGCCACAACTGAGATTAACTTGTTCCTGGACCTCCCTGTGTTTTCTGCATACCTGGATCTGACTCTTCACACACCAGCAGTGTGTAAATCCAGCCACGTTACCTGTGCATCAGACTTACCTTGTGGTCACATTTGTGTGAGGACTCCGTCGTAAGAACTTTACCACCCTCGCTATAGAGGTTCAAAGACTTATATATCCGGATTCATATAACTGGACTTGTGTATATATATATGGACTCATTGCATGTCACTACGGGTTGTTTGAATATTGTTTTTGGGTGTTTTGCTGTTTCACAAATACATTATTTGCATTCAAAGAAACCCGTCTCTGATTGTTCATTGCCCCACGCTATCAGAATCCTCGAGTTCCTACAATAGTATTACAGGATACTCCAGCCTAAAAAAGAGGATTCTGCTGGGGCAATGACGGAGACACGGGCAGACAAATTGTTCACCATAGTTAACTCCTTGCAGCAGGAGGTGGCGGCTGCACTCAATCAGATTAGAGACTTGGAGTCTCGGGTTAACCACAATGCACAGGGGTTTGGTCAGGCTCTCCAAGATCTACGTGCTAGGTTAGGAGTCCTGGAGGCCTTACCTACTGAGCCTACCTCATCCACCAGTATGCCCAAATTGCCTCCATTCCGTTTTAATGGTGACCGAAGTCAATTCCGTGGGTTTGTTAATCAATGTATATTATTTTTTGATGTACATGCCTCCTACTACCGGTCTGATAGATCTAAGGTTCTATGTATTATTATGTTGTTGACATCACGTGCACTGGCTTGGGCAAATCCTATGGTTGAAAGTCATGATACCCGTCTAAATAATTTGGACAATTTTCTGGCAGCCATGGCGCAAATGTTCGACGATCCCAACCGCCGTGCTACCGCTGAATCTGCCTTGCTTTCCTTACGCCAGGGGAAACGGTCAGTCATAGAATATGTTACTGAATTTAAAAGGTTAGTGGTGGACACCCAGTGGGAAAACAATGCTTTATTACCAATCTTTAGAAAAGGTTTGTCAAATGCAATCAAGGATGAGCTAGCTCGTTCAGAGTCTCCACAGGAGTTTGAATTGTTTATACAGCACTGTGTACGTATTGATATCCGTTTAACTGAACGCAGACAAGAAAAATGGGCCGCTGTAAATCGCATTACTAATTACTCTCTTCCGTCCAGGGAAACCACAGGCAAAAACCCGCGAGAGGCTGAGGAGGTGCCTATGCAGGTGGACTCACTGCAGAGACGTGAGAATAATGAACGCCGCGAACACCGTCTCCGTGAGCGCTTATGTTTCTATTGTGGTCAATCGGACCATTTCCTCATCAATTGTCCTAAATGTCCTAGGCGACCCAACAAGGTGTTGGCGGTAGTGGGGATTATGATAACACAGACGCTGAGTCTGAAGTTTCGGAAACCAGTCTACATCTAGATGCGGTTTTTCCCCCAATACTGATGCCGACTTCCCCTAAAGATCAAGGGGAGAAATATTCACATTGTTCTCTTCCTATACTGATTCAGTGGGAGGAACAGTGGATATCAAGTTCTGCCATGATAGACTCTGGAGCAGGTGGGAATTTCATGGATTCTTCTTTTGCAAAGGAACATGGTATAAAGACACAACTAAGAGCTTCACCAATCACTATGGAAACGGTGGATGGTTCCCCATTAGTTTCTGGACCAGTAGATCGGGAGACAGTGCCTCTGGAATGTAAGATGGAACCAGACCATCAAGAAACACTTTCATTCATGTTAATATCTTCTCCTCATTTTCCTGTAATTTTAGGAATTCCCTGGTTACGGTCACAAAATCCAATCATCAATTGGGAAACCAAGGAGATAACCTTTCTCCCGAAGTGCAGTTCTACCATCAGTCCAACTGTAGCGGCTCCAGTTACCCAGAACTTGGAAGAGGTGATACAGGTACCTACTCTCCCTCTGATATATCAGGAATTCTCAGACATTTGTGATAAAAGGAAGGCAGATCAACTTCCCCCACATAGACCGTATGACTGCCCCATAGAATTGCTTCCTGGAGCAGCGATTCCTTTCGGCCATGTTTACCCGTTGGCGGCTCCGGAATTAAAATCTTTACGAGAGTATATAGATGAGAATTTAGCCAAGGGGTTTATCCGACCATCTTCTTCACCAGCGGGAGCTCCAATATTCTTTGTAAAGAAGAAGGATGGTACTCTAAGACCCTGCATTGACTACCGGGAGTTAAATAAGGTAACCATTCGTAACAGGTACCCGTTGCCCCTAATTCCAGAATTGTTGGAAAGAGTTCGCCAGGCCAAAGTATTTACCAAATTAGATCTTCGTGGGGCATATAATTTACTCCGTATACGGCCCGGAGACGAATGGAAGACAGCTTTTAGATGCCGGTATGGACATTTTGAATATTTGGTGATGCCATTCGGACTCTGTAACGCTCCTGCTGCTTTTCAACATTTAGCCAACGACATTTTCAGGGATTTATTGGACCAATATGTGGTAATTTACCTTGATGACATCTTAATCTTTTCTGACTCCTTACAGGAACATCAGGAACATGTCAAGACCGTACTTAGACGTTTGAGAGATAATCATTTGTACATCAAACTCGAAAAGTGTGAGTTCCATTGTTCTGAAATTCAATTTTTAGGCTATGTTATCTCGCCTCAGGGATTGAATATGGAGTCCAGCAAGATCCAGGCAATCTTGGACTGGCCGGTACCAGGAAACATTAAGGAGGTACAACGATTCATTGGCTTTGCTAACTTTTATAGACGGTTTATCCAAAATTTTTCAGAAATTGTCCGTCCCATCACTCTCCTCACCAAGAAGGGGAAGAAGTTTGAATGGTCTTCGCAAGCTCAGGAAGCCTTTGATCGCCTGAAGGGTTGTTTTACCACGGCTCCAATATTGATGCATCCGGATCCTGCACAGCCTTTTATCGTGGAGGTGGACGCGTCTGACTGTGCATTGGGAGCCATCCTCTCACAACGTACCGGAGACAAAGGTTTGCTGCACCCGTGTGCCTTCTTCTCTCGTAGGTTATCTTCTGCAGAACTTAACTATGATGTGGCAGATAAGGAACTTTTGGCAATTATTTCTGCCTTTAAGGAATGGAGACACCATTTGCAGGGGGCAACTCAGCAGGTAGTAGTACTCACGGATCATCGCAATTTGGAATTCCTTAAGTCTGCCAGGTGTCTTTCTCCTCGACAAGCTAGGTGGAGTTTGTTCTTGAACCAGTTTAATTTTATTATTTCGTACCGCCCAGGTTCACGTAATGGGAAAGCTGACGCATTATCCCGAATCCATACCGTGGATTCCGTGCCTGGGACCCCGTCGAAGACCATTTGTCGGAGGCCAATTTCGTTGGAGTGCTCCGGAACCGGGACTTGTGGCAGGAGATCAAGCTGGCCTATGACGGTGACGTATTTCTTGCAGCTCCACCTGACAATGTGAATCTTGTCCTTCGGAATGGTGTGTGGCTTAGAGATCGATGTATTTATGTCCCAGAGGCTGTAAGACTTCGAGTTCTCAAATTGGTCCACGACTCTAAATTGGCGTGGTCATAGGGGGGTACAGAAGACGCAGGAATTGTTAACTCGTTTTTTTTGGTGGCCTACCTGCTTGAAGGATGTGAATGACTATGTCCGCTCTTGTGAAGTTTGTGCCCGGTACAAGGTTCCTCGCGTTTCACCTACTGGTCTTCTTAAACCGCTACCTGTACCGTCTCGCCCTTGGGGGTCTATTTCGATGGACTTTATTGTGGAGTTGCCCACCTCTGGTGGTAAAAATACTATTTTGGTGGTAGTAGATCGTTTAACGAAAGCTGCTCATTTCATTCCGTGTGCTGGTCTTCCCTCAGCTACAGAGACAGTAGATCTAGTTATCCAGAACATTTTCCGGCTGCATGGGGTACCAGATGACATCATTTCTGACCGGGAATACAATTTACCTCTAGATTTTGGAAAGGATTTTGTTCTGCGCTCCACATTAATGTTTGATTGTCTTCTGCATACCATCCTCAGACCAACGGGCAGACCGAACGGACAAATCAAACCTTGGAGCAATATCTACGCTGTTACGTCAGTCATTTGCAGGACGATTGGCTGAAGCTACTTCCTCTAGCGGAATTTTCGTACAACAACTCCCAAAGCAGTTCCACGAAGGTAACGCCTTTTTTTGCCAACCTGGGTTATCATCCAAGTATTTTGCCTAGGTCTCCGGTTACGATTTCGGTACCAGCGGTTGAAGACAGAGTGACGGCATTGCAACGTAATCTTGAAGTTTTGAAGGACTCCCTGACCACAGCACAGGAGCGTTACAAGAAGTCGGCCGATAGATTCCGGAAACCAGCACCTATGTATAAGGTAGGAGACTCAGTTTGGTTGTCCACCAAGAATCTAAAATTGGGTGTTCCTTCGCAGAAACTGGGACAGAAATTCATCGGTCCATTCAAGATCACTGGGATTGTGAGCTCTGTTGCCTGTCGGTTGAAGCTACCACGGACTTTAAAGGTACACCCAGTATTTCATGTTTCCTTATTAAAACCAGTCTCTCCTAACACGTTTCAGGGACGTATCGTACCTCCCCCTCCACCAGTGTTGGTTGATGGCGAAGAACAATTCGTGGTACAGGATATTGTTAATTCGAGACTTCATAGAAACCGGCTTCAGTATCTAGTTAGATGGCAAGGTTACTCTCCTGAAAATGATTCTTGGGAACCAGTAAGTAACATCAATGCGCCTCTGAAGATTGCTCAGTTTCATCGGAGATACCCGGACAGGCCT
This sequence comes from Oophaga sylvatica, assembly GCA_033576555.1. Classification (NCBI taxonomy): domain Eukaryota; kingdom Metazoa; phylum Chordata; class Amphibia; order Anura; family Dendrobatidae; genus Oophaga; species Oophaga sylvatica. The sequence goes on along the minus strand of JARQOD010000004.1, from coordinate 339,238,809 downwards.
GGTCCAGGACCGTCCGGAGGCCGTCTTTAGGGGGGGAGTAATGTCAGTATTCCGGGTTTTCTAGGTAACTTTGTCAATGATTTTGCCCTTTGTTAAAATGGAGTTTGCTGTTTTGTGTGCCCTACTTCCTGTTCGTTTGTTTAAAACCTGGCTCAGGTGTTGGCTTCACTGCTGGAGTATTCTGCTTCCGTTTCCCTGCAACCCAGCTGCTTTGTTCCTCACAGATCTTTTGTGTATTTACCAGGAAAGTGCATAACCTTATCTTCAGGTGTTTCTCAGCCACAGCAGTTTCTACCCATGGCTCTGGACATTTTCTGCATATGTAAGTTGCACAAAGTACTGTGTTATCACTAAACTGTTGACTTGGGAATTTAACCCTTGGTTCACTCCATCTGATAAGAACTGTGTTTCTGAACTGTTGCTGTTTAACCCTTTGTGCATTACCTCTGGTGAGAGCTGTTGGAACTGTTACTGGAACCTTACTGACATATGAACTTGTTGTTGGACTTCACTGAATTAAGCCACAACTGAGATTAACTTGTTCCTGGACCTCCCTGTGTTTTCTGCATACCTGGATCTGACTCTTCACACACCAGCAGTGTGTAAATCCAGCCACGTTACCTGTGCATCAGACTTACCTTGTGGTCACATTTGTGTGAGGACTCCGTCGTAAGAACTTTACCACCCTCGCTATAGAGGTTCAAAGACTTATATATCCGGATTCATATAACTGGACTTGTGTATATATATATGGACTCATTGCATGTCACTACGGGTTGTTTGAATATTGTTTTTGGGTGTTTTGCTGTTTCACAAATACATTATTTGCATTCAAAGAAACCCGTCTCTGATTGTTCATTGCCCCACGCTATCAGAATCCTCGAGTTCCTACAATAGTATTACAGCTGCAGACCGTATCCGAGGGCCCATCACAGCATCACGGCACATCGCTAATGCATGCCGATTATGACATGCGTTAGCGATGCGTTACATTATGGCAGTCTATGGGTGCATTAACGAATGCGCTACATCGCGTTAATGCCATGTTGTAAAGCAATCCGTTAGACATTTATAACGCAATCTGAACCTAGCCTTATACAGCCCTAACCTCAACACACCCCTAACCATAATCCCAACCCCACCACCCTAACCGACACCACAACCCTAACCCCACCCTATCCCAAACTCTAGCCCAACCATAACCCTAGCTCTAATACTAGCCCAACCGTAACCCTAGCCCCAACCCTAACCCTATCCCAACCCTAACTCTGACCCCAACCCTAGCCCAAACCCTAACCCCAAACCTAACCCTCGCTATAACCCCAACCATAACCCTAACCCTAATGGAAAAATAACATTTTTTTATTTTATTATTTTTATCTAACGAAGGGGGTGATAAAGGGAAGTTTTATTTACTTTTTTTATCTTGATCACTGTAATAGACTCTATCACAGTGATCAAAATGAACCAATAGGAAAAATCTCCTATTGCTGCGGGTGCTGGCAGATCTTGGTGGCCGCACTGCGCATGTGCTCACCATTTTCTTCCTGGAAGAAGATGCCAAGGGCCTGGGAACACATCCAGAGGGACCAGGGGACACCAGAGGTACTGGGGGGCTCGGGGGACCCCATTTCTCTCTCCTCTGATGTGTTAGATCATATCAGAGGAGAGAAAAATAAACAGGAAATCAGACTTAGACTTTTTTTTTTGCTGTTGCCATTATTCTGAACAAGTGGAATGAAATGCAATCAAAAAGTCGAATGTAAATAAAACTTGTATTGCTGAAAATATCATCTTGTCCCGCAAAAATAAAGCTGCCATTCAGCTCCTTCAGTGGAAAAATATAAAAGCTATATCGCTCAGAAGAGAGCTGTCATGGGGTTACTGCAACAGAGAGGAAATGCACTTCTCCTTTTTTTAATGGTGTTTATTTCTTTTGGCAGAACAGGGGTTAGTCAGCCATGTTGGGAGCTCTCAGCTGATCTCAGTTAGCCATTCCAATCTCCTTTATAATCTGGGCCCTGATTCAAGCCCATGTCAGAGCTAGCATTTTCTGCATGACTTAGGAGGAGAGGTGTTCATATGAGGAGTTTTAGAGGAGTTATCTGTGACTGTTGTTTGGTTTGTAAGTGTGGCAATTCACTTCCCTCCTCTACTTTAGTTTTTCCCCATCCTCCACTCCCTGGTGCATTCCTCTGTTATATGTGAGTGAATATTTGTATGCCTGGTATTTTCAGTTACCCCCTTGTTTGTGTAGCCTTGTTTGTCGGGTTGGTGTACTGCAGTGCACAGTAGTGCTCCTCTTCACTGGGTGGGGGAAGAGAACAGATGGAGGGCTATCTCAGGAGATAAGGCAAGGGTATTGGTCTCAGTGTCTTCACCTTCAGAAGTATTCCGGGTAATAGAGCGAGCTAGGGCTCCCCCCTAGTGGTAGGGACAGGGAAGGAGCCCCTGGTCCCGGGTCACCTGACAGCTGAGTCTTGACAAGAGCAATTCAAAAACATTTATTTTTTAATGTGTAAAAGCGCCAAACATAAAAAAATATATAAATGTGGACTCGCTGTAATCATATTGACCCAAAGGATAAAGGTGGCTTATCATTTTTTCCACACAGTGAACGGCATCAAAAAATCAATTCCTGAATTTGTTTTTAGTTCATTCTGCCACCCAAAAATTGGAAGATATCAATCAAAAAACGTTATGTGACCAAAAATGGTACCAATAAAAACGTCAACTGATCCCGCAAAAAAAAGTCCTCATATGACCCTGTCAGCAAAAATATAGAAAATTTTCAAAATATGGCGATGAAATTTTGCAAAAAAGCGTCTTTTAGTGTGTGATAGCAGCGTAACTGTAATGTATGTAGTACAGTTCATATAGCGTCTTGTGCTTGGGTGCGATGAAAACACAGGAGTCACAGGTTTGATATAGAAAAGTCCTGTATTACTTCATACAAGTTGGCAGAAATAGTCACACAGTTTGCAGACACAGAAACAGGAGACACAGCAGGCCAGAGTAATCCAAGCTCAGCAATCACTCTCCAATACAGATTCAGGATCTTCTTCTCTGTTACCGTAAGTCCATGCAAATGTGGGTCTTTCAAAGAGCAGGGTTCAGAGTCCACAAGTGCTTCAGAGTTCCTCAGTAGGAATAGCTGGAGTACAAGGTCCAAGGCTTACAGGAGTCAAGTCACAGGTTCACTGCAGGCTAGATTCTGAAGCACTGATTGCTCAGCTGTGGCTGCTTAAGAAGCAAAGGAGAGAATCAGGGCGGGAACATGCAAGCTGGAAACTCCATTTTGACTGAGGGCAAGATAGCTGCAGCAAGACAGAAAGTAAAATGGCTGACGAACAAACTGAGTTTCAGGAATATATACATAGAACCTTACATTACTCCCCCCTTAAGGACAACCTCCGGATGACCTCAGACCAGGCTTGTGTGGGTACCTCTGATGAAACTGACGGAGCAAGCGAGGAGCATTAACGTTATTGACCGGTTCCCATGAGTTGTCCTCCACTGGGTAGCCCTGCCATTTAATCAGATATTGTAACTGATTTCTATACAACCTGGAATCTAAAATCCTTTCCACCACAAATTCTTCCTGACCATCGACTAGCACTGGGTCAGGGCAAGGAGAGGAACGTCCAGAAAACGTATTGGGTGTCGCAGCCTTTAGTAGGGATACATGAAAGACAGGGTGGATTCTCATAGTTCTGGGCAGTTGAAGACGACAAGCAACGGCACTTATAATTTTACTGATTTTATAGGGTCCAATGTACTTATGTCCCAACTTAGACGATGGAATCCTTAACTTAAGATTTCTGGTTGACAGCCAGACCAAGTCTCCTACCTTGAAAGCTGGTGCAGGTTTACGAAATTTATCTGCTGCTTTCTTGTACCTTTCTTGAGCCGATTCCAGATTTTCCTTTAGAAGATCCATATTCTTCTGTAAAGACGTGATTCTTTCAGCCACTGCTGGTAAAGGCGTTTCTATGGGAAATCGTGGTAGAATGTTAGGATGATAACCTAGATTAGAGTAAAAAGGAGACTGTTTAGTGGAGGCACTCTGAGAGTTGTTATACGAGAACTCAGCTAATGGAAGTAGATCCACCCAATCATCCTGTAGGTGGCAGATAAAGCAGCGGAGATACTGCTCCAGGGTTTGATTGGTTCGTTCGGTCTGTCCATTAGTCTGGGGATGAAAAGCAGAAGAAATGTTTACTTTAATGTCCAATGCTGCACAGAAATTTTGCCAAAACCTAGAAGTGAATTGCACCCCTCGATCCGAAATAACCTCATCCGGTACTCCATGTAAGCGAAACACATCTTTAATCATCAAATCTGATGTCTGTTTTGCAGTGGGTAAGCCGACACAAGGGATAAAATGAGCTGCCTTTGTTAGACGGTCAACCACCACTAGAATGGTGTTCTTCCCCTGAGAGGTTGGTAACTCCACAATGAAGTCCATAGAAATGGATCCCCACGGGCGGGACGGGGTGGGAAGAGGCTGTAACAGACCAGTTGGTGAGGAGCGAGGTGTTTTGCATCTTGCACAGACCTCACATGAAGTGACATAATTCAAACATCCTTCCTGCAAGTGGGCCACCAAAAGAAACGAGAAAGAAATTCCTGTGTCTTTAGAATTCCTCTATGCCCAGCTATCTTGGAATCGTGAATGAGTTGCAATACTCTTAATCTGACTGTTTCAGGAATATACAGACGTTGTCCCTGAATCCACACACCATTCTTAAAGACAAGACTTACGTCCCTTGGGGGTTGTGCCAAAAAGGAATCCGCATGGTATGCTTCCTTGATGTCCTTAAGTAGGTCTTGATTATGAATTACTCCTAGGAATCTAGAGTCAGGAAGAATAGTCTTAGGAGGAGTAATTGGACGTGTCTCTGCTGAGTAAATCCTAGAGAGTGCATCAGCCTTTCCATTGCGCGATCCTGGTCTATAAGAGATGATAAAATTAAATTGGTTTAAGAAAAGATTCCAGCGAGCCTGGCGAGGAGTCAGGCACTTAGCCGACCTGATAAACTCAAGGTTACGATGGTCTGTCAGGACGACTATTTGCTGTGCAGCTCCCTGAAGAAGGTGTCTCAATTCTTTGAAGGCGGCAATAATGGCCAACAACTCTCTATTGCCCACATCGTAGTTCCTCTCAGCCGAAGACAACTGCTGGGAAAAGAAGGCACAGGGATGCAAGACATTCTTCTCACCTGTTCTCTGAGAGAGTATAGCTCCAACGGCACAGTCTGAAGCATCCACCTCTATTATGAAGGCAAGCTCGGGGTTGGGATGTACTAGGATAGGTGCAGTGGTAAATTTATCTTTTAGACGGGAAAATGCTTCCTGGGCTTGGGGAGTCCAGGAAAACCTAGACTCTTTCCGGGTAAGTTGAGTGATAGGTGACACTACCTCAGAGAAATTTCTAATGAAACGTCTATAGAAATTGGCAAACCCGATGAAGCGCTGTACCTCCTTCACATTTCTAGGACTTGGCCAATCCTTGATGGCTTGGGTTTTGCTTCCATCCATACTAATTCCTTGTGTAGACAGTACATACCCCAGAAATTGAATTTCGGTCCTATGGAATTCACACTTTTCAAGTTTGATGTAAAGATGATTTTGTCTTAGACGTTCCAAGACCATTCTCACATGTCCATGATGTTCCTCTGTGGAAGTTAGAAAAAATTAGAATATCATCCAAATAAATTACCACGAATGTATCTAGGAGATCCCTGAAGATGTCATTCACCAAGTGTTGGAAAGTGGCTGGGGCGGTACTCAGACCAAAAGGCATAACTAGATATTCAAAGTGTCCATAGCGTGACCTGAATGCAGTATTACATTCATCCCCAGGTCTAATACGGACTAAGTTATAGGCCCCACGAAGATCTAGTTTAGAAAAAATTTTGGCATGTCGCACTCTCTCCAATAACTCAGGGATTAAAGGCAATGGATAACGGTTTCTAATAGTAACCTTATTGAGTTCCCTATAGTCTACGCATGGTCTCAGAGATCCATCTTTCTTCTTTATAAAGAAGATGGGTGCACCTGCAGAAGATGAAGAGGGGCGTATGAAGCCCTTGGCTAGATTTTCATCTATGTAATCCTTTAAAGCCTTTAGCTCGGGCCCCGCCAGGGGGTAGATCTTACCAAAAGGTATCTCTGCTCCAGGCAATAATTCAATTGGACAATCATATGGACGGTGAGGAGGAAGCTGGTCAGCGTTCTTCTTGTCACATAAATCCACATAGTCCTGGTATACAGCTGGTAGTTCAGGGACTGACATGATTCCTTTAGGAACAGAGCAAGCTGAAACTTTTGGACTCATCTGTTTCTCTGGAAAGTGTAATTCCTTGGTCTCCCAGTTAATGGTAGGATTCTGAGCCTGCAGCCATGGTAGCCCTAGAATAATGGGAAAGTGGGGAGAAGAGATAAGCATAAAGGACAGTTTCTCTTGATGATCTTTACCCATAAGAACCCTGGAAGGCTCTGTTTCCTGATCCACTGGTCCAGAGGTCAGCAGGGAGCCATCCACAGTTTCCATCTGTACTGGAGTAGCCTTCTTCACTGAACGTATTCCCTGTTTCAGAGCAAAGGAGACATCCATAAAATTTCCACTTGCCCCTGAGTCGATCATAGCAGAGCTAGACACCCAAGCTGAGTCAACCCAGAGTTTGATGGAAAGAAAGCAATGAGAATTGTTTTTTTACAACTCAGCTGGGACACCGCTGAGGAAACTTGAAAAATGGCAGCGTTTACACAGTCAACGTCCTCAGAGGTAACGGAGTTTAAGTCAGAGAAATCAAGATCTGTTGCTGCAGATCTCTCTGGAGCCTGAGGCTCGGACCTGACAGATCCCCTCTCGCAACACTCACAATGAATGAGTGCTGCAGTAGTCTTACGAGAACGGCTGGGGCAGTTTATAATGAAGTGCCCTGACTTACCACAATAGAAACATAGATTCTCCTTAAAACGATGTTCCTTGCGTGCATCACTAACCCGTCGTTGTAAAGAGTCTACCTGCATGGGTTCAGGTTCAGGTTCCCGTGTAATCCTACTCAAAGGTTCCTTAGCTGGAGAGGAAGGTAGGAAAAGGTTAGTACGATTGCTTTCGAACCATCTCTCTTGCCTGCGTTCAGTCAGACGAGTATCAATACGGATGCAGTAGTTAATAAAGTCACCTAACGCAGTGGGAGGGTCGGCACGAGCAAGTTCATCCTTAATCAGTGGAGATAACCCCTTTCGAAAAATAGATTTTTTGGCGGAACTGTCCCAGGTGGTATCAAGGGCCCATCTCCTGAAATCCAAGGCATATTCAGCTACCGAGTGCTTACCTTGGCGCAAAGCTAACATGGCTGCTTCAGCTGTTGCACCTCGATTGGGGTCATCAAACACCTGCCCCATGGCTGAAATAAAATCATCAAGGTGATTCAAACAATCATCCTCAGTCTCAATCAGAGGGTTTGCCCACATTAAAGCCTTGTTGGTAAGCAACATAATTATAGTAAGCACCTTAGATCGTTCAGTGGGAAATTGTGAAGCATGTGCAGAAAAAAAAAGATTGCATTGATTAATAAATCCCCTGAATTTCTCACGTTCACCGCCAAAACGAAAAGGGGGCAACTTGGGAATCCCAGCACTCGGGGCTACGGCAGGAGCCTGGACTCGCCCCTCTAGAACCTCAATCCTGGCTCGCAAATCCTGGTCTGTCCAACCACTTGCAAATTGTGATTATTGAGGTCCTGTAGATTTGTAAAACGGGTCTTTATATTCTGCAAATCTGCAAGGATATTATCAGTCACTCCGCAAAGTTCCTTTATGCGGGCCTCCATTTTCCAGATCTTTTAAGACAGGATTACTGGAAGAAGAGGAGAGAAAAAAAACAATAGTGTTCACCTGTGGCAACACTGCAGAGAGAAAAAAAAAATTAAGGGAACTGCTCACCTGGAATGGTTGTGAGAAGTCACAACCACTATCATCACAGAAAGTTTCAACCAGACATCTGATATCCAGAGTTACAGCAGACAAAAAGAGAAAAGAAAGGAAAAAAAAAAAACAATAGTGTTTACCTGTGGTAACACTGCAAAAAGAAAAAACTTAAGGGAATTGCTCACCTGGAATGGTTGTGAGAAGTCACAACCACTGTCATCACAGAAAGTACAACCGGACGTCTGATATCCACAGTACAGCAGACACAGCCTTCCAGACCCAGCAGACACTAACGTTTTGGCTTCAGAATCTTGTAATGTATGTAGTACAGTTCATATAGCGTCTTGTGCTTGGGTGCGATGAAAACACAGGAGTCACAGGTTTGATATAGAAAAGTCCTGTATTACTTCATACAAGTTGGCAGAAATAGTCACACAGTTTGCAGACACAGAAACAGGAGACACAGCAGGCCAGAGTAATCCAAGCTCAGCAATCACTCTCCAATACAGATTCAGGATCTTCTTCTCTGTTACCGTAAGTCCATGCAAACGTGGGTCTTTCAAAGAGCAGGGTTCAGAGTCCACAAGTGCTTCAGAGTTCCTCAGTAGGAATAGCTGGAGTACAAGGTCCAAGGCTTACAGGAGTCAAGTCACAGGTTCACTGCAGGCTAGATTCTGAAGCACTGATTGCTCAGCTGTGGCTGCTTAAGAAGCAAAGGAGAGAATCAGGGCGGGAACATGCAAGCTGGAAACTCCATTTTGACTGAGGGCAAGATAGCTGCAGCAAGACAGAAAGTAAAATGGCTGACGAACAAACTGAGTTTCAGGAATATATACTTAGAACCTTACAGTAACATAAAAAAAGATATAAATCTGGCATCGCTGTAATCGCACAAATCTAATCACTTATACTGCACGAGGAATGGCGTAAAAAAATAGGTAAAACCAATTCTTCACCTGCTGTTGATTTGTTAATTCTGTCTCCCAAAATGCGTAGTAAGGCTCTGCCCACATTTATCCTGTGCTCTATGCTGAGCTCTTACACAGGGAATTCCATGTAAATCTCTGAAATACGTGATTCAGACGGGACACCCAAATGGAGATTTCTTATAATGAGTCAGTGTGAACGCCATGTGGCATATGATCTAGTGGTGTCCAGAGTAACTCTGCTCCCTCATTGTAGTATTTGGATCCGTTGGGGATTTCATCTGAATCACTTCATTCGGAGATTTAGATGGAAACCTCCATGTAAGTGCTCAGCGTAGAACACAGGATAAATGTGATCCAAAATGTTGTGTAAAATATTCCCAATAAAAGCTTCAACTCAATCCACAAAAAAAGCAAGTCCTCACTCAGTTTCGTCATCCATCAATGGAAATATAGGGGGCTTTCATGTTACTGACAAAGGCTCTGGAAAAGTGCTGTGGCTCCTCGCCCCCAAAAGAAATCCAGCAAATGCTCCTCTCCCTTCTGAACCTGCATAGCGTGCCTAAATCTGTAGCGATGAGAGCCCACTTAACTTACGGTGTCCATGTCTCCAGCAGCATAAGCTTGGCACAATGTATGGGTATTACAATGTAGTGGGCACTACAACATACTGGGCACGGCAATGCATGGGCACTACAATAGCAGATTTGCAATTTTCACTCAGCAACATTCACTGCTGTTTGTTTCTGACAAACACCCATGGAGTCAAAATCGTCACTGCTACTGTAGATAAATTGCCAGATGGTGTGATTTTCAAAATGGACTCACTTGAGGGGGGATTCTGCTCTTCTGGCACTGTGGCGCTTTGTATATATGGATATCATGATTAAGAATTAGGTTAAAATGCGTCGATCTTTCCTGTGTGCCAGTGCCCGACAATATGTGTCTGTCATTTATTTTTATAACATTCAAATAAAAGTTATTTTTCACCTACCTCCGCCCATGGATCTTCCCCTTTTCCTTTTTATATATGGAGTCCACAAACTTTCCTATGATAATTTGTTAATTTGTTCTCCATGAGTCAAATAGCGCTCCTTCCGTTCTGAGTAACGTTGTGTGGCTAAGCAGTACTGTACAGATCCATATGGGACATTGCCACGTTAAGCAGAAATTGTGTGACAAAGTTGATGCCATTTTTACCCATTTTCCCATGTGACAATGTAAAATCTGGGGTTAAAACATAATTTTTTGTGTCAAAAATGTAATAATTTTTTCTTCTCCGCCCAAGAATATAAAATTCTGTGGTCCACCCATGGTGTCAATATGATCACTGTGCCTCTAAAATAATTGAGAAGTGTAGTTTTGTAAAATAAGGTCATTTATGGGGGTTGTGCTGTTCTGGCACCTCAGGGGCTCTCCCAATATGACATGGCACCCGAAAACTAGAATGACAAAATCTGCACTATAATATGGCGCGCGCTCCTCTTCTAAGCTTTGCACCGTGCCTCAAAAGTAGCTTTCAAGCACATGTGAAGTAATGGCATACTCAGGAGAAATTGCGTAACATATTTTGTGGTCCATTTTCTCCTATCATCCTTTTGAATATTTAAAACTTGGGGCCAAAGTAACATTTTAATAGAAAAAATGGTAATTTTCCATTGACTCAGCCCAATTCTGTGAATCACCTGATAGTTAAAAAATGCTCACTACTCCGCTAGATGAATTCAAGAAGTGTAGTGTCCAATTTGGGTCAGTTGACGGGGTTTCTGATGTTTTGGCATGTTATGGGCTCTTCAAATGTGACATGGCACCCACAATCTGTTCCAGCCAAAATTGCGCTCCAGAATACAATTGGCGCTATCTTGCAAGCCCTGCAGTGTGCCCAAACAGTAGTTTCCATCACATATGAGGTATCCGAGTACTCATGATAAATTGCATAATTAACTGTATGGTCCTTTTTCTCCTGTTACCCTTGTGAAAATGAAAAATTTGAGGCTGAAACATTTTTGAGGGAAACATTTTTTGTCTTCATTTTCATGGCTCAACATCCTAAACTTCTGTGAAGCACCTGTGGGTTCAAGGTGCTCACTACACCTGTAAATAAGTACCCTGAGGGATGTAGTTTCCAACATGGAGTTACTTGTGAGGGGTGTTCACTGTTTAGGCACAGTATTCCCCCGAATTATGCGCTTCAAAAGTCAAATGGCACTCCTTCAATTCAGAGCCCTGCCGTGCACCCAAAAGTAGTTTTCCAACACATATAGGGTATCGGCATATTCAGGAGAAATTGCCAACTGATATGGAAATTTAATTAGGATAAAAATATCCTGTGTTTGCTGCTTGCCATGTCCAAATCTCTATATAATGTCTTTTTGAGCGCTCAGAACGAAATGAGGACTGTCCACACGAAAGTGTCAGTATAACAGTTCGTCAAAGACATACATTTATTATTCATTCAAGGTTTTATACGTTTACAAAAAGGGGCTGGTTAGTCAATTAACATACAATTAAAAGCTGCTAGATTATTGGCTGTTCTAGTGTAAATATGATAATTATGATAATCATGATTAAAAGAGCTGAAGTTGCAGAATTATTGTTTATATTCTTGTGACCTAGTTGCCTTGCATAACTATAATGTAAACAACAGATATCAATAGGACATTTTGTACTTCATGCATTTGTTCCTTTACGAAGGTCTTATGAAGGCCAGATTTCTTTAAAACGACTGATTATATCTGGCCTAGAAATATGTGAGCACAAGGTTTTTTTTAGCAAGTGAGATCTATCTAACTGTGAACTGTGAATACATATATGTGAATATACTTTGAATATATATGGAAGACATATATATTTCCATGACAGTCCCCCCTTAGATACCACTTGCCCTAAAAACCTGCTCCTGGCCCAAAGCGCTGCAACTCTTTTGTGCTGCCGGTGAGTTGAGACACCCCTAGTACATGCCTCCCCCACCGAATACAGACTTTTCGCAAATGGGCGGTCAGGAGGACTGTCCCTGTCGGGGGTTTATGTGTTTGCAATCATAATCTCATAGTTGATATGATGTTTCATCAAGGATGTGTATTCTCAGTCTGGAGGTAGTTCGGAGATCTGGTCAAGCCAGGCAGTTCCATCCGGACTGGTGCGAGGTCCAAGATGGTGAGTGGCATCAAATTGGTTGTCTCCTGAACAGTTTTTTCCATTATCCTGCGGATACAAGGAATTACACAGCAACCAGTAATTAATGCAAAAATGAGAACCCCCATAATGGCTGTCCCAACCTGTGCCAACATTTTCTGCCACCCACTCATCCACCCAAAGTATCGATCCCATGGGTCAGTGACACCTGAGTTCTGTTTCAGTTCCTCTGATAACTCAGTAAGTTTCTGTATTGCCATTGTGACTTTACCATTTGGGCCAGTGTTGTCTGGGATGTAGGTGCAACAGGTGTCTTTGATCATTTTGCAAACACCTCCTTTCTCAGCTAGAATCATATCCAAAGCCATTCTATTCTGGAATGCCATAATGGAAGTGGGGCCTAACTGTGCTGCCAAACCTTTTACAGCATCTATGGTGAAGTTAACAAATCTCTGCTGGTTATAATAGATGTAATTTATCCAATCAACATTTTTGTTTATAGTTACTAGTGGCAATAGTGACTCAAATCCTGCTTTAACTTGGTCTCTGGCCTTGAACTCATCAGGTAGGTCATCTGGTCATCTGTCTGGTCAGTCAGAGCATCCACGACATCCTTCATGGCTTAGGTGTCTCTCCTGGTATGGGAGCTTCCTTGCAATGCGATACGTGGATTCAAACAGGCTTTCCCTCTAGTTACACAGAGGTTGATGTCATCTGGGGCTCTTGGACAGGATCATCAAATCTGGCAGTGAGGAGAAAAACTCGAGAATGGACATTAGTTTTTGACCAATTCAATTACATAAGTGTTATGATTTGGTAGCTGAGGAGAGCAGGCAAAAAAAGTAATACACCAGAGAGGTTGGAATCTATGGGATTGCAGTACCCTGACTAACCACCACAACTAAAGGCAGCCGTGGAGTGTTCCTACGTTGGTCCTAGACGCCTCGTCACAGCCTGAGAAGCTAACTACACCTAAAGGTAGGAAAAGGAAAGCTATCTGCCCCGGAGCAGATCCCCAAAGAACATAGGAAGCCCCCAAACATGTAATGGCGGTTAGACAAGAGGAAATACAGACACAGACAGAAAATAGTATGAGCAAACGTTGGGGCCCAAACTTCCTAAATAGAAAAGGATAGGAAAGGCACTTACTGCAACCCAAAAAAACCCCTGAAAAATACCAACTCTACTAATTACAAAAACACCTGAGATCACACGACCTCTACCACCTAAATTAGTTCTCTGGTGTAACAAAAACTAAACAGCAACCACTGAAAAAACTGGAAAAGGCAAATGAACAAACAGTGGCTGAACTAAACTGAGAGGAGCATAAGCCCCCGAAGGGGACCCGGCAGACCCCCACAGAAGTGCAGGACAAAATGCAGGCACCAAAAAACTAAAAGAAGAAAATGTCTTATCTGTTAGCAGAAGATGCAGGCACGAAACAGCTTTTCTGGGTCTCTGGGAGTGTGCCTTATGCTAAACAGTGCAATAGGGAGTGTGTCATGCCATGGTTTGCGTGTCTCTTGGGCAATTTTTCAGCATTCTATTCTTAAGTGTTTCGTTCAGTTTTTCTACCTTCCTGCTGCTCTGGGGGTGGTAAGGAGTGTGTAGGCCTAAATCTGACCCTACTGCTAATCGGGTCTTGTGTGTCAGATTTGCTGTGAATGCGGGTCCCTGGAACCCCGTATCTGCACACTATTTTCCGAAAGTAGCTTCTTTGCAGTAGTCTTTGCTGACTTGGAAGGCTTCTGTTCATCTTGAAAATACTTCTTTTGACCACAATAGCGTATTTGAATCCTTCACTTGGCGATATCTGGATGTGGTCTATCTGGATCCTTTGAAGCTGGTAGAGTGGTCTTTCCAGATGAGGTGAGGGGGACTTTCTTCCATACGTCCAGGCTTGCATTTGCCGCAGGTCAGACAGCTGCTGGTGAATTTGGCTGTTAGGGTGGAGATCCCTGAAGTGAAAACAGTAAGCACCAATCAGATCATTCATCTGTGTCTTTGATATGTGGATGTGGGTCCATGTACCCATTGGACCACCATAGGGTGCATACTTTGTGGTAGGCAGAGTTTGAAGTCTATTATTGATAGCCTTCCTTCTTCACGTGTTGCTTTTTTCGCATTCAGCTCTTTTCCTTTTGGAGCTTGGTCTTGTAACTTCTTGAGCAGATCCCAGGACGTCTTTTTGTCAGGTTTCTTGTCTTCAGTCGTCATGTAGTAGCCGTCCGGCTCTACGACCTCTCCCACTTCTCCATGTTGTCTTCCTTTGGCTGCTTCTTTGGCTGCCATGTCCGCCATGTTATTGCCTCATGCCTCTTCTGTTTTCAGTTTTCCATGCACTTTGATTTTTCAAATTGCCACCATTTTGGAAGTTGGAGTATACCCAGTAGGTCCCTGAAGGCTCCATGATGCTTCACGGTTGTCCCGTTTGCTATGATGAAGTCCCTTGTAGCCCAGATGGGTCCAAAGTCGTGTGCTATGCCATGCGAGTACCTGTTGTCCGTGTAGATGTTTGCAGTCTTGCCTTCTGCCATCTGGCAGGCCTTCGTCAGCGCTATCAATTCTGCTTCCTGGGCTGACAGGCTAGGTGACAGACTTCTGGACCACAGGATTTCTTGATTGCTGGTCACTGCACTTCCTGTGTTGAAACTTCTTCTGGAGCCATCCAAGTATCCCCCCTTGTGAGTGGGAGTAGAGTGGCCGGGCTGAGGACTGTAGGTCTGGAGACAGTGACATTATGACAAAGGCTATAGAGGCGCCACAAAGATGCCTGGCGGTGGAGAGATTACTGTTGGTTGAGCTTGATTGAAGATTGCCAAGATGTCATGTGGAGTGAGAGTTTCCAGTGGCTGTCCAAGAGTGATTTCAGCAACCTTGTCCAGGAGGGTGTGTGCTGCAGATACTGCCATCAGGCAGGAGGGTGCTCTTCTTGCAACTGGATCCAAGCGGGCTGAGAGGCAGCCTAAAAGTCTCTGTTTTCCCCCGTGAATCCGTGCCAGGACTCCAGTAGCATGATCTTCTTTCTTCCATCAGGTAGACGGAAAGACTTTTCATAGTCAGGTAGGCCTGGTATTGGCGCTGAGACTGTGGAGTTCTTCCAATCTCCTGAATGGGTTGAAGGCTGCGTCTGATAGAAGGAGCGGGGTTGCGTTGATGCAAGCGCACAGAGGCTGCATTAGGACTGAGGCATCAGGGATCCAGGTTCTGCAATATGACACTAGACCAGGGAAGGCCTGCAGCATTCTTGGAGTTGTTGGGGGAGCCATCTTCTCCACAGTGGTCTTCCAGTCTTTTGACATGTGTTTCGTCTTGTGGGCAATACAGTGTCCCAGGGATGTAACTTGCTTCTGGCATCACTGGACTTTGTTCTTCCAGACCTTGCGTTGCTGTTCTTCCAGATAGAGTAGGAGAGACAAGGAATAGACTGTGCAGGTGTTGATGTCAACCACACAAAATAGAAGGTCATCCACGTGTTGTAGAAGAGTGACTCTTGCATATTCTGCAATCCAGTTGACGAGGATGGAGGACATTGTCTTGGTGAAACTTAAAGGGCTTGTTTTGAGCACCTTGAGGCAACATTGTCCATATGCACTGCACTGGTGCGTGAAAGCAGGCCTCCAGGTGGAGGGGAAACACTGAAGAAGGTACTGGCCAGGTTGATCACCGTGAATACCGTTGCGGTGACTGGGACTCTTGAGAGCAGAGTGTGATGGTTCAGCACTGTTGGGGTTTCAAATACCGTAGCCTCTTTCGCGGCCTCCAGGCCTTGCACCATTCTGAACTCAGTGGGGTTTACAGTCTTTTTCTTCACTGTGGAAAGCTGGGATTGATTCCGATGGGCGAGGCAGCCCAGTTTGGCCTTGTCCTTCAGTATGCGGCAGGGGACTCCCATCTGCTGGTGCAGAGCTGGCGGGAAAACAAGCCGTCTACTAGGGTCCACATCATGAGAGATGACGACCAGCTGGCTTTCTTGTTCTCCACCAAGACAGTCACTGTGTTAGCACCTGCTCTGGTCACAGGGGGTCTTCTTGTTGGGACGTCTCCTTAAACGGCTGCTTTTTTCTCAGCACGGGCCATCAGTAGTTTCTTTTTCTCCAGCTCGGTCTCAGGTCAGTATTTGTGCACAAGTTTGAAGAGCTGAGTGGCCTTGTTCTGGTCTAGGGCCTGGGTGAACTGGTTGATTGCAGGGGGCACCTCCTGGTGCTTGCAAAAGATGAACCTCTGGCGTTAGAGCTGGATGAGGTGTTGCCATTCCATGAAGCGAGTAGGGTCCTTCTTGAGTTGAATATCCTGGCCAATGTCAAAGTTCTCAGGCCGTCTTCTTAGGCAAGCTCACTTAGACCTTCAGTTGGTCAGAGACATCTTGACCCTGGGTGATGGAGTGGCTTTTCTGGTACTATGTCCAGCACCTCCTGTGATAGGTCTGCAGTGTGGTTGTTTGAGGTTCCTGTTTCTTCTTGGGTCAGGGGTGAAGAAAGTGTCATGGTCCCATCTTCCTGGAACACTCTGGTCGCTTTCAGCTTCTGCAGTAGGTCCACTCCCAATAGGTTGAGGGTGCAGGTTTTTTTTTTACACAACAAACTGGGACATGATGGAGTGTTCTGGCTGAGTCCACACGCTCAGGGGCTTCATAATCTGGAAATATCTGACTTGACCATCAATTCCCATGCAGGAAGCAGAAGATTCTGATAGGTAGGTGAGGTTGCGGAGTTCCACAAGAAAAGATATGACTACGCCATCCACTCTCAGGATATTGGTCCCACTGGTGGGGTTCCTTGTGGACTTGGTGTGCTCTTGTCCTATGGACGGGGTTCTTCACTGCTTTCTGTGTTTCTTCCTTGGCTTGCTTCTCTAGACAAAGTGGTGGGTCGTAGGGGTTCTCTGCAGCGGTTCCGGTAATGGCCAAGCTTGCCACATTTGTAACACTTGACATTTCTTCTGTCTTTAAAACGTGGTTGGCCATCTGGCTCTGAGACCACCATCAGGGGAGCTGTTTTGCGCACTCCTGGCTGGGATTCTATCCCTTTTGCGACTGTGAGAAGGGTGTCCATTGCTATTGACGTGTACTCAGGCCTGGCTGCTACCAGTGGTTTCCTGATTGGTTCTCTCAGTCCATGCACAAAAGCCTGTGCCAACATCCGTCTGTGTGTCTGATCATGGGTAATGAGGCCCAAATCTTGAAACACTTGCATTACTCTGTCATGGAACTTCTCCACAGACTCTGTCTTGTCTTGACTCGTGACATGTAGGCTGAGAGTTTGTCCTGTCAGTCTGCTTTTGGCCCATTCTCTGAGTTGCTCAATTAGCTTTGGTCCTGTCTCTCAGGCATACGCATCTAACTCTGTTGGAAGCTTGAAGTGTTCTCTCATAATTGGCCAGAATGCATCACCTGCTTTTATTTCCATTACGGTCCAGAGATCAGTCCAGGCTGCTGCATACGTTCGCTGGATCTGCTGCATTTTTTGGCAAAATGGCATGGGGTGTATCCCTGGGTCTGGCAGCATACTGATCACCTGGCTTGGGATGAAGGGCTCATAGGATGGTGCCTCTACCTGTCCCTGCTCTATTGGTGCTTGTGTGTTTTCTTCCCTAGTATTGGGCAGCATGTGTGACGTTGCATCTTCATGTTCATCAGATAAGAAGTGACATGGTGTACTTGGTGCATACACTGGGTGAGATTTGGGCTTTTAAAGTTGTCTTGCTGCATGGGATTTCCCACTTCCTTGCTGAGGCTGCGCTCCAGAATACAATTGGCGCTATCTTGCAAGCCCTGCAGTGTGCCCAAACAGTAGTTTCCATCACATATGAGGTATCCGAGTACTCATGATAAATTGCATAATTAACTGTATGGTCCTTTTTCTCCTGTTACCCTTGTGAAAATGAAAAATTTGAGGCTGAAATATTTTTGAGGGAAACATTTTTTGTCTTCATTTTCATGGCTCAACATCCTAAACTTCTGTGAAGCACCTGTGGGTTCAAGGTGCTCACTACACCTGTAAATAAGTACCCTGAGGGATGTAGTTTCCAACATGGAGTTACTTGTGAGGGGTGTTCACTGTTTAGGCACAGTATTCCCCCGAATTATGCGCTTCAAAAGTCAAATGGCACTCCTTCAATTCAGAGCCCTGCCGTGCACCCAAAAGTAGTTTTCCAACACATATAGGGTATCGGCATATTCAGGAGAAATTGCAAAACAAATTTTGTGGTTCATTTTCTCCTGTTACCCTTGTGAAAATGTAACATTTGGGGTGAAAGGAATATCTTTGTGTGAAAAAATTAAAATTTGCATTTTTTTCTTTCCACATTGGTTTAATTCCAGTGAAGCACCTAAAAAATTAATAATCTTCTTGAATGTGGGTTTGAGCACTATGAGGGCTGCAGTTTTTAAAATGGTGTCACTTGAGTATTTTCTGTCATATAGGCCCCTCAAACTCATTTCAAACGGTTTTGTAAACTTTGTTGGAAACCCTTCTAACTTCCTAACAAAAAAATATCTTTAAAAAATTATGCTGATATAAAGTAGACATGTGGAAAATGTGATTTATAAATTATTTTTTACAGAATAACTAACTGGTCTGGTTTAAGGATATAAAAATTGAAAGTTTTAATATTGTGAAATTTTCACCCAAAATCCGATATTTTTACAAATAAACGCAAAAACGTTCTACCTAATTTTTCCACTAACATAAAGCACAATGTGTAATGGAAAAACAATGTCCGAATCATTGGGATTCGTGAAAAGCGTTCCAGATTTATTACCACATAAAGTGACACTGAAAAAAATTGTAAAATTTGGCCTGGTGAAAACAGGCTTCAGGGCAAAAGGGTTAAAGAGATCCTTCCACCAGTTTTATCATGGAAGACTGGTCACATCATGGAATAATGACTGCAGAGCTGGATAAAATGTAGTTTTTATTTTCTCATCTCTATTGCAAAGATATTAAAGGGAATCTGCCACCGCCATCAGGGCTTATCTACAGCATTCTGCAATGCTGTAGATAAGCCGCCGATGTCACCTGAAAGTGAAGAAAAACGAATTACACTATACTCACCCAGGGGCGTTCCGCCGTACGGTCGGGTCCGATGGGCGTCGCGGTCCGGGGCCTCCCATCTTGTAGCGAAGCCGGCCTCTTCTTTCCGTCCCATCGCGGCTCCTGCGCAGGCGCACTGCTCTGCCCTGGTGAGCGCAGAGCAGAGTACTGCAGTGCACAGGCGCGGGAAAGGTCAGCGCCTGCGCACTTGTCATTACAAACATTTCTTGCAGCTCTCCTCTTACAGCACTGTCAACTTTGATGTACTCCCCTCCTGCTACATTGACTGCAGTGAAATGAGATTTGCAAGAATAGTTTGTAATGATATACAGCGCTGCTCTACTCCCCTACCCAGTTTGTAATCACAGTGTAGATACTGAAAGTGAGATTAGAGCAGTGCATTATAACATGTTTTACACAGAGAAATTTGGGCCTGACATTCTCTTGGGGTGGGTTCTTTTTTTTTTCTCTGCATGACGCCTCCTGCTTAGGATTGATCAAAGTCATGGATTGTAAAAAGACTAATCTCTGCTAATGCCCCCTCTTAGAGAAAACTAGAATCGACTCTTTTCAAGCTAGCATTTCTGCAACTGAAATAAAAACATTATTTTATTGTTAATGTTTTATACTGCTTTTCAGTCACTATTCCATGATGTGGTTAGTTTATCTGGATAAAGGTCCACTTTACGTGTACTCAATTTCCACCCATTCAGCCTGACCGCTTCAGTTTGTACAGAGCAGGGAGATCTCAGCAGCAGCAAGGAGGAGGATCAATGAGGAATTGTCAATCAGTCGAGGTGGGCCGAGAGCAAGTTAAACTATTTCAGTGGAGAGATGATAGACTGCTTAGGCTGGTATATCCTTTTGTTTATAATGTTATGCTTCGGAAATGGTTATTTATTGAGATAATGCTTTTATTTTAGGGTATGTACATGATCAGATTCCATTCATTTTACCCGTGGCACACAGGAGGTGATTACAAACATCTTTGCAATGAGAAAGACCTTAAGATGCTTCCTTGGGTTCGAGAATTCAAGTAAGCAATTACTGTTTTTAGGTGATGTGTAAGTAAATTTTCTTGAAAATGTAGTATACACAGTTGTGGTCAACATTATTGGCAATGTTGAGTACTAGGTAGACCATGTAAAATATGTCCTGAAATACAAGCAGATTAACTATAAACATTGTATGTAAACTTTAGTTTGGTCCAGAAAAATACACAACAAAAACATAACAAAATGAAAGCTTAACAGGAAAAAAACGTATAAATAGAGACTTTAATGATTAACACCTTACCTCAAATGAACGCAATGGTACGATTAGATTGTAGGGGATTTCCTGCAATTGGGGGTACAGTTAGGTCTCAGGGATGGCATGGGCACATGAGTTGTGCCTGTGTCATCTGAAGTTGGAGCTGGCTGTTATGCATAGCTGAGCTACTTCTGGGTGTGATGTGACTCGGCCTAGCACTACTTCAGTCCCTAAGATGCCAATGTCACTAACGATAGAGACATGTGAGGAGATTGACAGGAGGGCGATCACTCATTTTTGACATTGTGGGATACGATTTGTTGCTATGGTAACCAGAGGCCTCACAATTAGAGAAGAGCGAATTTGTTCGGATTTTGGCCCCCAAGCTGATTTTGACATATTCGAGCCATATTTGAACACTATTCGTGACGAACATTTGTCTTATGATCAGTTCCAAACATATTCGGTAATTTTCTTTACCCATTGAGTCTAATGACGTTCGGCTGTGTTCGACAACTATTGCAAAAACAATATTTGATTCCGATCGTATGCAGAACCGAATCCAAACAAATTTGCTCACCTTTACTCACAATGGCCTCTGAGTCTTTAATATCTCTCCGCCTATCAGATCCCACCACAGGCAGCGACAGTCAGACACTGACAGGCTAAACAATGCAATGTACAAATTTGGTAATGTCATGAGCATATTGACCCACAGAACAAAAATGACATATCAATTATACCTAGCTAAGAATGATGTATAAAAAGAATAATGAAAGTGCTGTTTATTTGTTCAAATTGCCTCCCAAAGAGTAAAAAAAGTAACCAAAAAGTCGCATCTTCTACAAAGTGACGCCAATGGAAAGTGAAGCTTATCAGGGAAAAAAATTAAGCCTTCATAGAGCTCCACTGATGGAAAATTCTGAAACTTATAGCTCTCAAAATATTAAAAACACAAAAACAAATGTTTTCAAAAGAGTCTATTAATTTTCAAAAGTAATAGAAAATAAATAAATCCATCTATTTGGTTTGCCATATTTCTGATCCTCAGGATAAAGTAAACACTTGCAGGATGGTAAATGGTGTAAAATTTAAAATGGAAAAAAAATGCCAGACTTACTGTATT
The DNA here is from genome assembly GCA_033576555.1 of Oophaga sylvatica. NCBI lineage: Eukaryota > Metazoa > Chordata > Amphibia > Anura > Dendrobatidae > Oophaga > Oophaga sylvatica. The sequence goes on along the minus strand of JARQOD010000004.1, from coordinate 339,217,396 downwards.
GTTTACATACCGTCCCATAAAGATTTAATAACAGTTTGTAAAGAAGTTATGTAAATGATGCCGTTGACAAACACAACATGCAGAAAAATAATATTGGAAAGCCACAATAAAAAAATGAAAGAAAAATATGGACTATCATAAAGGACAAAACTGGCTGTAACATCAAGGAGTTAAAAGTTTGAA
>JARQOD010000004.1:339176692-339217113 GCA_033576555.1 Oophaga sylvatica | reverse complement strand
TGGTGCAACCTCTATATACATGTGCGGGGCACTGTGCTGGGTAGATGGTGGGACTATAAGGCCCCTCAGCCCTGTATACTGGTGCACACCTCTATATACATGTGCGGGGCACTGTGCTGGGGTAGATGGCGGGACTATAAGGCCCCTCAGTCCTGTATACTGGTGCACACCTCTATATACATGTGCGGGGCACTGTGCTGGGGTAGATGGTGGGACTATAAGGCCCCTCAGCCCCGTATACGGTGCACACCTCTATATACATGTGTGGGGGCACTGTGCTGGGGTAGATGGTGGGACTATAAGGCCCCTCAGCCCTGTATACTGGTGCACACCTCTATATACATGTGTGGGGGCACTGTGCTGGGGTAGATGGTGGGACTATAAGGCCCCTCAGTCCTGTATACTGGTGCACACCTCTATATACATGTGTGGGGCACTGTGCTGGGTAGATGGGGGACTATAAGGCCCCTCAGTCCCGTATACTGGTGCACACCTCTATATAATGTGCGGGCACTGTGCTGGGGTAGATGGTGGGACTATAAGGCCCTCAGTCCCGTATACTGGTGCACACCTCTATATACATGTGGGGGCACTGTGCTGGGGTAGATGGCGGGACTATAAGGCCCCTCAGTCCTGTATACTGGTGCACACCTCTATATACATGTGTGGGGCACTGTGCTGGAGTAGATGGGGGACTATAAGGCCCCTCAGCCCGTATACTGGTGCACACCTCTATATACATGTGCGGGCACTGTGCTGGAGTAGATGGTGGGACTATAAGGCCCCTCAGCCCTGTATACTGGTGCACACCTCTATATACATGTGTGGGGCACTGTGCTGGGGTAGATGGCGGGACTATAAGGCCCCTCAGTCCTGTATACTGGTGCACACCTCTATATACATGTGCGGGGCACTGTGCTGGGGTAGATGGTGGGACTATAAGGCCCCTCAGCCCGTATACTGGTGCACACCTCTATATACATGTGTGGGGCACTGTGCTGGGGTAGATGGTGGGACTATAAGGCCCCTCAGCCCTGTATACTGGTGCACACCTCTATATACATGTGGGGGCACTGTGCTGGGGTAGATGGTGGGACTATAAGGCCCCTCAGTCCTGTATACTGGTGCACACCTCTATATACATGTGGGGGCACTGTGCTGGAGTAGATGGTGGGACTATAAGGCCCCTCAGTCCCTGTATACTGGTGCACACCTCTATATAATGTGAGGGCACTGTGCTGGGGTAGATGGTGGGACTATAAGGCCCTCAGTCCCGTATACTGGTGCACACCTCTATATACATGTGCGCGGCACTGTGCTGGGGTAGATGGCGGGACTATAAGGCCCCTCAGTCCTGTATACTGGTGCACACCTCTATATACATGTGTGGGGCACTGTGCTGGGTAGATGGTGGGACTATAAGGCCCCTCAGTCCCGTATACCTGGTGCACACCCCTATATACATGTGCAGGGCACTGTGCTGGGGTAGATGGTGGGACTATAAGGCCCTCAGCCCCTGTATACTGGTGCACACCCTATATACATGTGCGGGGCACTGTGCTGGGGTAAATGGTGGGACTATAAGGCCCCTCAGTCCTGTATACTGGTGCACACCTCTATATACATGTGGGGGCACTGTGCTGGGGTAGATGGGGGACTATAAGGCCCCTCAGTCCCTGTATACTGGTGCACACCTCTATATACATGTGCGGGGCACTGTGCTGGGGTAGATGGTGGGACTATAAGGCCCCTCAGCCCTGTATACTGGTGCACACCTCTCCATATACTATATACATGGGGCATAGCACCCCCCCCATCGCCTCACACATTAACCCTTTAGCGCACACTTTCTGTCCTGCGCTCAGCAGCCTCCTCGCCCATCTCCCAGGCACCTCACACAACTCCGGGTGTTCCCCTTCTCCGCTCCCAGTCCCGCCCATTCTCACCTCTCTTGTTAAGGTCATATCCCACCAGCAGGAAATAATCTGCCAATCTCGCCATGTCCCCGTTTCCCGTACCGCTGTCTCAACCTCGGACTCCTCCAACAGCCGCCGCCATCTTTCCTGCCAGCCCGGCCCGCTATTGCGCATGCACGAAATCGGCACGAGCGGGTGTGGTCTGCAGAACCACGTCATGGGGCGGAGCTAATAGAGGTCAGGAGGAGGGCACATCGCGTGACGTCCTCAGCGAGAACTGCCATCATTGGACTCGCTGTCCGCGGAAGTGGGCGTGTCTCCGGTATGTGGGCGGTTCGGCGACGTCTGATAGGCCAGTGAGGGGCGTGAGCAGCGTCAGGGCGCTGTCATGTGGAAGCAGGAGCTTCGGTGACTGTCAGAGCGGAGTGTTATTGGGAGGTGCGAAGCTGTGACGTGGGAGCTGGCGCATGTTCTGTCAAATGTCAGGGGCCGCGAGTGGAAATAGTTTAGAAAGTCGCTGGAGAGTGAATTTCATGTATGTTTGTGGCGGGTTTATTTATAATGAGGGGAATTTACACAGACATTCCACGAGTCAGGGTGCCGCTGTGTGCAGTCCACGGCTGACAGCGTGGCACGATCCACAGCTCTGCCCCACTATGTGTATGGCTGTAATATGTGCTCTGTGCCACGAGGCTGAAGTTGGTTTCTTATTTGGCAGTTTCTCCTTTTCTGTTTTTTATAGGTTTAACAACAAAAAATAATTATCACAATAATAACATGCAATGCAGTGAGGAGCCCTGATGTGAATACACTTAAAACGCTACAAAAACTATAAAACTGGCACAAAAATGGGCATCAAAGGGCATAAATGAAAGGGTTAAACGACTTGGGCCACTGATCTCACACTATGAGTACACAGATAGTGATGCCCCGCATCAAACCCAGGTCCCTCCTGCCCGGCCCAAATGGGATCTGGGTATCAGAACTGGCATCAAAGTGGGCACACAGCATTTTCACAGATTTGAAAAGTAACTGATGTTTTTAAGGGGTTAAATGACTTTGGACCACTTAACTCAAAAACAGAACACATAGTGATGCGGGGCACCACTATCTGTCTATTCTTAGTGTGACATCAGTGGCCCAAAGTCGTTTAAACCCTTTCATTAACGCCCTTTGGTGCACACTTTTGTGACAGTTTTATAATTTTTGGTGCTGATTTTTAGTGTATTCACATCAGGGCTCCTCGCTGCATTGTATGTTATTATTGTGATGCTTATTTTTTGTTGTTAAACCTATAAAAAAATAGAAAAGGAAAATTGCTGAATAAGAAATGACGAATAAGAAACCATTTCAGCTCCGAATAAGAATTGGACGAATAAGAACCAACTTCAGCCCGTCTCTGAGGCTGTGGGATCATTATGGATGTCTGCACCTGACAGAATCTGCCCCACTATGGTATGGCTATAATATGTCTCTGAGGCTGTGGGGGATCATTATGGATGTCTGCACCTGACAGAATCTGCCCACTATTGTATGGCTATAATATGTGCTCTGAGGCTGTGGGGGATCATTATGGGGTGTCCGCACCTGACAGAATCTGCCCCACTATGTGTATGGCTATAATATGTGCTCTGAGGCTGTGGGGGATCATTATGGGATGTCTGCACCTGACAGAATCTGCCCACTATGTGTATGGCTATAATATGTGCTCTGAGGCTGTGGGGGATCATTATGGGATGTCCGCACCTGACAGAATCTGCCCACTATGTGTATGGCTATAATATGTGCTCTGAGGCTGTGGGGGATCATTATGGGGTGTCGCACCTGACAGAATCTGCCCCACTATGTGTATGGCTATAATATGTGCTCTGAGGCTGTGGGGGATCATTATGGGATGTCCGCACCTGACAGAATCTGCCCCACTATTTGTATGGCTATAATATGTGCTCTGAGGCTGTGGGGGATCATTATGGGATGTCCGCACCTGACAGAATCTGCCCCACTATGTGTATGGCTATAATATGTGCTCTGAGGCTGTGGGGGATCATTATGGGATGTCTGCACCTGACAGAATCTGCCCCACTATGTGTATGGCTATAATATGTGCTCTGAGGCTGTGGGGGATCATTATGGGATGTCTGCACCTGACAGAATCTGCCCCACTATGTGTATGGCTATAATATGTGCTCTGAGGCTGTGGGGGATCATTATGGGATGTCTGCACCTGACAGAATCTGCCCCACTATGTGTATGGCTATAATATGTGCTCTGAGACTGTGGGGGATCATTATGGGATGTCCGCACCTGACAGAATCTGCCCCACTATGTGTATGGCTATAATATGTGCTCTGAGGCTGTGGGGGATCATTATGGGATGTCCACCTGACAGAATCTGCCCCACTATGTGTATGGCTATAATATGTGCTCTGAGGCTGTGGGGGATCATTATGGGATGTCTGCACCTGACAAATCTGCCCCACTATGTGTATGGCTATAATATGTGCTCTGTGGATGCGGGGGATCATTATGGGGTGTCCACCTGACAGAATCTGCCCCACTATGTGTATGGCTATAATATGTGCTCTGTGGTGTGGGGGATCATTATGGGTGTCACACCTGACAGAATCTGCCCCACTATGTGTATGGCTATAATATGTGCTCTGTGGATGCGGGGGATCATTATGGGGTGTCCACACCTGACAGAATCTGCCCCACTATGTGTATGGCTATAATATGTGCTCTGTGGATGTGGGGGATCATTATGGGATGTCCAACCTGACAGACTCTGCCCCACTATGTGTATGGCTATAATATGTGCTCTGAGGTGTGGGGGATCATTATGGGTGTCACACCTGACAAATCTGCCCCACTATGTGTATGGCTATAATATGTGCTCTGAGGCTGTGGGGGATCATTATGGGATGTCCGCACCTGACAGAATCTGCCCCACTATGTGTATGGCTATAATATGTGCTCTGGGTGGGGGGATCATTATGGGTGTCCGCACCTGACAGAATCTGCCCCACTATGTGTATGGCTATAATATGTGCTTGAGGCTGTGGGGGATCATTATGGGATGTCCGCACCTGACAGAATCTGCCCCACTATGTGTATGGCTATAATATGTGCTCTGAGGCTGTGGGTGATCATTATGGGATGTCCGCACCTGACAGAATCTGCCCCACTATGTGTATGGCTATAATATGTGCTCTGAGGCTGTGGGGGATCATTATGGGATGTCCGCACCTGACAGAATCTGCCCCACTATGTGTATGGCTATAATATGTGCTCTGAGGCTGTGGGGGATCATTATGGGATGTCTGCACCTGACAGAATCTGCCCCACTATGTGTATGGCTATAATATGTGCTCTGTGGATGCGGGGGATCATTATGGGATGTCCGCACCTGACAGACTCTGCCCCACTATGTGTATGGCTATAATATGTGCTCTGTGGATGTGGGGGATCATTATGGGATGTCTGCACCTGACAGAATCTGCCCACTATGTGTATGGCTATAATATGTGCTCTGTGGATGTGGGGATCATTATGGGATGTCTGCACCTGACAGAATCTGCCCCACTATGTGTATGGCTATAATATGTGCTCTGTGGATGTGGGGGATCATTATGGGATGTCTGCACCTGACAGAATCTGCCCCACTATGTGTATGGCTATAATATGTGCTCTATGGATGCGGGGGATCATTATGGGATGTCCGCACCTGACAGACTCTGCCCACTATGTGTATGGCTATAATATGTGCTCTGTGGATGTGGGGGATCATTATGGGGTGTCCGCACCCAGCCGGAAATCTACAGCCCATTAATTGGTACAATAGGTAAAACTCTCACCCTCACGCTGAAGAATCTGGGGTAGATTTGTAGCTGTGCAGCTGTGACGTCATATGGTACAGATGCCAGAAATATTAACATTGCAAAATGAAGTTTAGAAAATAAAAGAAAACACTATTCTCTCCTACTTTCGCCAATCTCTGTAGACCACCTTCAGTGACACACAAACCACTGCAGCCAATCACAAGCTGCAGCTGTCACTGCATTGCTGGAGCCCTGGTGTACAGAGACTTGTGGGGGACCAAGGAAATGTTTCCATAGAAGTGCCAGGAGAGGTGAGTTGATTTAAACATAAGTTTTAAAAAGGGGGAATCTGCAAGAACTATCTGACCCTAAACTGATTCAGCAGGTTCCTTATGGTAGTTGTGACTTTTTTTTGTTTTTTAGAAAATTTGTCATCTATGTTTGTTTTGAGAGATGGAAGAAAAAGGGGAAAATGTACATGGTAGAGTTGATGTCAGAGAAACACGCTGCAGGATCCAATTGACTGACGAGTGATGGACGAGGCAGCGGCTGTTTCCACTACTAGGCCAGTTATTGGGGAACTTGGAGTGGTGTATACACCTCAGATTCCAACACTTGGAATATATGTACAGTACAGACCAAAAGTTTTGGACACACCTTCTCATTCAATGATTTTTATGTATTTTCATGACTGTGAAAATTGTAGAATCACACTGAAGGCAGCAAAACTATGAATTAACACATGTGGAAGTATACATTACACTTTACAAAAAAGTGTGAAACAACTGAAAATATGTCTTATATTCTAGGTCCATCAAAGTAGCCACCTTTTGCTTTGATTACTGCTTTGCACGCAGAAAAGGTGAACGGATGGACTCTATATGCCTTGTTCCCTCCGTGAAGCATGGAGGAGGTGGTGTGATGGTGTGGGGGTGCTTTGCTGGTGACACTGTTGGGGATTTATTCAAACTTGAAGGCATAGTGAACCAGAATGGCTACCACAGCATCTTGCAGCGGCATGCTATTCCATCCGGTTTGCATTTAGTTGGACCATCATTTATTTTTCAACAGGACAATGACCCCAAACACACCCCCAGGCTGTGTAAGGGCTATTTGACCAAGAACGAGAGTGTTGGGGTGCTACGCCAGATGACCTGGCCTCCACAGTCACCAGACCTGAACCCAATCAAGATGGTTTGGGGTGAGCTGGACCGCTCACCGCTTCAATTTTGAATAATCCCCAACAGTGTCACCAGCAAGGCACCCCCACACCATCACACCACCTGCTCCACGCTTCACGGTGGGAACCAGGCATGTAGAGTCCATCCATTCACCTTTTCTGCGTGCAAAGCAGTATTCAAAGCAAAAGGTGGCTACTTTGAAGAACCTAGAATATAAGACACATTTTCAGTTGTTTCACACTTTTTTGTAAAGTGTAATGTATAATTCCACATGTGTTAATTCATAGTTTTGATGCCTTCAGTGTGATTCTACAATTTTCACAGTCATAAAAATTACAGAAAAATCTTTGAATGAGAAGGTGTGTCCAAACTTTTGGTCTGTACTGTATATACCCCAGTACAGTCATTTCTAGCTCTGCAATATCAAAAGGAACTACCAGCTGCCACCACCAATCGTTTATAGAAGCCGATTGGACACCCATTACAGGTAGCGTATGGTTTCAGGGGTGCGGTTTACAGAGCAAGAGGAACAGAGCTATTACATTTTGTATATTTAATCTTTAAAGTTGGCAGTGTTAATAAAATATACAACAAGGACAAAACAATACAATACACTTACATAAAATAAAAAGGAATAACACAAGAAAAGTGCTAAACCATTGTAATGGAAATGGTGTAGCTCTTTTATAGAGGGAAGAGCTCCTATTCCGAAAACAGTACAGCGCCATAGCGAACTGTGCCTTCCAGGACTGACAAAAATTAAAAATCTGCTCTGATTGGATAAAATCCATGCACACATATCTCTTTGCTGGGATCATTATGGGAGCTGGTCATGGGATGTGTCTATGGTCGCAAAAATTAGATATCTCCAACTTTAAGGATATCTTCATTCTTGGAGGTTCCAGGAAGGAGATATCAATGTCATAGTTCCTGTTAGGGTCTGTGCACACGTTGCGGAATCTGCTGCGGATCCGCAGTGGATTTGCCGCTACAGATCTGCAGCAGAACTGCAAGTGATGTACAGTAGCATTATATTCAATGAAAAAAAAAAAAAAACGCAGTGCACATGATGCGGATTTTTCCGTGCGGATTTAAATCGGCAGCATGTCACTTCTTTTGTGCAGTTCCGCAGCGTTTTGAGACCTGCTCCAAATAGGAATCCGCAGGTCTCAAAATGCAGGGGAAATCCGCACAAAAAACGCGGAAAATCCGCAGTAAATCCGCAGGTAAAACCCAGGTCATTTTACCTGCGGATTTAGCAAAATCTGCGCGGAAAATTCCTCAGAAGATTCTGCAACATCTGCACATACCCTTATAATTTTAGCTTTCCAGAGATATGAAACCTGGCATGTATATTGTCATTCATGTGTCAGATTTTTATTTAGGATTGATGCGGTGACCGCCACTTTGTCACTACTCCAGAAATATGATTGCTGTTATGATTTGGTAGCTGAGGAGAGCAGGCAAAAACGGCAATACACCAGAGAGGTTGGAATCTACTGGATTGCAGTACCCTGACTAACCACCACAACTAAAGGCAGCCGTGGAGCGTTTCCTAAGTTGGTCCTAGACGCCTCGTCACAGCCTGAGAGGTTAACTACACCTAAAGATAGAAAGAGGAAAGCTATCTGCCCCGGCGCAGATCCCCAAAGAACATAGGAAGCCCCCAAACATGTAATGGCGGTTAGACAAGAGGAAATACAGACACAGACAGAAAATAGTATGAGCAAACGTTGGGGCCCAATCTTCCTAGAAAGAAAAGGATAGGAAGGACACTTACTGCAATCCAAAAAAACCTAAAAAATACCAACTCTACTAATTGCAAAAACACCTGAGATCACACGACCTCTACCACCTAAATTAGTTCTCTGGTGTAACAAAACTAAGCCGCAGCCACTGAAAAAACTGGAAAAGGCAAATGAACAAATAACAGTGGCTCAGATAAACTGAGAGGAGCACAAGCCCCCGGAGGGGACCTGGCTGACCTCCACAGAAGTGCAGAGAACAATGCAAAAAGCAAGCACAAAAATAAAAGCAGAAAATATCTTATCTGATAGCAGAAGATGCAGGCAAGAGTCAGCAAGCTTCAAAGTGAACCAGGAACCACAGTTGAGACAAGAACAATTGATCACCGGCAAACATGATGGGAGGGAACCTCCCTTATATAAGACCAGTCTGTAACTCCTGATTGCCAATCTTCACAATCTTCATTGAATGGTTCAGCACTGCTTGCAACCACCAGAGGGAGCTTCCGCTCAGAATTCATTTCTAACACATTCACAACAGTACCCCCCCCTTGAGGAGGGGTCACCGAACCCTCATTTGGGCAACCAGGTCGGTCAGGATGAGCTCTGTGATACGCACGGATCAGTCTCCTAGCATGGATGTCCGAAGCAAACACCCAAGAATTGTCCTCCTGACCATAACCTCTCCACTTAACCAAATACTGGAGTTTCCGTCTAGAAAAACGAGAATCCAATATTTTCTCAACCACATACTCCAGATTGCCCTCAACCAAAACAGGGTCAGGAGGCGCAGCCATAGGAGCCACTGGCTCGACAAACCTCTTCAATAAGGACTTGTGGAACACGTTATGGATCTTAAATGTCCCTGGAAGAAGTAAACGAAAGGAAACAGGATTAAGAATCTCCATGATCTTATAAGGTCCAATGAACCTAGGCTTAAACTTAGGAGATGCAACTCTCATAGGGATATTTCTTGAGGACAACCAGACCAAGTCCCCCACTTCAAACCGAGGACCATCAGTCCTATGCCGGTTGGCAAACCGCTGGGCCCTCTACTGAGAGAGGGACAACCTCTCCACTACCTGGTCCCAAATCTGCTGCATACGCTCCACAACAGAGTCAACACCTGGACAGACAGAAGCCTCCGTCTGTCCCGAAGAAAACCCAAAATTGCAGAAAAATGGAGACATCAAAGTGGCAAGCTAGCCCTATTATTAAGAGCAAACTCAGCCAAAGGCAAAAAAGAGACCCAGTCATCTTGATCAGCAGACACAAAGCATCTCAGATAAGTCTCCAATGTCTGGTTTGTTCTCTCAGTTTGTCCATTGGTCTGAGGATGAAAAGACGAGGAGAAAAGACAATTGAACACCAAGTTTAGAACAAAAAGTCCTCCAAAATCTGGAAACAAACTGGACTCCTCTGTCAGACACAATGTTCTCAGGAATGCCGTGTAACCGAACCACGTGCTGAAGGAACAAAGGCACCAATTCGGAGGAGGAAGGCAACTTAGGTAATGGCACAAGATGTATCATGTATCATTTTGGAAAACCTATCACAAATCACCCAGATAACGGTCATTCTCTGAGAAACTGGGAGGTCTGAAATGAAATCCATAGAGATATGGGTCCATGGTCTCTTGGGCACAGGCAATGGCATCAACAAACCACTAGAGCGAGAGCAAGTCCCAAGCACAGGACTGCACAATTCCCTGACGTCACGAGACAAAGTAAGCCACCAAAAGGACCGACTAACCAAGTCTCTGGTACCAAAAATTATCCTACTGACACCCTTCCAGAGCCAGTCTCAAATTGGGCGAGATGGCAGAAAGAACTACACCCTCTTTCAAAATAACAGCAGGATCAGATAACTCAGGAGAGTCCGCAAGGAAACTCCTCGAAAGGGCATCGGCCTTAACATTCTTAGTGCCAGGAAGAAAGGAAACCACAAAATTAAAACGTGTGAAAAACAAGGCCCACCTGGCCTGTCTAGGATTAAGTCGCTTGGCTGATTCCAGATAAACCAGATTCTTATGGTCCGCGAGGACCACCACCTGATGTTTGGCTCCCTCCAGCCAATGTCTCCACTCTTCAAAAGCCCACTTCATGGCCAATAACTCCCGATTACCCACGTCATAATTACGTTCAGTTGGAGAAAATTTTGAGAGAAAAAGGCACAAGGGTTACTTTTAGAGGTCTCTGGATCTCTTTGGGACAAAATGGCACCTGCCCCAATTTCAGAGGCATCAACCTCCACCTGAAATGGCAGAGAAACATCAGGCTGCCGTAGAACAGGAGCAGAAGTGAATCTCTGCTTAAGTTCCTGAAACGCAGAGACTGCCTCAGGAGGCCAATTCACCACATCAGAACCCTTTTTGGTCAAATCAGTCAATGGTTTAACAATAACAGAGAAATTACCAATACATTTACGATAAAAATTGGCAAAACCCAAGAATCTTTGAAGAGCCTTTAATGAAGTAGGTTGGACCCAATCACAGATGGCCTGAACCTTGGACCGGGTCCATTTCAATAACAGATGGGGACAAAATGAATCCCAGAAATGAGATCCTCTGTACGCCAAAAAGAGACTTTGATCCTTCACATACAGAGCATTCTCTCTCAAAATCTGGAACACAGTCCGAACATGTTTCACATGAGAGTCCCAGTCATTGGAAAAAATCAAGATATCATCCAAATAAACAATCAGAAATTTATCCACAAAATCCCTGAAAATGTCATTCATGAAGGACTGGAAGACGGAATGAGCATTAGTGAGCCCAAAGGGCATCACTAGGTACTCAAAACGCCCCTCTGGGGTATTAAACGCCGTCTTCCATTCATCCCGTGCTTAATGCGAATAAGGTTATACGCCCCCCTGAGGTCAAGCTTGGTAAACCAAGTAGCACTTTTCACCCTGGAAAACAGGTCAGAAATCAAGGGTAACGGATATTGATATTTCACAGTGATACTGTTCAAGAGACGATAATCAATACACGGCCTTAATGAACCATCCTTTTTGGCCACAAAGAAAAAATCGGCACCCAAGGGTGAAGAGGATGGTCTGATATGACCCTTCTCCAATGACTCCTTGATATAAGACCGCATAGCGTCATGTTCAGGTACAGACAAGTTAAAAAGGCGACCTTTAGGGCATTTACTACCAGTCACTAATTCAATAGCGCAGTCATAGCTCCTATGGGGGGGCAAGGATGCAGATTTACTTTCGCTAAACACATCAGAAAAATCAGTCAAAAAGTCAGGAACATCCTGAGCCTGGGGAGAGGCAGAAAAATTAGGATTGTTGGCATTAATACATTGGCAGTCCCAACTGGTTACAGACACAGATTTCCAATCCAAAACAGGATTATGAGACTGTAACCAAGGGAAACCCAGTACAATAATGTCATGCAGATTATACAGCACCAAAAATTTGCAACTCTCCTGATGATCAGGTTCAACCCTCATTATCACCTGAGTAGAGAACTGGGGTTTATTCTCAGCCAAAGGGGTAGAATCAATCCCCAGTAGGGGAATAGACTTCCGTAGGGGTATCAAGGGAAAACCCACAACGTTTAGCAAAATCAAAATCCATCAGGTTAATAGCTGCTCCCGAATCAACAAAAGCCTGAGCAGAAATGTGGACAGGGAGCAAATCAGGGTAACAGTCAACAGAAATTTAGTCTGAACACTACCCAAGACAACTGAGCGTGCAAAACTTCCCCGCTTAGGGCAGACTGAAATAGCATGAGAGGCGTCACCACAGTAGAAACATAACCCATTGCATTTTCGAAACTCATGACGCTGTGCCCCAGAAGCCACTCTATCACACTGCATGGGTTCAGAAGCTGGTTCACAAGGCAACACAATTCCACGCATACCTCTACGCTCACGCAAACGTCTGTCAATTTGAATCGCTAATGACATAGAATCATTGAGACCAGAGGGAGCAGGGAAACCCACCATAACATCTTTTACATTCTCTGACAGACCCTTCCGAAAAAAGGCTGCCAAAGCATCATCATTCCATTTGGTCAGGACTGCCCACTTTCTGAATTTCTGACAGTACTGTATAACTCAGCGTCCTCAAGCCCCTGATTTAATGCCAACAAGGTTTTTTCAGCTTGATCAGTGACATTAGGTGAGAGGAAGCGCCGGCGTCCTGCAGGCGCCCCCTGAAGCCCGGAGGCGGAGCTGCGGCAGCGGAGGCACGGGGAGAGGTGAGTATTGAGCCGGCCGCAGCCGGGTCCCTGAGCAAGCGGGTGGGGGCCCAGTGGCGGCGCTGACACCGCTAACGGGCGCCGGGGTGCCAGACGGCGAGTGGGCCCCCCCGCCTGCTCAGGGCCCCGGCACTTGCCCAGGTGTGCCGGGTGCTGACGCCGGCCCTGCCTGCAAGATAGGTAGGAATACTCCGAACTTCAGTGGCAAGCTGATCCACACGGCCAGACAACTGTGCAAACTCCATTGAGAAAAAAAAATCCTCAGCACCCAGAGAAAAAGAGGGAAAAAAAAATGCAACAAACAGGAAAAAAAAATAAAAATCTGACAACTTTTTTTTTTTTTTACACTATTTTTCCCTTCTGTGAGTACCATATAATTTTCAGTTTTGGCCGGTGATACTGTTATGATTTGGTAGCTGAGGAGAGCAGGCAAAAACGGCAATACACCAGAGAGGTTGGAATCTACTGGATTGCAGTACCCTGACTAACCACCACAACTAAAGGCAGCCGTGGAGCGTTCCTAAGTTGGTCCTAGACTCCTCGTCACAGCCTGAGAGGTTAACTACACCTAAAGATAGAAAGAGGAAAGCTATCTGCCCCGGAGCAGATTTCCAAAGAACATAGGAAGCCCCCAAACATGTAATGGCGGTTAGACAAGAGGAAATACAGACACAGACAGAAAATAGTATGAGCAAACGTTGGGGCCCAATCTTCCTAGAAAGAAAAGGATAGGAAGGACACTTACTGCAATCCAAAAAACCCTAAAAAATACCAACTCTACTAATTGCAAAAACACCTGAGATCACACGACCTCTACCACCTAAATTAGTTCTCTGGTGTCACAAAACTAAGCCGCAGCCACTGAAAAAACTGGAAAAGGCAAATGAACAAATAACAGTGGCTCAGATAAACTGAGAGGAGCACAAGCCCCCGGAGGGGACCTGGCTGACCTCCACAGAAGTGCAGAGAACAATGCAAAAAGCAAGCACAAAAATAAAAGCAGAAAATATCTTATCTGATAGCAGAAGATGCAGGCAAGAGTCAGCAAGCTTCAAAGTGAACCAGGAACCACAGTTGAGACAAGAACAATTGATCACCGGCAAACATGATGGGAGGGAACCTCCCTTATATGAGACCAGTCTGTAACTCCTGATTGCCAATCTTCACAATCTTCATTGAATGGTTCAGCACTGTTTGCAACCACCAGAGGGAGCTTCCGCTCAGAATTCATTTCTAACACATTCACAACAGATTGCCATAACTGCAGGACCCTAGCTGTTCACAAAAAAAACTCAATATTCATAATTTGGTCAGAAAACAAAGGATCTCACAGCAGTCTGTTTGCAGTTCTGTGACATAGGGTGCAAGGGCCATAAATCTGTTACCTTTAACATTCATTTGCAAGCTGTGCCTGAAAGTCCTTTCTGCGATCCATCAGATAACTTTATTACCCGTTTGCAGCAGGGGGGTCCCAGCTGGACAAGGTCATGCAGAGTATCTTAGTGCTAATTTTTGTTCCCTTCAATTCTCAATGAAATAATGCATCAGTGTTCACTGTGAAGAAGTCTCCAGGCTCCTCTCTTCTTGTCTGACTATATGCACTACTGACCCCATTCCCTCACATCTCCAGTCTCTCTCCAGTCGTCACAACTCACCTAACTACAATCTTTAATCTCTTCCTCTCCTCTGGTATTTTCTTATCCTCTTTCAAACACTCTATCTGTCATGTATAGTGTACAGTTCCTATAGCGTCTTGTGCTTGGGTGCGAGGAAAACACAGGAGACATAGGTTGAAATGAAATGACTTGTATTACTTCATACAAGCATGCTGAAAAGTTCACACAGTTTGCAGGAACAGCGACAGGAGACACAGCAGGCCAGAGTAACTTCAAGCACTACAATAAATCTCCAAAGCAGGTTCAGGATCTCTTCTCTGTACCGTAATTCCTCTGCAAACATGGATTCACCAAACAGCAGGTTTCCAGAGTCCAAAAGTGTTCCAAGGTTCCTCAGTAGGGAATAGCTGGAGTACAAGTCCAAGGCTTCCAGGAGTCAGGTCACAGACTGACTGAGGCTTGATTCAGGAGCACTGATTGTTCAGCTGAGGCTGCTTAAGAAGCAAGAGGGAAGAATCAGGGCGGGAACATGAAAACTGGAAACTCCATATTAACTGAGGGCAAGAGCTGCAGAAAGACAGAAAGCAAAATGGCCGACGGAAAACTGAGTTTCAAGGAACATGTCAACAGAGACAAAGAACCTTACATTACTCCCCCCTTAGGGACAACCTCCGGATGACCTCAGACCAGGCTTGTCAGGGTACCTCTGATGAAACTGGCGGAGCAGGCGAGGAGCATTTACATTATTGACTGGTTCCCATGAGTTGTCCTCCACTGGGTAGCCCTGCCATTTAATCAAATATTGCAACTGATTTCTGTACAACCTGGAATCTAGAATCCTTTCCACCATAAATTCTTCCTGACCATCGACCAGCACTGGGTCAGGGCAAGGAGAAGAACGTCCAGGAAACGTATTGGGTGTTGCAGCCTTTAGTAGGGATACATGAAAGACAGGGTGGATTCTCATAGTTCTGGGCAGTTGAAGACGACAAGCAACAGCACTTATAATCTTATTGATCTTATAAGGTCCAATGTACTTATGTCCCAATTTAGACGATGGAATCTTTAATTTAAGATTTCTGGTTGACAGCCAGACCAAATCTCCTACCTTGAAAGCTGGTGCAGGTTTACGAAATTTATCTGCTGCTTTCTTGTACCTTTCCTGAGCCAATTCTAGATTTTCCTTTAGAAGATCCATATTCTTTTGTAAAGAAGTGATTCTTTCAGCCACTGCCGGCAAGGGCGTATCTATGGGAAATCGAGGAAGAATGTTAGGATGATAACCTAGATTGGAGTAAAAAGGAGACTGCTTAGTGGAGGCGCTCTGAGAGTTGTTATAAGAGAACTCAGCCAGTGGAAGTAGATCCACCCAATCATCCTGTAGGTGGCAGATAAAACAGCGGAGATACTGCTCCAGGGTCTGATTGGTTCGTTCTGTCTGTCCATTAGTCTGGGGATGAAAAGCAGAAGAAAGGTTTACTTTAATGTCCAATGCTGCACAGAAATTTTGCCAAAACCTTGAAGTGAATTGCACCCCTCGATCCGAAATGACCTCATCCGGTACTCCATGTAAGCGAAACACATTCTTAATCATCAAGTCTGATGTCTGTTTTGCAGTGGGTAAGCCGACACAAGGGATAAAATGAGCTGCCTTTGTTAGACGGTCAACCACCACTAGAATGGTGTTCTTCCCTTGAGAGGTTGGTAACTCCACAATGAAGTCCATAGAAATGGATCCCCACGGGCGGGACGGGGTGGGAAGAGGTTGCAACAGACCAGTTGGTGAGGAGCGAGGTGTTTTGCATCTTGCACAGACTTCACATGAAGTGACATAGTTTAAGACATCTTTCCTGTAAGTGGGCCACCAAAAGAAACGAGAAAGAAATTCTTGTGTCTTTAGAATTCCCCTATGCCCGGCTATCTTGGAATCGTGGATGAGTTGCAATACTCTCAATCTGACTGTTTTCAGGTATATACAGACGTTGTCCCTGAATCCACACACCATTCTTAAAGACAAGACTTACGTCCCTTGGGGGTTGAGCCAACAAAGAATCCGCATGGTATGCTTCCTTGTTGTCCTTAAGTAGGTCTTGATTATGAATCACTCCCAGGAATCTAGAGTCAGGAAGAATAGTCTTAGGAGGAGTAAGTGGACGTGTCTCTGCTGAATGAATCCTAGAGAGTGCATCAGCCTTTCCATTGCGCGATCCTGGTCTATAAGAAATGACAAAATTAAATTGGTTTAGGAAAAGATTCCAGCGAGCCTGGCGAGGAGTCAGGCACTTAGCCGACCTGATAAATTCAAGGTTACGATGGTCTGTCAGGACGACTATTTGCTGTGCAGCTCCCTGAAGAAGGTGTCTCCATTCCTTGAAGGCGGCAATAATGGCCAACAATTCTCTATTGCCCACATCGTAGTTCCTCTCAGCCGAAGACAACTGCTGGGAAAAGAAGGCACAGGGATGCAAGACATTCTTCTCACCTGTTCTCTGAGAGAGTATAGCTCCAACGGCACAGTCTGAAGCATCCACCTCTATTATGAAGGCAAGCTCGGGGTTGGGATGTACTAAGATAGGTGCGGTGGTAAATTTATCCTTTAAACAGGAAAATGCTTCCTGAGCTTGCGGGGTCCAGGAGAACCTAGACTGTTTCCGGGTAAGTTGGGTGATAGGTGACACTACCTCAGAAAAATTCTTAATGAAACGTCTATAGAAGTTGGCAAACCCGATGAAACGCTGCACCTCCTTCACATTTCTAGGAATTGGCCAATCCTTGATGGCTTGGGTCTTGCTTCCATCCATACTAATCCCTTGCGTAGATAGTACATACCCCAGAAATTGAATTTCGGTCCTATGGAATTCACATTTTTCAAGTTTGATGTAGAGATGGTTTTGTCTTAGGCGTTCTAAGACCATTCTCACATGTCCATGATGTTCCTCTGTGGAGTTAGAAAAAATTAGAATATCATCCAGATAAATCACCACAAATGTATCTAGGAGATCCCTGAAGATATCATTCACGAAGTGTTGGAAAGTGGCTGGGGCGGTACTCAGACCAAAAGGCATAACTAGATATTCAAAGTGTCCATAGCGTGACCTGAAAGCAGTCTTCCATTCATCCCCAGGTCTAATACGGACCAAGTTATAGGCCCCACGGAGATCCAGTTTAGAGAAAATTTTGGCATGCCGCACTCTCTCCAACAATTCAGGGATTAAAGGCAATGGATAACGGTTTCTAATAGTAACCTTATTGAGTTCCCTATAGTCTATGCAGGGTCTCAGAGATCCATCTTTCTTCTTCACAAAGAAGATGGGTGCACCTGCGGGAGATGAAGAGGGGCGTATGAAGCCCTTGGCTAAATTTTCGTCTATATAATCCTTCAAAGCTTTTAGCTCGGGCCCCGCTAGGGGGTAGATCTTACCAAAAGGTATCTCGGCTCCAGGCAATAATTCAATTGGACAATCATATGGACGGTGAGGAGGAAGCTGATCAGCGTTCTTCTTGTCACATAAATCCACATAGTCCTGGTATACAGCTGGTAGTTCAGGGACTGACATGGTTCCTTTAGGAACAGAGCAAGCTGAAACTCCTTGACTCATCTGTTTCTCCGGAAAGTGTAATTCCTTGGTCTCCCAGTTAATCGTAGGATTCTGCGCCTGCAGCCATGGTAGCCCTAGAATAATGGGAAAGTGGGGAGAAGAGATAAGCATAAAAGACATTTTCTCCTGATGATCTTTACCCATAAGGACCCTCAAAGGCTCTGTTTCTTGATCCACTGGTCCAGAAGTCAGTAGAGAGCCATCCACAGTCTCCATCTGTACTGGAGTAGCCTTCTTCACTGAACGTATCCCCTGTTTCAGAGCAATGGAGATATCCATAAAATTTCCACTTGCTCCTGAGTCGATCATAGCAGAGCTAGACACCCAGACTGAGTCAACCAGAGTTTGATGGAAAGGAAGCAATGAGAATTGTTTCTTTTACAACTCAGCTGGGACACCGCTGAGGAAACTTGAAAAATTGCAGCGTTTATACCATCATCGTCCCCAGAACTAACAGAGTTTAAGTCCGAGAAATCAAGATCTCTTGCAGCAGATCTCTCTGGAGCCTGAGGCTCGGACATGACAGAGCTCCTCTCGCAACACTCACAGTGAATGACTGCTGCAGTAGTCTTACGAGAACGGCTGGGGCAGTTTATAATGAAGTGCCCTGACTTACCACAGTAGAAACATAGATTTTCCTTTATACGATGTTCTTTGCGTGCATCACTAACCCGTCTTTGTAAAGAATCCACCTGCATGGGTTCAGGTTCTGGTTCCCTTGTGATCCTACTCAAAGGTTCCTTAGCTGAGGAGGGAGGTAGTAAAAGGTTAGTGCGATTATTTTCGAACCATCTCTCTTGTCTGCGTTCAGTCAGACGAGCATCAATACGGATACAATAGTTAATAAAGTCACCTAACGCAGTGGGAGGGTCGGCACGAGCAAGTTCATCCTTAATCAGTGGAGACAACCCTTTCCGAAAAATAGATTTTTTAGCGGAAGTGTCCCAAGTGGTATCAAGAGCCCATCTCCTGAAATCCAGGGCATATTCGGCTACTGAACGCTTACCTTGGCGCAAAGTTAACATGGCTGCTTCAGCTGTTGCACCTCGATTGGGGTCATCAAACACCTGCCCCATGGCTGAAATAAAAGCATCAAGGTAATTCAAACAATCATCCTCAGTCTCAATCTGAGGGTTTGCCCACATCAAAGCCTTATTGGTAAGCAACATGATTATAGTAAGCACTTTGGATCGTTCAGTGGGAAATTGTGAAGCATGTGCAGAGAAAAATAAATTGCATTGATTAATAAATCCCCTGAATTTCTCACGTTCACCGCCAAAACGAAAAGGAGGTAATTTGGGGATCCCAGAACTTGGGGTTATGGCAGGAGCCTGGGCTCGTTCCTCTAGAGCCTCAATCCTGGCTCGCAATTCCTGGGTAGTCTGTCCAAACACTTGCAAATTATGATTAGTGAGGTCCTGTAGGCTTGCAAAACGGGTTTTTAAAGTCTGTACATCTGAAAGGATTGTATCAGTCACTCCGCAAAGTTCCTTTATGCGGGCCTCCATCTTCCAGATCTTTTAAGGCAGAATTGCTGGAAGGAGAAGAGGAAAGGAAAAAAAAAAAAAAAATAGTGTTTACCTGTGGTAACACTCCAGAGTAAAATTTTAAGGGAATGCGCTCACCTGGAATGGTTGTGAGAAGTCACAACCACTGTCATCACATAAGGTATTAAACGGACATCTGATATCCACAGTCACAGCAGACACGGCTTTCCCAGACCCAGCAGACACTAAACATTGGCTCCTGAATCTTGTCATGTATAGTGTACAGTTCCTATAGCGTCTTGTGCTTGGGTGCGAGGAAAACACAGGAGACATAGGTTGAAATGAAATGACTTGTATTACTTCATACAAGCATGCTGAAAAGTTCACACAGTTTGCAGGAACAGCGACAGGAGACACAGCAGGCCAGAGTAACTTCAAGCACTACAATAAATCTCCAAAGCAGGTTCAGGATCTCTTCTCTGTACCGTAATTCCTCTGCAACCATGGATTCACCAAACAGCAGGTTTCCAGAGTCCAAAAGTGTTCCAAGGTTCCTCAGTAGGGAATAGCTGGAGTACAAGTCCAAGGCTTCCAGGAGTCCGGTCACAGACTGACAGGCTTGATTCAGGAGCACTGATTGTTCAGCTGAGGCTGCTTAAGAAGCAAGAGGGAAGAATCAGGGCGGGAACATGAAAACTGGAAACTCCATATTAACTGAGGGCAAGAGCTGCAGAAAGACAGAAAGCAAAATGGCCGACGGAAAACTGAGTTTCAAGGAACATGTCAACAGAGACAAAGAACCTTACACTATCATTACTCCATTATTAAAATTGTCCCTTCAGAAAGGAAGAGGACTAGAACTCTAGTGCCACCTATTGGAAGTAGCAATCCTAATAGTCAATCTCAACCCTTTAACGAGCCTTGTCACATGACTTAGGATAAGAGCCAAACCAGAATCTCAATTTGCAGACACTGTGTTTCGGGGTACTGCCCCTCGTCAGTGCAAAGTGTGAGATGATCTGGTTTGGCTGTGTGAGAGGCTTCTGACCGATATCCTGTGACAAGGCTCGTTAAAGGGTCGACATTGACTTTTAGGATTGCTACTTCTAATAAGTGGCACTAGAGTTTTAGTCCTCTTCCTCTCTAAAGGGACAATTTGCATATTTCCCAGAGGAGCATTGCGGCTTTAAGCCTCCTCATCGCTGCATGCTTAGTATGTCAATCTGCGCAAGGAGAAACAATACTTCTTGGATATCTGTCAGAAGCCTCTCACACAGCCTAACCAGATCATCTCACACTTTGCACTGACGAGGGGCAGTACCCCGAAACACAGTGTCTGCAAATTGAGATTCTGGTTTGGCTCTTATCCTAAGTCATGTGACAAGGCTCGTTAAAGGGTCGAGATTGACTTTTAGGATTGCTACTCCCAATAGGTGGCACTAGAGTTCTAGTCCTCTTCCTCTCTGAAGCAACAATTTGCATATTTCCCAGAGGAGCATTGCGGCTTTAAGTCTCCTCATCTCGGCATGCTTAGCATGTCAATCTCCACAAGGAGAAACAATACTTCTTGGATCTCCATTATTAAAGAAACCCACTCCCGACCCATCCTGCACAAATAACTGCAGACCAGTCTCCAATCTCCCCTTCATCTCTAAAATCTTGGAGCGCCTAGTCTACTCCCGCCTTACCCGTTACCTCTCCACTCATTTCCTCCTAGACCCTTCACAGTCCGGCTTCCGCCCCTACATTCGACAGAAACTGCACTCATCAAACTGACCAATGACTTGACAGCAAAATGTAACGGTGACCACTCTCTGCTCATTCTTCTCGACCCTTCCGCAGCTTTTGACACTGTTGACCACCGTCTCCTACTCTCTAGGCTCCAGTCACTAGGCATTAAGGACACTGCTCTCTCCTGGTTCTCTTCCTATCTTTCTGACCGCTCCTTCAGTGTTTTGTTCGCTGGCTCTACTTCATCTCCTCTTCCTCCCGCTTTCGGGGTACCTCAGGGATCAGTCCTTGGCCCCCTTCTTTTCTCTCTACACGGCCCCAATTGGACAGACCATCAGCAGATTTGGCTTTCAGTACCATCTTTATGCTGATGACACACAACTATACACGAGATCCCCCGACCTTACCCCCGCAGTACTACAGAACGCCAGTAACTGTCCGAAGTCTCCAACATCAGGTCCACCCTCTATCTGAAACTCAACCTCTCCAAAACTGAACTTCTTCTGCTCCTGCCCTCTACTAACCTCCCTAAATCTGACATTGCCCTCTCCGTGGGTGGCACCATATTAACACCCCAGCAGCAGGCGTGCTGTCTGGGTGTTACGTTTGACACCAATCTCTCCTTCACCTCCCATATACAATCTCTTGCCACTTACACCTAAAGAAAATCTCTAGAATCCGCCCTTTTCTCACCATGGAAAACAAAAACCCTCACTGTCGCCTTGATCCACTCCCACCTAGACTACGGTAATACTCTATTAATTGGCCTCCCCGTTACTCAACTTTCCCCTCTCCAGTCCATCCTTAATGCAGCAGCCAGGGTCATCATCCATCTAGCTAATCGGTACTTGGACGGGTCCGCTCTTCGCCAGTCGTTATACTGGTTGCCCATTCACTACAGGATCCAATTCAAAGTACTTGTTCTCACCCACAAAGCTGTCCATGGTGCAGCACCCCCTTACATCTCCTCCCTCATTTCTGTCTATCGGCCTAGCCGATCGCTGCCCTCTGCAAACGACTTTTGACTAACCTCTGCACTAATTCGTACCTCCCACTCCCGACTCCAAGACTTCTCCTGCGCTGCACCAATCCTCTGGAATGCTCTTCCCCAGGAAATTAGGACCATCCACAACTTGCACAGTTTTAGGCGCTTCCTCAAAACACATTTGTTCAGAGCGGCCTATCACGTTCCCTAATTAAAGTCATTTTATGTGTGTATGTAGCCCATTCGCTATCTCTATCTTTCCCCCACTCCCTCAAGATGGCTGGACCATCATTGTAAATACACACCTGTACTTTGTATCTCCCCCACCTCATTGTAGATTGTAAGCTTCACGAGCAGGGTCATCTTATTTTGCTTTAATTATTGTATTGTTAATGTTGTTACTTATGACTGTTGTGTTTGAAACTGTTAAACTGTAAATCGCTGCGGAATATGTTGGCGCTATATAAATAAAGATTATTATTATTATCCATACATTTTATGTCACAACACAGCTGTTGGGTGACCCTGGACCAGGGGCTCCTTCCCTGTCCCTAACACTAGGGGGTGCACTAGCTCGCCCTGCTCCCCGGGATACTTCAGATGGTGAAAATGTCGGGGCCTCCGCCCTTGCCTTATCTCCTGAGTTAGCCCTCCTTCTGTTCTCTTTCCCCCACCCAGGGAAGATGGGGTGCCACTTTGCACCGTAGTACACCAACCCGACAAACAAGGCAACACAGACAGAAAACTCCAGGCATACAAAATATTCACTCACATATAACAGAGAAATGCACTGGGGTGTGAAGGTAGGGGAATAAACCAAAAAAAAGAGAAGGATAGGGAATTGCCACACCTACAAATCAAACAACAGTCACAGATAGCTCCTCCAACTCTCCTCCTATGTACTCCTCTCCCACCCTTAGCCATGCAGCAAATGCTTGCTCTGACAAGGATTTGTAACAGAGCCCAGAATATAAAGGGGAAAGGAGTGGCTAACTGAGCTCAGTTGAACACAGGGATTTCCAACATGGCCGATTAACACCTGTTCTGCCAGAAGAAATAAACACATTTAAAATGAAGGAGAAATGCTTCTTCTCAGCGACGGAGTAGGAGCAATCAGACGCTGCTATCTTCTGGCTCCACAGTCACGGTAACCCCGTGACAATTTACAATTACATCTAGAAGGATATATGCAGACAATCCTGAAGTAGCAGCGCTTTGGATGCAGTGCATGTTCTCTGCATCCAAAGCGCTGCCGTCTTTTGAACGCAGGTGAATCCACATGTTCACTGAACTGTGCGGATTCAATACAATCTGTGGATGAAATTTCTCTTGCGGAGACTTTCACCGCATGTCCATCTCTGCGGGATATCCGCGGGCATCTGTGGAAGCATAGTAGGCATGGGATTTCTTGAAAACCTGCAGCGTTTATTGATCGTGTGCACATGCCCTGACAGATGTCATGCGTCAGATGCACTTTCATATATCATTTTAATGAGGTTGTCCACTACTAGGACAACCCATTTTTGATATATGTTTGGCTCTGCTCAAATAAAAAAGCTAATAGTCACCTCCAGTGCTGGTTTGGTTCTAGCTGTGTCAGCACTCACAGTCCCGGGGCTCTTGTGCGGTTGTTATGACATGTGAGCCCACCAAATTGAACTGCAGATCTGACTTACTCTTCATGTTCAATTCTTGCGAAGGTGGGGACAGTGACGCCAGCGCTCATTGAGCGCCCAGCTCACATGTCATAACAACCGCACGAGAGCCCTGGAACGACGAATGCTGACACTGCTGGAACGGCGTGAGTATAAGGTTTTTTATTTTATCGGGGCTAAACATTTAGATCAAGAAGGGGTTGTCCTAGTAGTGGACAACCTCTTTAAGGTGGAGGAACAACGAAAATGGAACAAGATACGAAGTAAAAGGACCATCTGACTTTTGCAGGCTAATTTAGTAATTGAAATTTATTATTTATTTTTTTTGGGGGGGGAGTAATCTGCATAGTAAATTAAGGAACCAGAATGCCTAAGGGTAAGGCTAAGTGCACACGTTGCGTTTTTTAAGCGTTTTTGCCGAGGTTGGGACCTGTGGATTATTTTTTGTTCATTCATTCACAGTTGGAGCAGCTAGAACTTTCTCATCTTTATGTAGATTCACTTTATGACTTATGCTATATGGTGTCTGTAAGGCCATGTTCACGCATAGCATAAATACTGTGTTTTTGTTTTCTGGAGGTGTCAGCACAAAACAATGCAATAACAATCTTCTCTGACTATTGCATTTAGTGCAGAAGTGAAGTTGCACTTTTAAAGGGTATATCCCAGAGTCTGTGAAAAACTAAACATGTGCATAAGCACTAACCGTCACGTAGTTGTTACCTACCTGCCTGTTGTGCGCGGCGCTGTTCTTCCCCTGCACAGAGATGTCACAGACAGCTCCTGCCGAGCATTCTGCTGCATCTGCTGAAGTGACGTCGACAGAGCAGCTGTTTCTTTTCCTCTTCGCTCTGTTGACGGGAAAAGCCTTTGACATCAGTTGGCTGCTCGCTGCCTACCTGGGAGAGCCAGCTGTCAATCAGAATGATGTTTGAAGTCACTTCTCATCAACAGAGCAAATATACTGTAACCTGTTGTGAATGGGTTTGAGATGAGTTCTGAGCAGAGACTCCCTCTGGTGGTTACAAGCGTACGGGTCTGTTCAGTGAAGATTGTGAGGAATGGGAATCAGGTGTTACTGACTGGTCTTATATAAGGGAGTTACCTTCCCATCAGGGTTGCCGGTGATCAATTGTTCTGGTCTGAATCCTTTACTCCAGTTTCCCTTGTAGCCTGCTGTGTCGTGTCTGCATCTCCTGCTAACAGATAAGACATTTTCTTCTTTTTTGTTTGTGCTGTATTTTTGCATTTTGTCCTGCACTTCTGTGGGGGCCTTCAGGGTCCCCTCCGGGGGCTTCTGCCCTCTCAGTTTAGTTCAGCCACTGATGTTTGTACTTTTGCTTTTTCCAGTTTTTTCAGTGGCTGCTGTTTTGATTTTGTTTCACCAGAGAACTAATTTAGGTGGTAGAGGTCGTGTGATCTCAGGTGTTTTTGAAATTAGTAGAGTTGGTGTTTTTCAGGGTTTTCTGGGATTGCAGTAAGTGCCCTTCCTATCCTTTTCTATTTAGATAGTTTGGGCCCCAGCGTTTGCTCATACTATTTTCTTTCTGTGTCAGTATTTCATCTTGTCTAACCGCCATTACATGTTTGGGGGCTTTCTATTATCTTTGGGGTTCTGCTCCGGGGCAGATAGCTTTCCTATATCTATCTTCAGGTGTAGTTAGTTTCTCAGGCTGTGACGAGGCGTCTAGGACCAACGTAGGAACGCTCCAGGGCTGCCTCTAGTTGTGGTGGTTAGTCAGGGTACTGCAATCTCATAGATTCCAACTGCTCTGGTGTATTGCCTTTTTTACCTGCACTCCTCAGCTACCGAAACATAACAGTATCACCGGCCACAAAATTGAAAATTTTATGGTACTCACAGAAGGGAAAAAATTTTGTGAAAGAATAAAGGTTGTTAGAGTTGTCAGAGATATTTTTCTGTTTGTTGTTTTTTTTTTCCCTCTGTATCTCTGGGTGCTGGGGAGGATCTTTTCTCTCAATGGAGTTTGCACAGTTGTCTGGCCGTGTGGATCAGCTTGCCACTGAGGTTCGGAGTATTGCTATCTATCTTGCTGGGTTGCCTGTAGTGGAACCTAGGATTCCCATGCCAGATTTGTTTTTAGGGGATCGAGCTAAGTTTCAGAATTTCAAAAATAATTGTAAATTGTTTTTTGCCTTAAAATCTAAGTCCTCAGGGAACGCAGCGCAGCAGGTTCAAATTATCATCTCTCTCCTGCGCGGCGATCCTCAGGATTGGGCTTTTTCCCTGATACCTGGGGATCCTGTTTTGAGTGATGTTGATGCATTTTTTCAGGCCTTGGGGTTATTGTACGATGAGCTTAATGTCACTGATCAAGCTGAGAAAGCCTTGTTGGCATTAAATCAGGGGCTTGATGACGCTGAGTTATACTGTCAGAGATTCCGTAGGTGGGCAGTCCTGACCAAATGGAATGACGACGCTTTGGCAGCCCTTTTTCGGAAGGGTCTGTCAGATAATGTAAAGGATGTTATGGTGGGATTCCCTGTCCCCTCTGGTCTCAATGATCTATGTCATTAGCGATTCAAATTGACAGACGTTTGCGTGAGCGGAGAAGTATGCGTGGAGTGGTGTTGCCTTGTGAGCCAGCTTCTGAGCCCATGCAGTGTGATGGAGTGGTGTCTGGGGCACAGCGTCATGAGTTTCGAAAGCGCAATGGGTTATGTTTCTACTGTGGGGATGCCTCTCATGCTATTTCAGTCTGCCCTAAGCGGGGAAGACGTTTTGCACGCTCAGTTGTCTTGGGTAGTGTTCAGACTAAGTTTTTGTTAACTGTCACTCTGATATGCTCTCTGTCCTCATTTTCTGCTCAGGCTTTTGTTGATTCTGGAGCAGCTATTAACCTGATGGATTATGATTTTGCTAAACGTTGTGGGTTTCCCTTGATACCCCTACAGAAGTCTATTCCCCTACTGGGGATCGATTCTACCCCTTTGGCTGAGAATAAACCCCAGTTTTCTACTCAGGTGATAATGAGGGTTGAACCTGATCACCAGGAGTGCTGCAAATTTTTGGTTCTGTATAATCTGCATGACATTATCGTGCTGGGTTTCCCTTGGTTACAGTCTCATAATCCTGTTTTGGATTGGAAATCTGTGTCTGTAACCAGTTGGGGCTGCCAATGTGTTAATACCAACACTCCTGTTTTTTCTGCCCCCCCCCAGGCTCAGGATGTTCCTGACTTTTTGATTGATTTTTCTGATGTGTTTAGCGAAAGTAAATCTGCATCCTTACCTCCCCATAGGAGCTATGACTGCGCTATTGAATTAGTGCCGGGTAGTAAATTCCCTAAAGGTCGCCTTTTTAACTTGTCTGTACCTGAACATGACGCTATGCGGTCTTATATCAAGGAATCATTGGAGAAGGGTCATATCAGACCATCCTCTTCACCCTTAGGTGCCGGTTTTTTCTTTGTGGCCAAAAAAGATGGTTCATTAAGGCCGTGTATTGATTATCGTCTCTTGAACAATATTACTGTGAAATATCAATATCCGTTACCCTTGATTTCTGACCTGTTTTCCAGGGTGAAAAACGCTACTTGGTTTACCAAGCTTGACCTCAGGGGGCGTATAACCTTATTCGCATTAAGCACGGGGATGAATGGAAGACGGCATTCAATACCCCTGAAGGGCATTTTGAGTACCTGGTGATGCCCTTTGGGCTCACTAATGCTCCTTCCGTCTTCCAGTCCTTCATGAATGACATTTTCAGGGATTTTGTGGACAAATTTCTGATTGTTTATTTGGATGATATCTTGATTTTTTCTAATGACTGGGACTCTCATGTGAAACATGTTCGAACTGTGTTCCAGATTTTGAGAGAGAATGCTCTGTATGTGAAGGGATCAAAGTGTCTTTTTGGCGTACAGAGGATCTCATTTCTGGGATTCATTTTGTCCCCATCTGTTATCGAAATGGACCCGGTCAAGGTTCAGGCCATCTGTGATTGGGTCCAACCTACTTCATTAAAGGCTCTTCAGAGATTTTTGGGTTTTGCCAATTTTTATCGTAAATTTATTGGTAATTTCTCGGTTATTGTTAAACCATTAACTGATTTGACCAGAAAAGGTTCTGATGTGGTGAATTGGCCTCCGGAGGCAGTCTCTGCGTTTCAGGAACTTAAGCAGAGATTCACTTCTGCTCCTGTTCTACGGCAGCCTGATGTTTCTCTGCCATTTCAGGTGGAGGTTGATGCCTCTGAAATTGGGGCAGGTGCCGTTTTGTCCCAAAAAGATCCAGAGACCTCTAAAAGTAACCCTTGTGCCTTTTTCTCTCGAAAATTTTCTCCTACTGAACGTAATTATGACGTGGGTAATCGGGAGTTATTGGCCATGAAGTGGGCTTTTGAAGAGTGGAGACATTGGCTGGAGGGAGCCAAACATCAGGTGGTGGTCCTTACGGACCATAAGAATCTGGTCTATCTGCAATCTGCCAAGCGACTCAATCCTAGACAGGCCAGGTGGGCCTTGTTTTTCACACGTTTTAATTTTGTGGTTTCCTTTCTTCCTGGCACTAAGAATGTTAAGGCGGATGCCCTCTCGAGGAGTTTTCTTGCGGACTCTCCTGAGTTATCTGATCCTTCTGTTATTTTGAAAGAAGGTGTAGTTCTTTCCGCCATCTCGCCCAATTTGAGACTTGCTCTGGAGGGGTGTCAGGAGGATAGGCCCGAGTGCTGCCCTGTTGGAAAATTGTTTGTCCCGGACCAGTGGAGAAAGAGTGTGGTGTCTGAGATTCATTGTTCCGCATTGGCTGGGCATCCCGGAATTTTTGGTACCAGAGACTTGGTTAGTCGGTCCTTTTGGTGGCCTACCTTGTCTCGTGATGTCAGGGAATTTGTGCAGTCCTGCGGGACTTGCTCTCGCTCCAAGCCTTGCTCTCGCTCTAGTGGTTTGTTGATGCCATTGCCTGTGCCCAAGAGACCATGGACCCATATCTCTATGGATTTCATTTCCGACCTTCCTGTTTCTCAGAGAATGACCACCATCTGGGTAATTTGTGATAGGTTTTCCAAAATGATACATCTTGTGCCATTACCTAAGTTGCCTTCCTCCTCTGAATTGGTGCCGTTGTTCCTTCAGCACGTGGTTCGTTTACACGGCATTCCTGAGAACATTGTGTCTGACAGAGGAGTCCAGTTTGTTTCCAGATTTTGGAGGACTTTTTGTTCTAAACTGGGTGTTCAATTGTCTTTCTCCTCGGCATTTCATCCTCAGACCAATGGTCAAACTGAGAGAACAAACCAGACATTGGAGACTTATCTTAGATGCTTTGTGTCTGCTGATCAGGATG
This sequence comes from Oophaga sylvatica, assembly GCA_033576555.1. Taxonomy (NCBI): domain Eukaryota; kingdom Metazoa; phylum Chordata; class Amphibia; order Anura; family Dendrobatidae; genus Oophaga; species Oophaga sylvatica. The sequence goes on along the minus strand of JARQOD010000004.1, from coordinate 339,187,860 downwards.
ACTGGGTCTCTTTTTTACCTTTGGCTGAGTTTGCTCTTAATAATAGGGCTAGCTCTGCCACTTTGATGTCTCCGTTTTTCTGTAATTCTGGGTTTCACCCTCGATTTTCTTCGGGACAGACGGAGGCTTCTGTCTGTCCAGGTGTTGACTCTGTTGTGGAGCGTATGCAACAGATTTGGGACCAGGTAGTGGAGAGGTTGTCCCTCTCTCAGGAGAAGGCCCAGCGGTTTGCTAACCGGCATAGGACTGATGGTCCTCGGTTTAAAGTGGGGGACTTGGTCTGGTTGTCCTCAAAGAATATTCCTATGAGAGTAGCATCTCCTAAATTTAAGCCTAGGTTCATTGGACCTTATAAGATCATTGAGATTCTTAATCCTGTTTCTTTTCGTTTGCTTCTTCCAGGGACATTTAAGATCCATAACGTGTTCCACAAGTCCTTGTTGAAGAGGTTTGTTGAGCCAGTGGTTCCTGCTGCTGTGCCTCCTGACCCTGTTTTGGTTGAGGGCAATCTGGAGTATGTGGTTGAGAAAATATTAGATTCTCGTTTTTCTAGACGGAAACTCCAGTATTTGGTTAAGTGGAGAGGTTATGGTCAGGAGGACAATTCTTGGGTGTTTGCTTCGGACATCCATGCTAGGAGACTCATCCGTGCTTATCATAGAACTCATCCTGACCGACCTGGTTGCTCAAATGAGGGTTCGGTGACCCCTCCTCAAGGGGGGGGTACTGTTGTGAATGGGTTTGAGATGAGTTCTGAGCAGAGACTCCCTCTGGTGGTTACAAGCGGTACGGGTCTGTTCAGTGAAGATTGTGAGGAAAGGGAATCAGGTGTTACTGACTGGTCTTATATAAGGGAGTTACCTTCCCATCAGGGTTGCCGGTGATCAATTGTTCTGGTCTGAATCCTTTACTCCAGTTTCCCTTGTAGCCTGCTGTGTCGTGTCTGCATCTCCTGCTAACAGATAAGACATTTTCTTCTTTTTTGTTTGTGCTGTATTTTTGCATTTTGTCCTGCACTTCTGTGGGGGCCTTCAGGGTCCCCTCCGGGGGCTTCTGCCTCTCAGTTTAGTTCAGCCACTGATGTTTGTACTTTTGCTTTTTCCAGTTTTTTCAGTGGCTGCTGTTTTGATTTTGTTTCACCAGAGAACTAATTTAGGTGGTAGAGGTCGTGTGATCTCAGGTGTTTTTGAAATTAGTAGAGTTGGTGTTTTTCAGGGTTTTCTGGGATTGCAGTAAGTGCCCTTCCTATCCTTTTCTATTTAGATAGTTTGGGCCCCAGCGTTTGCTCATACTATTTTCTTTCTGTGTCAGTATTTCATCTTGTCTAACCGCCACTACATGTTTGGGGGCTTTCTATTATCTTTGGGGTTCTGCTTCGGGGCAGATAGCTTTCCTATATCTATCTTCAGGTGTAGTTAGTTTCTCAGGCTGTGACGAGGCGTCTAGGACCAACGTAGGAACGCTCCACGGCTGCCTCTAGTTGTGGTGGTTAGTCAGGGTACTGCAATCTCATAGATTCCAACTGCTCTGGTGTATTGCCTTTTTTACCTGCACTCCTCAGCTACCGAAACATAACAGTAACCTTTAAGTGCTCTTTATAGTACAGAAAAGTTTGATTCTGCGCTGAAAAAAATATCTGCAGTTTTTTATGTACTTTTTTTAGGCTCCACATAGCAGGCAGCAAAAAAAAAATCACCAAAACCACACGGTTCAGCAGCAGACCACAGGGGGCGCAATTTTCATGAAATCACATCCACTTTGTATGGAACAGAATTTCTGTGCAAAACAGCAGAAAAAAGCAGCATTTAGCCTACATGTGACCACGATCTAAATGTCTAAACAAAGTGAATGTGATTTCATTAAATCTCCGCCCTCGGTGCATCTAAAGATGCTGCTGTTCTCTGCGGTTTAGGTGCTTTTCTTCTCTATAGGCTATGGAGCCTGAAAAAAAATACTGTTGCATTTTTAAGTGCAGAATCAATGCTTTTCTGTAGTGTTAAAAAAGCATTAAAGACATGGATTCACATCTGCACCAAAAACGCATCAAATATGGGGAGCACGAATAAAAGATACGCAGCAAACACGCGTAAACACAGCCTCAGCGTTACATTTTTATCACATTTTTATAGTTTAATAGATAAAAATATCAATCACACCATTTTTTTATGCCATTTACAGATTCCGTAAATAATTTGATCACTGTGTTGTGTGGGTTTTTACGCTCACAGCGACATTAAACTTGTCCGTGCTTTTTTGCGGATTTGCAGTTTATTATTTTAACCCCTTCATGATCTAAGGTATTTTCGTTTTTGCATTTTCGTTTTTGCTCCCCTTTTTTCCCAGAGCATAACTTTTTTTTGTTTTTCAGTCAAAATGGACATGTGAGGGCTTGTTTTTTTGCGGGACAACTTGTACTTTTGAATAATACCATTGATTTTAACATATTGTGTACTAGAAAACGAGAAATAAAAATCCAAGTGAAATTGCAAAAAAAAAGTGCAATTCCACAATTGTTTTTTTTTTTTTTTTTTTTTTTACCATGTTGATTAAATGCTAAAACTGACCTGCCATTATGATTCTCCAGGTCATTATGAGTTCATAGACACCAAACGTGTCTAGGTTCTTTTTTATTTAAGTGATGAAAAAAAAATCCAAACTTTGGTAAAAAAGAAAAAGGCGCCATTTTCAGAGACCTGTAGCATCTCCATTTTTCGTCATTTGGGTCTGGGTAAAGGCTTATTTTTTGCGGGCCGAGCTGACATTTTTAATGATACCACTTTGGTGTAGATACAATCTTTTGATCGCCCGTTATTGCATTTTATTGCAATGTAGCGATGACTAAAAGAACGTAATTCTGGTGTTTTGAATTTATTTCACATTATGCCGTTTACCGATCAGGTTATTTTTTTTTATATTGATAGATCGGGCTATTCTGAATTCGGCGACACCAAATATCTGTATGTTTGATTTTTTTTTATTAGTTTATATTGAATGGGGCGGAAGGGGGGGGTGAATTGAACTTTTATATTTTTTTTAGTTTTTGTAATATTTTTAAAAACTTTTATTTTTGCATGCTTCAATAGTCTCCATGGGAGACTAGAAACTTCAGTTGTCTGACTGGCTCTGCTACATACAGGCGATGATCAGATCGTCTATATGTAGCAGAAATGCTCACTTGCTATGAGTGCCGACCACCGGGTGGTGCTCATAGCAATCCGGCTATGACAACCATTGAGGTCTGCTGGAGACCTCTGGTTCTCCTGCCAACCCATAGATGACCTGCGATTACGTGACGGGGTCACTGAGGGGCGGGATTTTCGGTGCGCTTACTAGAAGCGCGAGTTACAGTGGGTACGGAAAGTATTCAGACCCCTTTAAATTTTTCACTCTTTGCTTCATTGCAGCAATTTGGTAAATTCAAAAAAGTTCTTTTTTTTCCCATTAAAGTGCACTCTGCACCCCATCTTGACTAAAAAAAAAGAAATGTAGAAATTTTTGCAAATTTATTAAAAAATAAAAACTGAATTATCACATGGTCATAAGTATTCAGACCCTTTGCTCGGACACTCATATTTAAGTCACATGCTGTCCATTTCCTTGTGATCCTCCCTGAGATGGAGTCCAGCTTAGTTTAAACTGATAGGACTTGATTTGTGATGGCACACACCTGTCTATATAAGACCTCACAGCTCACAGTGCATGTCAGATCCACTGTAAATGCCGTTGTCAGAAATTGACAGTGGCATTTAACAGTTTAACAGCCGCGGGTGGATCGCGATTCCATTGGCGGCTGTTAGAGGCACATGTCAGCTATTCAAAACAGCTTACATTTGCCAGGAAAGATGTGGGCACATGGATTCCGACATGGGCGTACTATTACGCCCAACGTCGGAAAGGGGTTAAAGAAAGCAAATTAAAACGGACATTATTGTAATTGTGTTTCATTAATTTTTAATCATTTTATAGAAAGAAAAAAAAATACTTTATTCTTCCTCTAGAATACAGAGACATAATACACTGCTATTTACAGGTTTATATTTATATAATCTGCATGTGTAGTCAGAGCTTGCAAAATAGATCAATTACACAAAATTCTACCACTGACATCTGTGGCTCATTATTCTTAGCTCCTTGCACTCCCTCACAGCATCTTGTTTCGGTGCCTGCAGTTGCAGTGGCCGGGCGATCACGTGTGCCTGCTGCTTAAGGGAATGACTATTCACTGCGCTATGGGAGTGGATTGAGGTGAATATTTGTTTCTCGAAAGTAGACGGCACACATGATCATTTCTCACTATTACAGAGAAATGAATATTCACTGCCAGCGTATTGAATATTAATTTCTCTTTAGCAGCCGGCACAGGAGTTAGCCGCAGCAGCCGGCTCCTGCCTCCTGTGACCCACCGCTGCCGCTCCCACTCCATCTTCTGGATAATGACTTGACTTTAAGTCAAGAGGGGGTTTTCAGCACAAAAAAATGTGCTGAAACACTCTGCTTATACTAGAGTATATAAGGTACATTTTTGTAATTGCTTTTTATTATTTTTAGTAGTTTTATAGGAACAAAAAAATCTGACATTTTCTACATCTCAAATACAAAGAAATACACTACTATATACAACATACGTATATGTATAATATGTATAATCTGTTACTGCCTGCAATACATATCAAGATTACCAAATTCTCTTGTTTATTGTTATGGGCTGAGGCTCATAGGTAAAGCTGCTGCCTGAGTACATGGAGATGTGAGTTTGAGTTCCAGTCACAGGAGAAGTTTGAATAATATAATTTAATTTATTTCAGTGCACAGAGATGCAATGTTGAATGACACCATTCACTTCAACAGTGTAAATGGAAAACAAGAAAAAAATTCAAGTGGAGTAAAATTGCAAAAATAGGGCATTCACTGTGTGTTAAAAAATGATCTGGCAGCATGATTCTCCAGGTCAGTGAAATTACAGTGATACTAAACTTGTGCAGAGTTTTATTATTTTAGCGTTGAAAATGATTTCTGAAATTTGTGAAAAAAAGTTTGCATTGCCATTTTCTGAGACATGTAACTTTTTTTTTTCCATCATTGGAGCTGAATGAAGGCTTTTTTTTTGCATTTTGGGGTAAATATTACATTTTGATTGCTTTTCATTGCATTTTTTGGATTGTTTTACTTTTGAGCATCTAACGTACAGTTTAAATATATTTTTTTTTACACACTGCCAAATAAGTTTATTTTTTTAAGGGGGAAAGAGTGATTTAAACATTTAAATATTTTTTCTTTTTTATGTTTTTACAACTTTTTTTATTTTACTTTATTTTTGTACACACCCCAATTGCTATAATTGTAGAGGAAGTGGAAACACCAATCAACCTTGCAAAAAGGGGACGACTGCAGTTAGCGCTGGCTTGAATCTTTAGCTTGCGCCATGACGAGTCTATAAATGTACGTGTCTGGCCTTCCTTCCCAATGCAAACTGGGTGAATGGAGTACAGGTGGCTTCAAGAGGTTAAAGGGAACCTGTCACAGGATTGTGCTTTTCAATCTGAGAGCAGCATAATTAGGGACAGAGACCCGGATCCCAGAGGTGGGTTACTTACTGGATTCTGTTCTGTAGTTTTGAGAACATCACTGTAGATCTATGGCAGATCTGCATTACCTCCCTATGACACTCCTTATCTATGAACTCCTCCAATATTTATTGCCACAACTGCTTTCTCTCAGTCCCATAGTGATCATTCTGCTTTACCTCACTTGTCTTATTCACTGCTCTATTTTATGTCCTGTTGTGTATAAATATGTGACCCTTCAGATGTTGTGTTAGGCCCCCTCCACACATCAGTGTTTCCGGTATGTGTTGTGATGGTTTTCACACGTACCTGAGACACACAAGTAGACCCATTCAAGTGAATGGGTCTGACTCTGCGCACATGTCAGTGTGTTTCCATAGACTGTGTATTTGGGCAAAACACGGTGGCATGTCCGTTTTATTATCAGCAGCATGGCCGCAAAACATCCTGCACACATGCACACTGATGACATCTGTGTTTCATAAGTGTGACACGTACTGGCGCCTGGGAATCGGCGATACTGTTCGCGGTGATCTCCGGCGTCAGCTGCTGTAGGCAGCTCTCATCATTGTCCCCCTGCTCGCACTGAGATCATCGCAGTTCATGGGCCCACTATCGCTGCAGCGAGTCATTCTCCCCTGCTCTTCAGCATGAGTGTTCGCCTCAGGCGACCGCTCATGCTAATGAGCAAATGTCACACAGATGGATCACGGTGTGGGACAATCTGGATTCTTTGATCTTCGTACAGGTGAGGAATATTATTGTTTTGTATTTTTGTTTATTTACAGGGAGAATGGCTTCATTGGATTAGGTGTAAGTGCACACGTTCAGGAATATTTGCGTTTTTTTCGCGGGAAAAAACGCGTCAAAAACACATGTATTAAGCATCCTATCATTTAGAATGAATTCCGCAATTTTTGTGCACATGGTGCGTTTTTTTCCGCAAAAAAAAAACGCATCGCGGAAAATCTAGCAACATGTCCATTAATTTTGCGGAATTCTAGCGTTTTTCCCACTATATTATTGACCTAGAAAGCTCAGGAAAAAACGCGTGCTCAAATCCGCACCAAAAACGCGCAAAATCCGCGCAAAAAACGCACGTTTTTGCCGCGAAAAAAGTCCGATTTTGCTCAGGAATATTCTGCAAACATTCTGCAAACGTGTGCACTTAGCCTTAAAGTGAGTATAATGTGTCTTTTTATTTTATTCTTCATTTTACACTTGATGTAGACAGTGGGGGATGTTGTCACGCTGTCTAGCAGATGTATAAATATATAATGTCAGTAATCTATCAAGTGGGACAACATTCCATATAACATATAAATAGGTAACATTAACATGTATATATAGCATAGTATTACCTGACATAATATCCTGTGGGTCAATACTGAATCCTTTTCACGCTGTCTCTGGCTAGAGGTGGACCGGGGTCTATGCTGACCCTAAACTGGGGTCCTGACTAGTCCCTCTACCTGGAGGTACTGTTAATGGTACAGAGGTCCAGGCCACCAGCGTAAACCCTGTCTCCTATAAATCCCTGACCACTGTAATCTAGTCCTTAGAAGGACCCTGATTACCACCATAGGGAATGGACAGGTAAAGGTTAACAAACAGTATAGACAAACGAGACAGACAGGGGATAAAGTAAATACTGTCTTGCATACAACATTAAAACACAGAGGGAACACCAAAGGTCTAGGAGATAAACTATAAGCAAGGTGAGGAGAAACAACAAAAGAGCTCTTAGCTTAAGTCTTCTCAGAACCGATCCTATCTGCAGTCTGTATGAATGCTTTCACCGGCATCTAACCAGCAGACTGGCAGCTATATAAAGGAAGCTAATTAGAACATAATCAAAAGCAGCCGGGCGAGGCTGGACCTAGTCTTAGCAAAGAGCTAGGTAAAATTAACTCCCTCATTACCAAACACAAAGAAACAGCAACTCAGCTGCGAGAAGTCAGAATGTGCAATCGCGACAATCTTCGTGGCGATGCACCAATGACAGATGTCTACAGCTCTTAACATTGTCCCTTGCTCGCGTTGATCACAGGGAGAGCAGGACAATGATGTCGCCTGTCTTCAGCACCCGGCAACTGAGAATAGTGCGAACTGTGCCTGCTATTCTCAGGCGCCGGTACGTGTGATATTGATTTGGCACACAGGTGGCACACAGTTGCCATATGTATGAAACACACAGATATCTCCGGTACTTGTTTTCCCAGTACCAGAAACATCAGGATGTGTGAAGGAGGCCTTATACTGAGCTTGATGAAAAGATCAGAGGAGTCTGTAAAGCTTGCAATTTGTTACCATCTTTTCAGTTAGCCATTAAAAAGTATCAACCACTGAGGACTCTCAAATGTTTATATTTTTCTATCTACTGGCTAACACAGTACAAAGATATATTTTTCCTCCTAATGATGAATTTAGCCTATACCCAACTCACCCACTTTGACAGCTTTTTACCTATATTGCACACAGCCAGAGAGTTACCAATCAGTGATGTAGTGTGGACAGCCAGAGCTCATGAATATGGAGGACCGCATAGCTAGACCTAAGTATGGAGATTAGCTGCAGCAGATAAACAGTGTTTTGTCAAAACTACAGCAAGAAGCCCAATAAGTGACCCTGAATAGGAATCTGTTCCCCTACAGATCAGACAACGAAAATCTGCTAACAGACTTTCTTTAAATTGTTCTTGTGGCTGTGTCTCTGTTGTTATTGTACTGCACTTACAATGTTTTTTTACCTTCTTATTCACCCTAGACGTTCTGCATACATAATCTTAAAAGCATGTAGAAGAACAAAAACGTTTGAGATCTTGATTGAATTATCTTTTTAAATGTAATCTTTTTCCTGACACAGAAACATCTGTAACACATAAACTTTCGTAGAGCAGATTTAGTCAAGTCGGGTTTGCCTTTTGTTTGGAACTTCTTTTAGTCCAGTTTAGTGTTTGCTGGAGACAATCATTTTTCTGGGATCAGACCCAGAATAGCTTTAATCTGACTATCCTTCTGTAAACTTAGGGTGTGTTACTACTCACATAACGAAATTACACATTATATTTCATCTTATGAAAATATTGTTTTTGTAACGATTAACAGGAGTCACAGTGATATTCTGTCACACTGCCGCGCTCCTCTGTCCCCTACTTCATGATAGCACCTAATGTAAGGTCTCATTCACACATCAGTGTGGGTTTTTGTTGTAAGGGACATCACACACACGCATAATGGGTCTTTTCTTATGTCTGATCTCTTTGAATGTTCACACACAAAAAATGAACACCGTGCAGATGCCATCCATGTTGCATCCGTTATTGGCTGCTGAGGGTAGCTTGGGTAAACTGCATCAAGTTTTTTTTCTTTTCTTGCATACGAGAAAGAGAGTGATGCATGGATGGTAAAAACAGACACTCGAACCAGAAATGGAAAGAAAACAGATCTAGCTCGTTGATGAAAAATAGCTGATTTTTCTAAGGATGTAAAATATTTCACTGGTGTATGAATAAGGCCCAAATTAGCAAAAATAGGAGGACAGATTGAAGAGAGTATGACTGCAGGATCAGGCTACACAGAGTTACAGTGTATACATATATAGTAGGTTTGCAGAGCAACTGTAGTCACAAAGAATAGGAAATTTTTAATTAAAAGGGTTTTCTGAGGCAAAAGCAGGTAATGCATATGGGAATTGACTCTGACAAATGACATTGTTTACAGGCACCTCTTTCCTTCTTTTACAAGTGTGGATACTGACTTATCCTCTTTTATGTTCTGGGCAGATATTTACATTGCCTTTGCTATCAATTATAAATTGAGATTAAGTGATTTTGTAACCCTATGCACACTTGTGCTTTTCATTACATTAAGCAATTTAGGAGGTTCATTCGCTGTCAGATTCTGCTTGTTTAGGGTGCATATTTCACAGTGCACATTGATATGTTCATAGCTGGTCACTCTCCCCACCTCTTTTTGGGGCTCCTTTCTGCCCTGTCTTTTTAATTTGTATCTCTAATTCTAATAATGTTATTCACTAAAGTACCTTTTTATTTACCTCTTTTTCTTCCTCACTTCTTATCTATGTGGCACCATACCACCATAGATTATGTACATCACAGTGAAGTGAGCCTGGGAACGCACCTTCAGTGACCGGCGGTGACCTCTATGGCATCATCGCTCATCACTGAAAGCGGAAATCGCTGCACCTCATTTTGTCCTGGTTTTCAGACTGGATGGTTGCATTATGGCACCATTCAGGTTGTAAACCAGTTATCACAGAGATAGATTATGAGTTTATGACGTGGGACAGTATTGCTAATCTTCACTTCGGACAGGTGAGTGGTGCCAACAATTTTTGAGTTTTTGAGTGTAATTATGTCCAATTTACTTCTTTTTTGTTTTTTTTGTTTTGTTAATATATAGAAAGGAAATAAAAATGTGTACAAAAAAAGTGTGATTGCAAAATTTTTTGGGGAAAAATACTTAATTTTCTGGAACAATTTAAGGAACCCAACACTTTCACCATGACTGTTCTGTAAAAAACCCCAACTGTAGAAATTTTACTATTTTTTAAAGATTGGTGGAATTTCAGCAATTAAACATACCAAATAATAGAAGTATTATTATTCTAGTGGGGGGAAATTTTCTCGTAATGTTTTTTTTTTTAATTTTTCCTTGCCCTGTTTACGGTTTATTAAAGAATCTGAAATTAAGCAGTTTTTAGTTGGCACTACCCTAAAAAAAGGGCAAAGGATGAAAGAGTTTTTTTCACGGGCCCAATTGTGGGAATAAGCTATTTTAGTAAGCTCTTTTCCCTGATAATTGGGCAGAAAAAACAGGCTGCCAATCACCGAATAAAAAGCAACTTTACCGTTTGTCGGTGAAAAAAATTTTTTAAATTTGTTAAAAATGGTCTCTCTCGGCCATATGTCTTGTGTAATGGTGTGCTACCCAGAATAATGCAGCCCATGTCCCTGTGGCGAACCTCTTACAGCGGTCGAACGAACGCGTAGCCATTTTAGATAACACGCGTGCTGTGTGTTGTGAATTGTTGGAGATGAATTTGAGCGAAGCTCCCCCTTTGGGGGTTTCGACAGTATGAACCCTTCAATCCGATTTTCAATCGGAATCATGGACGGTGGATTAAGGGAGGTTCCCTCCCCTCTGGTTGCCCCTGATCAATTGTTTTGTCTCAAAGTTGTTTCTGGTTCATTGGAGTTGCGAGTCTTGATCTTCTCCCGCTTCAGATAGTATTTTCTGTTTTTTGTTTTTGTGCTTCCATTTGCATATTTCTCTGCATTTCTGTGAGGTTTGCCATTTCCCCCCCCCCCCGGGGGGTTGGCTCTTCGTTTTGGAGCCCCCGTTATTTGTTTCTTTTGCCTTTTCCCCTTTTTTCGTGGCGCGGCTTGTTTTTTACACAGGAACTAATTTAGGTGGTAGGGTGTGTGATCCAGGGGTTTTTTGCAATTGTAGGTTTTGGGATTTTTTAGGGTTTTTTTTTGGGTTGCAGTAAGTATCCTTCCCTTCCCTTTTTTGTCTAGGCAGATTGGGCCCCAGCTTTGTCATATATTTTCTGTCTTGTCTGTTTTCCTCTTGTCTAACG
>JARQOD010000004.1:339126275-339176592 GCA_033576555.1 Oophaga sylvatica | reverse complement strand
CAAGTGACAACCATATTGTATGCTTGTTTGGTCGAGATGGCTGTCTAAATGCAAGTTCCCTAAGAACAGATTTATGATGGCTAGTGATACAGTTCATTAGTTTAAACGTCCCATTGTTGTATTAGCACGTTTATTTTCTTAATTCATGAGTAGCTTTATTTTTTAAGATGTAATTAATCTACTATGTCTGTGTAAGCGTTTAAACTGAGCTTCTGTGTGTGTTGTTCTAGGTTGGGACGAACGTTTGTTTTTCATTCATTCGTTCTAACCAATGGTACATTTTCCAAACCTTTTTTTCTTCTAGGAGAACCCTTACCCTGCTGTTAGTATGCATAAAGTTCAGCGACCAACAGAAGGCAGTTACTTGCGACCTCAGCATAAGGTCTTCCCTCTCTTGGATGAAAGCAGCATTCAATGGATTTTGGATCAGGCTGCTGCCAAGCTGCAGAATGCACCTCCTGCTGTTAGGTCGGAGAAGAAGTGCATGGTGCCACCAGGGCCACCTATTGGTTTGTGTTTTCATTCAATTGTAAAAGTTCACTAGCACAATACTGTCTGATTTTTCCATACTTTTTCTTTTATGTGTTAAAAAATCCTGTAGCTACTTGTGTCTACATTTTATTTTTCTCTCATTGTTGATTGTGACAAGTGAGTTTGTCGCGATCTGAAAATAGAGCATCATTTTAACAGCATTCAAGGAACTGAGGTGACTAAAAATCCATCTAGACTTTTGTTTGGTAGAAGTGGGCGACCACAGTAACTTTCTCCATCGCCTCATTGGGGGACACAAGACCATGGGTGTTATGCTGCTGCCACTAGGAGAACACTAAGCAATACACAGAGAAAGTTAACTCCTCCTCCTGCAGTATACACCCTCTGTTGGCTCAATCCTGAACCAGTTCTTGCTTAGTGTCTGTAGGAGGCACTAGGGTCTCTTTTTTTCTTCAGACCCCATCTTTATTTTTATTTATTCTTTTGGATATTTTTCTTTTTTTTCATCATTTTGGAAGGGCGACGGGACTTGTACGAAAAGTCCTGATCTCCCACAAACATCAACAGGCGGGCACGCGGAGTGTCGCCTCCACGTAACCCCTCCTGCAACGCTACCATCGGGCGACGGATCCCCTTCAATGTGCCGCTCTCCCCATGTGTCAGATGGCTAACGCGACCCGGAGTCTTTTGGATTAATGCACCCTCACCACCACTAGTGAAAGTGACTGGTGCTAGCATGATGGAAAAGGGTCACTCTCCGCCTCCCTATGAAAGGGATGGCGGATTGAGGAGGCACAGATACCTCAGCCATTCACATCTGAGCAGGAGCTCCACAGTGAGTACAAGGAACCCAGCGTCTTTAGGGAAGGACATGTTTATTGCCTGCATGTTGCGCCCCCCTGCGCTGTCACAGTCTCTGCTGCAGCTCCTCCACCCTCTGGGTAGGCGGCAGGGCCGGCGTCGCTGCAGTCCGCCCCCGGCTGCATTGTGGTGTACCGCGCTTGCGACCTCGTTCGGGCCGCAAGGCCGTCGCCGACCATCGCTGGGTCAGCTCAAAAATTTAGTCCTCGGCTTCAGGCCGGGGTAGGCCCGAGAGTGTGGGTGGGCTTACCGCTCTCACTGGTAGCTCCGCCCACATCGTGCGCTCTCCACAGGCCTCTCTTCCTTCCCCCCCCCCACATCTTCTGGCGCTTCTCGGGAAACGAGAAGCGCTAAGGACCCAAATCTCAGGCGCCATCTACTGGGACACCAGCGCTGTCAGCTTTGCGATATTGGGGCACCAGACAGCTATTCCTCAGCGCCACCTCTGGACCTGGGTAAGCTTACACAGCGCTTAACCCTTCTCCTGCAGCAGGCTCATAGCTGCAAAATATGTCCCAATCAAAGGGCTCTAAAAGGCCTAACAAAAACCACACTGTGGTATATGCCGCTTGTGCCTCATGCAACGCTCCCCTGCCACCAAAGCATGGTTCCGCATTCTGTGCATCATGTGCCCAGGAGCCCTCTGCTTCTACTGCCCAGGAGCCCCCTACTACCGTTCAGGAGTCCCTATCTACTCCTGATCCCAGTGAGCCGGGTCCTTCGGGGTGGCCTGCGTTTCTGGCACAGTCCATGGATTCTCTGACTAGGGCCTTGGATACCTTCCGTGGCTCCTCTTCTAGCCAGGGCGTCCCTTTTCCAGAAAGGGGCCCGTCAGCCTTCAGAGAGACCTCATCAGACAGGGGCCGACCCACGTTATCAGCAAAGCGGCCGTCTAGAAAACGCCGCCATAATGCATCTCCCAATCCATCTAGTGGTTTGGCATCTGCGAGCTCATGCTGTCACTCCCCCTCTCCCAGAGATCTCAGTGATCATGATTCTGAGTACGAGTCGGATACAGGTGATGACCCCAACTCGCCAGAGTTTCAAGAGTCTCTAGACTCTCTCATAGAGGCGATTAATAAAACCCTGAAGCTAGATGAAGAACCTGGGTCTCAACCGAATCATCCTATCTCTTTCAAAAGGGCTAAGCGCCCTCATAAGGTGTTTGGTAACCACCCGGAGTTTACGGACATTGTTCAGGGACAAAGGGATCGTCCAGACAGACGTTTTTCAGGACTGAAGTCCCTGAAAGCACGATACCCATTTTCAGCAACTGTAGCAAAAGAGTGGACCGAATCTCCAGTAGTAGATCCGTCGGTATCTCGCTTAGCTTCTAAAACCCTTCTGTCCGTTTCAGATGGTTCATCCATTAAGAATCCCTCAGATAGACAGATCGACAACCTCGCCAAATCGATTTTTGAGGCTGCTGGAGCATCTCTCTCTCCTTCCTTTGTGGCCACCTGGGTGGCGAGGGCCATGGTGGCCTGGGCTGAGGATTTAGTTAAGATTACAAATGATATCCCTCTCCCCCCCCACCCGAGGCTCGTAATCTGGCCTATCAGATTACTCAGGCGGGTGACTACATGGTCCATGCATTCCTAGATGCAGCTAATTGCGCTGCACTCACAGCCGCCAATGCTATCGCCATTCAGAGGTCCCTTTGGCTCCGAGAGTGGCGTGCAGACTCCGCTTCAAAGAGGACCTTGACTTCGCTACCTTATCATTCAGGGCGTCTCTTTGGAGATCGCCTTGATCAGATTATTTCTGACGCTACGGGCGGCAAAAGTAAGTTTCTTCCGCAGCGCAGAATCAATCGACCTTTTCGGTCTCAATACCAAAGTCGTTCCCGGCCATTTCGCAGCTCCTTTAATTGGTCCTCTGCCTCGACCTCGTCCCGGGCACCCTGTTCTTCTCGCAGAGACAGGGGTTCGCAACCATCCTTCAGGTCCTCTCAGCCCTGGAGAAACAGATTCTCTCAGCCGGAAGATAAGAGCTCCTCCTCTCGCAAATTATCTTCCCAATGACTCCTTGCTGGGGACAGGGGACCCAAACAGGGTAGGCGGCTGCCTACTCTTGTTTCGGGAGATCTGGGGGTCGGTCGTTCACGACCGGTGGGTCCGAGATCTTGTACACTCTGGCTACAAGATCGAATTCTTGTCTCTTCCCCCAAGGCGCTTCTTCCAGTCTCGTCCCCCAAAGTCCAAGGTTCTCGCAGTTCCCTTTCTTCAGGCCTTGATCATTCTTCACACCAGCGGGGTAATCGTTCCAGTTCCTCACGAGGAAAGGTTCAAAGGGTTTTACTCAAACCTCTTTGTGGTTCCCAAGAAGGACGGCTCTTTGCGTCCTAATCTGGACCTAAAATTACTGAACAAATTCATCAGTCTGCCATTTCAGAATGGAATCTCTCCGTTCTGTCGTCGCTTCTCTAGAAAGGAAGGAATACTTGGCGTCAATCGACATCAAAGACGCGTATCTACACATTCCGATTTTCAAAGGCCATCAAAAGTTTCTGCGTTTTGCAGTCGGAGAGGATCATTTTTCAATTTGCCGCTCTGCTCTTCGGACTCGCAACCGCCCCCAGAGTGTTCACGAAAGTCATGGCGGCCGCCATGTCAATTTTACACACTCGGGGTGTTGTGGTCCTCCCGTATTTGGACGACCTGCTCATCAAAGGACCGACCTTTCGGGCCTGCGCAGAGAGTGTCGAGATCACTATCGACACCCTCTCTCGCCTGGGTTGGTTAGTCTATTTGGACAAGTCCTCTCCCATCCCCTCTCAGAAGATTCCTTTTCTGGGAATGATTCTGGACACCTCCCAAGGGTTGGTATCTCTCCCTCCAGAGAAGATTACTTCTCTGAGGCAGGGAGTGCTCCTGTTATCTCTAGGCCTCTCCCACTCTCTACGGTTCGCCATGCAGGTCCTGGGGAAAATGGTAGCCTCCATCGAGGCAGTACCATTTGCTCAATTCCATCTCCGACCTCTTCAACAGGAGCTAATATCATCCTGGGACAGGAACCCAGCGTCCTTAAGTCTCCGCTTGAGTCTTTCTCCCAGAGTCAGACGCTCCCTGAAATGGTGGACAAATGCTTCATCATTGAATCAAGGGAAATCTTTTCTGCCTGTCCATTGGTCGGTGGTGACCACCGATGCCAGTCTCCTCGGATGGGGAGCGGTGTTCCTTCACCACACAGCTCAAGGCCGCTGGTCTCTCCCAGAGACCCGTCTCCCGATCAACATCTTGGAGATCAGAGCTGTCAAACTAGCCCTCTTGCATTTCCATCATCTTCTGGCCGGTTGTCCCATCCGGATCCAGTCAGACAACGCCACGGCCGTGGCGTACATCAACCGTCAGGGAGGCACTCGGAGCAGAACAGCGATGCTCGAGGTATCGCACGGTGGGCCGAGTCAAACCGCTCGACCATCTCCGCGGTCCACATCCCAGGAGTGGACAATTGGGAGGCCGACTTTCTCAGTCGCCAAGGCTTAGACTCAGGAGAATGGTCCCTGCACCCGGAAATGTTTCAAATCATTTGCCAGCGTTGGGGTATGCCGGATGTGGATCTCATGGCATCCAGGCTGAATACCAAAGTTCAGACTTTCATAAGTCGATCCCGCGATCCACTAGCCATCGGCTCGGATGCGCTAGTCCTCCCTTGGACTCAATTTCGCCTTCCTTACATCTTTCCGCTTCTTCCGTTAATTCCCAGGGTGATCCGAAAGATCAAGGCGGAAGGCGGTCCCTCTCATACTTGTCGCTCCGGACTGGCCTCGCCGTCCGTGGTTAATGCTTGGTACCTTGGAGATTACCAGATCGTCCAGACCTTCTCTCGCAGGGTCCAATTTACCATCACAATTCGAAAGCGCTGAATTTGACGGTATGGCCATTGAAGCCTGGATCTTAGGTCAGGCTGGTTTTTCTCAGAAAGTTGTCTCTACAATGATCAATGCCAGGAAGCCTGTTTCCGTCCGCATTTATCATCGTGTCTGGAAAACATTCTTTTCCTGGTGTAAGGATAAAGGTCGTTCCCCTTTTGGTTTTTTCTATCCCTTCCATTCTGGAATTCCTCCAAGCAGGATTGGACTCGGGGTTAGCACTTTCCTCCCTCAAGGGGCAGATTTCCGCCTTATCCGTCCTTTTTCAACGACGGATCACATCTAAATCTCAGGTCAGGACTTTTGTCCAAGGAGTGTCACGTTCCGCCCTACAAGAGGCCTTTGGAACCTTGGGATCTTAATCTGGTCCTCAGTGCGTTACAAGAATCTCCCTTCGAACCTTTGCCGGAAGTATCCTTATTGCTTCTTTCCTGGAAGGTTGTCTTCCTAGTTGCAATTACCTCTATCAGGCGGGTATCGGAATTGGCAGCCTTGTCTTGTAAACCTCCCTTTCTCATTTTTCACCAGGACAAGGTAGTCCTTAGGACTTCTCCTTCTTTCTTACCCAAAGTCGTTTCGGCTTTTCATATCAATGAAGAGATAGTCCTGCCCTCGTTCTGTCCGGCGCCGATTCACCGTACTGAAAAAGCCCTTCACACCTTGGATTTGGTGAGAGCTCTCCGAAGGTACATTTCGAGAACTGCATCTTTCCGTAAATCGGACGCCCTGTTTGTGCTTCCGGAAGGACGCAGACAGGGTTTTCCTGCTTCCAAGGCCACGTTAGCCAGATGGATCCGCCTGGCGATCCAAGAGGCGTACCGTGTCAAAGGTCAGTCTATCCCGGCTGGGATTAAGGCACACTCCACTCGGTCTGTGGGGGCCTCCTGGGCCATTCGGCACCAGGCTTCAGCACAACAAGTGTGCAAGGCTGCGACTTGGTCCAGTCTTCATACTTTTGTCAAGCATTACCAAATCCATGCTCAAGTTTCTTCAGATGCGGCACTTGGCAGACAAATTCTGCAATCAGCTGTTGCGCATCTGTAAGTTGTCTGTTGACTGTTTAAGCGTTTTATGCATGTGGTTCACGAGGCTTCATCTACTGTTATGGCTTCCCACCTAGGGACTGCTTTGGGACGTCCCATGGTCTTGTGTCCCCCAATGAGGCGATGGAGAAAAGGAGATTTTTGTGTACTCACCGTAAAATCCTTTTCTCCGAGACGCTCATTGGGGGACACAGCTCCCACCCTTGTTTAGCCTGTAGCCTCGTTGTTTCTTTGATTTGTTGACATATTGCACTCTGTTATGAGCTGCTACTGCTTTGGCACCGAACTGGTTCAGGATTGAGCCAACAGAGCTTGTATACTGCAGGAGGAGGAGTTAACTTTCTCTGTGTATTGCTTAGTGTCCTCCTAGTGGCAGCAGCATAACACCCATGGTCTTGTGTCCCCAATGAGCGTCTCGGAGAAAAGGATTTTACGGTGAGTACACAAAAATCTCCTTTTTCTGAACCCAGTGATCTTTGTATTTTGTAGCAGCAATTGTGGAGCGGAACGGCAGTGCTCTGGCAAATAGCAATAGGCGGCTAGAAGTTGTGAGGAACTGTATTTCTTATATCTTTGAGAACAAAATGCTAGAGGCAAAAAAGGTAGGAGTCCTCTTTTTTTTCTGACCTACCTATTACCTGTATTTATTATTGGCGGTTGTGTTTCTGATTTATGTAAAGCATTCTTAAAGGGATTGTACCAAAGAAGTCAACTATGTGCCGGATAGATGCTAATGTGCTGATCATTGAGGTTTCCTCAATGGTGACTGACTCCTACCAATCCAAAAAAACAGGATATCAGGTAGACCCAATGTTGGAACCTGTAGGGATCAGCAGTTTAGTTGTTTTATGCCATAGCTAATGTGTGATAATTTAAAGGGGATATTCGGGATAGCTTATATTCAAATATAAATGTATCGGACATAGAAACTAGCAAACATGCCAATACTCTCTTTGTTGAGAGGCTGCAGCAGTGACATCATGACTACAGCACACTTGACTGCTGCAACCAGTCATTAGGCTCAGTAGCTCTGCTGATGTAGATGACACAAACCGCTGGTCTCAGCAATTGGCTGCAGTGGTCGAGTATGCTGTAGTTTTGACGTCACAGCTGTATCCAGTCAGCAAAGACTGGAGCAGCCGCAGATATGCAGCTCTGAACCTGGTGAGGGTGAGTAATGGCGTGCTTGGAATTTTCTGTCTGCAAACTTATTCCCAAATAAAAATGTATCCTGGATAACGAATTTAGGAAAACCATAGATCTAGATATGCCAGAAATAGAGATCAGTGTAAATCTGGGTCTAGAGACCCCAGCTAATTACTGGAAGGAAAGGGACATAAGTAATAACTGTTCTAATTGTGGAGTGTAAACATTCTTTTTTTTTTTTTTTTGTTTCATTGATCAGGTGATTTTTTTCCGCCGTCCAAAATAAAAATGTGAACGGTTAATAGCGTGTAAGATTCCTTATTTACAGTGCATGCAGTCTCCAATTAAAGAAATGATGTGAAGATTAAATGAGACAACGTAGTAATGTTTTCATAGTGCTACCTGTAATTCCCCAGAGGGCTGCATTATTTAGTATGTCATTGAGCAAGAAGACAGGCAGTGAAAGTAACATCAGTAGTAAAAAATCCAGCACCAAAAGGTTGCACTCCAACTAACTTTATTCCAAAATCTTCATATAAAAGCATGGACAACTGACAGCAAAAAAATTGCAGAGGTCCCAGACATCGGTTTACGCGTTTCAGGGCTACATATGCCCCTTAGTCATAACCTAGTGTTATACCAGTGAGTCAGGGTTTTAAATTAACCAAGGATTAAAAAAAACCTGCCTCCCATCACATGGTTCAAATTTTCTACACCCACAAACATTATAAAACTTTTACCAGTACAAAAATGCAAGCTTAAAACCAGCAATATGGTGCTGTCATTATACACAGTCAAAAGGTCAGTGGACATTATTAATAAAACAATATTACATCTGTGCTCTTATTTAAACCGGTGGGATGGGCAGTCTCCATCATCAGGATCCAGTGGGTTTCTCGGCTAAGAAGTTTTTGTCGCCAGACTTCGCCCCTTCTGGGCTTGCTGACCCTTTTCTATTCCGAAAAACTGGAAACCACTCAAAACACCACTGTGCGCTTGATAAAATTTTTTCGATATGTTAGAGGGATTAGGTGCATCTCTGTTCACTGAATCCCTGAGGTGCTCACTAATGCGCTGACAGTTTTCGTGTTGTGCAGACTATATAGAAGAGATCACAAATATTGCAGGTATTATATATTAGAGTGTATGTGTATATATATATGTAATTTTTTGTTTTTTACAATTTTTTAAAACTTTTTTTCACTTTGTCCCACTATGTAACTTTTATTTTTTGCAGACTAATCGCTTATATAGCATAGAAATGCAAAAGCATCCCTATGCTATGCAAACAGTTAGCGCTGCCCTGACAAAGTTGCTTCATCATGCTCTGAGCATGAGCAAGCAACTTTGCTAGATCTGGTGACCCAGATGTCGTAATCATGACATTGGGTCACCATGGCAACGATCGGGACCCCGCAATGACTTTGCGGGGTCTCCGATCCAAGGGCAGAGGTGTTGTCTTCCCTCTGCCTGGTTCCGAAATGCTGCTATCGAGTTTAATCACAGCACTTAGGGTGTTAATGTGCTGGCAGCGGTGCGGGACCCCTCTTGACACTGAGTTCCGGATGTCGGCTATCAGAATTAATCTGTGCGTGCAAAATCACCAGGACATATCCATACGTCCAGGTCAATAAGTACCAGGTCACAGGAACGAATGGGTACGTCTTGGGTAGTAAATGGGTTAAAGGGAATCTGTCAGCAGGATTTCACGTCATTTATGTGCATGTAGTTCTTACAAAGAGAAGACGAGCAATACCTTATGGGCAGCACGGTGGCTCAGTGGATAGCACTACAGCCTTGCAGCGCTGGAGTCCTGGGTTCGAATCCCACCTAGGACAACATCTGCAAGGAGTTTGTATGTTCTCCCCGTGTTTGCGTGGGTTTCCTCCGGGCACTCCGGTTTCCTCCCACACTCCAAAAACATACAGATAGGGAATCTAGATTGTGAGCTCTTTCGGGGATAGCGACGATAATGTGTGCAAAACTGTAAAGCGCTGCGGAATATGTTAGCGCTATATAAAAATAAAGATTATTATTATTTATTATTACCTTTAAATGGCCATTCCATTCCTTCGTTCATGAGAAATCACAGCTTGAACTGATATGCATATGAGGATAAAGATCTATGTTTGAACCGTCTGTCACTCCTGCACTATTTCGCGCCCAGTGTCGCCTCCTCCTGCTTAACTGACCTCTAATATACTGGAAGTCGCACAGCATAGAGGATGGCAGTCAGGTATGAGGAGGCGGCGCTAGGCGGGGATTAAAGCCGGGGTGACGAGGCTTCAAATATACGGTAGCTCTTCAGCCTCATTCAAATGCTAATTGCTCCATATTAGGGGAACAGATTGGCCATGTAAAGGATATTACTGGATTGGTAAAGAGGACCATCTCCTTTTCATTGTATAGAGATGTATAAACAGGGAAAATAAGTATAATTGACCTTAATTTCCTCTGCAGCTTCACCCTGCTGTTCTTCGGGCACTGAAAGGTAGAGCAGCACGGCAGTGTCTAACACAGGAGCTCAACCTGCATGTGCAGCAGAATCGCGCCGTGTTGGATCACCAACAGTTTGACTTCATTGTTCGGCTGATGAACTGCTGCCTACAGGTGAGTTGCTAAAATATTTTTTTCTGTTCCCAACGTGCTTTAAAATTTCTTTTGTCTACTACCCAATTGTAAAAACTGTATCGGCATTGCAAAAATCACTAAGACTGCGTAAAGTTGCTCTTGGAGGACTTGTCTGGAGACTTCTAAGAGTTACATTATTATATACTTTTGTATGATGTTTTAATTATCCAGTAGGAATGTACAAAACGCAAGACAAAAACCATTTCATTTTTCTTGTAGGAGGCCATGTTTTTAGTAGCTATTACACTAAACAGCCCTTCCCCGCAAGAAAAATACGTAGTATATGGCATATAAATAGTAGAACATTTAGTGAGTAGTGGTTTTCACAACTTTGTCCTCTAGTACACGTACATGATTCTTTTATGGAGAATGTAAATCCTGAAGGCTTTTTAGTTGGAGAAGTAATAGGCTTGCCTTTTCTTCCTCAGGATTGTACATCTCTGGATGAACATTTTATAGCTGCAGCCCTTTTACCTTTGGTTACAGCGTTCTGCAGGGTAAGATTTTTACTAATGCATTGTATAATTGGCAAATAAAATGTCTATTTGTTTTTAATACTTTAAATGTTTTTTGTTTTATACTCTTTTGGCTTATTATATTGCATTCCTTATGAACATTGTCTTTCTAGAAACTGAGTCCGGGCATCACGCAGTTTGCTTACAGCTTTGTACAAGAGCACTTAGTTTGGACCAACATGCAGTTCTGGGAGGCCATGTTTTATGGAGATGTTCAAAACCACATCAGGGCTTTGTATGTAAATTCTGAGGAGAATGGCTCAAATCTGGTAACTATACGAAAGTTTTTACTTCTTTATGGGATTCTTGTTACGTAGGTGTGGGTTAGCTGAATTAAAGGGTATTTGCACCTGCACTTCTTCCTTATCGTGCATTCTATACTAGCTGCTGATAAATTAAATGGTTTTTTGGTTGCACAAAATATCGTTTTGGGAAGCTTATCATCCTGTGTAAACTGTACCTCTTCTGCTGCCTAGAACAATGTTCAGTGCACATAGACTGCCAATCTGCTAGTAGTGATGAGCGAACGTGCTCCGATAAGGTGTTAATCTGAGCATGCTAAGACGCCAGTGGAGTGCCTTTGGCGTGTTCGAATAATATGTTCGAGTCCCCTATTAAACAGGCAATTCATGCATGTGTTGCGGCTGTTGAACAGCCAGGAGACATGCAGCCGCGGGGACCCGAACATTATTTGAGTGTTCCAAAGTCACTCAGTTAGCACCAGAGCATGCTCAGGTGACATGTTAATTATGGAAGTTCGCTCATCACGATTAGTTAGCATTCAGTGCGCATCTAAATTCTGGTCAGCCAGTGTCAGACTATTAAGCTAACGCTGATCGGCGGTCGTTTAGTGCCACAAATTGCTTAAATGGTTGTCTGGACTTTCCACAAGTCTGCAGTCACTAGAAAAGTGAATTGAGTGAGGCTGTGCTTATCTAGTTGGAATGTGGCCTCCAGTATGCATATCACATACTTGCGGTCACATGACTGCCCGGTCCCTCTGCTGGCAGCATCAAATCCTCACAGTGCGCACTGTGCGCGATGTGAGTATTCACAAGACTACTTCTGTTACAGCCTGGACAAACACTTTAATGTAAATGGAGCTCTAGAGGGGGATTGTATTAAAATGTGGCATATGTGTTTAATAGAGAGATGTGAGGGAAGGAGAATGGTTGTAAACGTCAATCTATAAGCAGTGACTGAACTAACATCGGAATACAATGATTTATTAACTTTAGCATTTGGATACGTTAAGTTTTGGATCTTAGGTTTGAGCATAAGAAGTGTTTTAAAGGTCAGCTGCCACTTGTGCTGTTTCTATATTTTCCTTCACATAGCCTATATTCCATGATTGTAGAAGCAAATATATTAGGTTTCAGGCGAAGATGGCTTTGATGGCTGTAGACTTAACAATTATCATCTGATCATGTTCACGATAATACAATAAATTGGCTTTTATTACTGTAAGTTGAAACTTTTTTTTTTTTTTGTGAACACTAGTATGCATTTTTAGTAGTAATTGCCCTCTCTGTAAAAGACAACTGTAAAATACTGGGTTAAATAACCCTATTACTGCTTTCATGGCTTTCATTTTTGAAAGATTTATTGCAGATTTTTTTATTATCTGTTTTAATTTATCACAATCTATTTTGTGAATGTATTATTTAGTCAGTACGTTAAATGAACTGAAAAAAATATCGTAAAATATATAGGTATAATAATAATGCGGTTTTAATAAAATCTGTTTTATTAGGATGAAGTGGATGTAGAAGAGAGATCTGCCCTGGAGTTGGCAGCTGAGCAGTGTCGTCTGTGGCCAACACTTATACGTGAGAAACAGTTAGAACTTATCCAGAAAGAGGAGAGCACAGTGTTTAGCCAGGCTATCCACTATGCCAACCGTATGAGCTACCTTCTTCTTCCGCTGGACACCTCTAAAAACCGCCTTCTGCGAGGGGGAGCCGGATTTGCAGATACCGAAAGTGTGACGAACAGCTTCATCACAAACAGGTTTATTGAAGAGACTTTTCTATCTTCTAATGATGTTTGATCACACTTTTGCAATATTCAATGCGCTAACCCTTTTGTTTTCTTATTTCCTTCCAAAATAATTCAGCATGGCAGGCAGCGTTGCAGAAAGTGCAGATACAGAAAGTGGTTTTGAAGATTCTGAAGGCTCAGATGTAGCTCATTGTGTTATCCGTTTTATAACCCGTTTTGTGGACAAAGTGTGTACGGAGAGTGGGGTTACATCTGATCACCTAAAAGGCCTGCATACCATGATCCCAGGTGCAGTATTCCACTTTTTAACAGTTGTCCTTTTTATGTGCTGTTAGTAGTAAGGGTTGCTGTTGGACTCTTGACAGTTATGAAATTAGAGTTCTGTAATTCAATATGCATTGCTTTGGTTCATTGTTGGTTAGAGGTTGTCTCAAGTTCTCAAATGTGTAAGATTGCAAAAGTGCTTTGCTTGTAAACATAGGCAACTTTGCAATTTATCCTCCCCATTCTCAAGAACTTAGGTATTTTTAATTTTATAGTGTACAGCTTATTGTCTAGGTGACCTGCCACCCTGCAGTAGTGGCCGGTTACCTAATCATTACAGCCTGCTTATGCAGCTCTGAAGATGGCTGGCTCTGGCCAGCTTCAGCTCCTCAGCACTTCTCCAATGCAGCAAAGGCAAAGCCTGGCAGAGAGCGCAGTTCGAACCTGGTGTGCAGCCATGCTGCTGGTCTGATCGTTCAATGTTCAGGAGCGCAACGCCCCTGCATATCAGGAAGGCGGAGGAGCCGTGCGCTCCTGAATATTATGTATGAGAAAATCCATTTTAAACTCCTTAGCAAGTGTTGAAATAAAATTTTGGACACTCTTTAACCCCTTCACCCCAAGGGTGGTTTGCACGTTAATGACCGGGCCAATTTTTACAATTCTGACCACTGTCTCTTTATGAGGTTATAACTCTGGAACGCTTCAACGGATCTTCGCGATTCTGAGATTGTTTTCTCGTGACATATTGTACTTCACGGTAGAAGTAAAATTTCTTCGATATAACTTGCGTTTATTTTTGAAAAAATCGCAAATATGGCGAAAATTTTTAAAATTTTGCAATTTTCAAACTTTGAATTTTTATTCCCTTAAAACAGAGAAATATGTCACATAAAATAGTTAAGAAATAACATTTCCCACATGTCTACTTTACATCAGCACAATTTTGGAACCAAAATTTTTTTTTGTTAGGAAGTTATAAGGGTTAAAAGTTGACCAGCGATTTCTCATTTTTACAACAAAATTTACAAAGCCATTTTTTTTAGGGACCACCTCTCATTTGAAGTCACTTTGAGGGGTCTATATGGCAGAAAATACCCAAAAGTGACACCATTCTAAAAACGGCACCCTCAAGGTACTCAAAACCACATTCAAGAAGATTATTAACCCTTCAGGTGCTTCACAGGAACTAAAGCAACGTGGAAGGAAAAAATGAATATTTAACTTTTTAGCCACAAAAATGATCTTTTACAAACTTTTTTTTTATTTTCACAAGGGTAAAAGGAGAAAATGGACAGATAAGGTTGTTATGCAATTTCTCCTGAGTACGCCAATACCCAATATGTGGGGGAAAACCACTGTTTGGGCACACGGCAGAGCTCGTAAGGGAAGGAGCGCCGTTTGACTTTTTCAAACTAAAATTGGCTGGAATTGAGATTGGACGCCATGTCGTGTTTGGAGAGCCCTGATGCGCCTAAACAGTGGAAACCCCCAAAGTGACACCATTTTGGAAACTAGACCCCCTAAGGTACTTATCTAGATCTGTTGTGAGCACTTTGAACTCCCAAGTGTTTCACAAAAGCTTATAATGCCTGGGTGTGAAAAAAAAAAAAAAAAACAATTTTCCACAAAAATGATTTTTTAGTCCCAAATTTTTGAATTTTCCCAAGGAAATTGAACCCCAAAAGTTGTTGTCCAATTTGTCCTGAGTACGCTGATACCCCATATGTGGGGGGGGGGAACTGTTTGGGTGCACGGCAGGGCTTGGAAAGGAAGTAGTAACGTTTTGGAATGCAGACGTTGATGGGGGTCATGTTCCGTTTGCAGTGCCCCAGATGAGCCTAAACAGTGGAAACCCCCACAAGTGACCCCATTTTGGAAACTATACCCCCTAAGGAACTTATCTAGATCTTTGGTGAGCACTTTGAACCCCCAAGTGCTTCACACAAGTTTATAATGCCCGGGCATGAAAATAAAAAATCCTATTTTTTTCCCACAAAAATTATCTTTTAGTCACTAATTTTTTATTTTCTCAAGGGTAACAGGAGAAATTGGACCACATAAGTTGTTGTCCAATTTGTCCTGAGTACGCTGATACCCCATATGTGGGTGGGAACCACTGTTTTGGCGCACGGCAGAGCTCGGAATGGAAGGAGCACCATTTGACTTTTTCCAACCAAAATTGGCTGGAATTGAGATTGGATGCCATGTTGCATTTGGAGAGCCCCTGATGTGCCTAAACAGTGGAAACCCCCCACAAATGACCCCATTTTGGAAACTAGACCCCTAAGGAACTTTTCTAGATCTTTGGTGAGCAATTTGAACCCTCAAGTGCTTCACACAAGTTTATAACGTAGAGCCGTAAAATTTAAAAATCATATTTTTTCCACAAAAATGATCTTTTCACCCCAATTTTTATTTTTCCAAGGGTAACAAGACTCCAAAAGTTATTGTGCAATTTGTCCTGAGTGCGCTGATACCCCATATGTGGGGGTAAACCACTGTTTGGGTGCATGGCAGAGTTTGGAAGGGAAGGAGCGCCGTCTGACTTTTTCAACGCAGAATTGGCTGGACGCCATGTCGTGTTTGGAGAGCTCCTGATCTGCCTAAACAGTGGAAACCCCCATAAATGACGCCATTTTGGAAACTAGACCCCTCAAGGAACTTATCTAGATGTGTGGTGAGAACTTTTAACCCCCGGTGTTTCACTAAAGTTTATAACGTACAGCCGTAAAATAAAAAATCTCTTTTTTTTTTACAAAAATGATTTTTTCGTCCCCAATATTTTATTTTCACAAGGGTAACAGAAGAAATTGGAACCCAAAAGTTGTTGTCCAATTTGTCCTGAGTACGCTGATACCCAATATGTGGGAGAAAACTACTGTATGGGCGCACGTCAGGGCTCGGAAGGGAAGTAGTGACGTTTTGGATTGCAGACTTTGATGGAATGGTCTGGGGGCGTCATGTCACATTTGGAGAGCCCCTGATGCACCTATACAGTGGAAACCCCCACAAGTGACCCCATTTTGGAAAATAGACCCCACAAGGAACTTGTCTAGATGTGTGGTGAGCACTTTGAACCCCGAAGTGCTTCACAGAAGTTTATAACGCACAGCCGTAAAAATAAAAAATCCTTTTTTTTTTGCAAAAATGATTTTTTTGCCCCAATATTTTATTTTTACAAGGGTAACAGGAGAAATTGGACCCCAAAAGTTGTTGTCCAATTTGTCCTGAGTACGCTGATATCCAATATGTGGGAGAAAACTACTGTATGGGTACACGTTGGGGCTCGGAAGGGAAGTAGTGACGTTTTGGATTGCAGACTTTGATGGAATGGTCTGGGGGCGTCATGTCGCATTTGGAGAGCCCCTGATGCGCCTAAACAGTGGAAATCCCCAACAAGTGACCCCATTTTGGAAAATAGACCCCACAAGGAACTTATCTAGATGTGTGGTGAGCGCTATGAAGCCCCAAGTGCTTCACAGAAGTTTATAATGTACAGCCGTAAAAACAAAAAAATATTTTTTTTTGTACAAAAATGATATTTTCGCCCCCAGTTTTTTATTTTCCCAAGGGTAGCAGAAGAAATAGGACAAATTGCACAATAACTCTTGGGGTCCAGAGTACGCTGATACCCCATATGTGGGGATAAACTACTGTTTGGACGCATGGCAGAGCTCAGAAGTGAAGGAGCACCGTTTGACTTTTTCAACGCAGAATTGGCTGGAATTGAGATCAGACGCCATGTCACATTTGGAGAGCCCCTGATGTGCCTAAACAGCGGAAACCCCCCAATTCTAACTCCAACTCTAACCCCAACACACTCCTAACCCTAGTCCCAACCCTAACCACAAACCTAACCCTAACACACCCCTAATCCCAACCCTAACCCTAATCCTAACTTTAGCGCCAACCCTAACCCTAACTTTAGCCGCAACCCTAACCCTAATGGGAAAATGGAAATAAATACTTTTTTTAATTTTATTATTTTTCCCTTACTAAGGGGGTGATAAAGGGGGGTTTGATTTACTATTTATAGCGGGTTTTTATGATTGGCAGCTGTCACGCTAAAAGACGCTTTTTATTGCAAAAATAATTTTTGCATCATCACATTTTGAGAGCTATAATTTTTGCATATTTTGGCCCACAGAGTCATGTGAGGTCTTATTTTTTGCGGGACGAGTTAACGTTTTTATTGGTACTATTTTCGAGCACGTGACGTTTTTTGATCGCTTTTTATTTCGATTTTTGGGAGGTTAGAATGAACAAAAATCAGCAATTCATGAATTTCTTTTGGGGGAGACGTTTATACCGTTCCGCGTGTGGTAAAATTGATAAAGCAGTTTTATTCTTCGGGTCAGTACGATTATGGCGATACCTCATTGATATCATTTTTTCATGTTTTGGCGCTTTTATAGAATAAAAACAATTTTATATAAAAAATAATTATTTTTGCATCGCTTTATTCTGCGAGCTATAACTTTTTATTTTTTCGCTGATGATGCTTTGTGACGGCTCGTTTTTTGCGGGACAAGATGACGTTTTCAGCGGTACCATGTTTTTTTATATCGGTCTTTTTGATCGCGTGTTATTCCACTTTTTGTTCGGCGGTATGATGATAAAGCATTGATTTTTTGCTTCGTTTTTTTTTTTTTTTTTTAAGGGGTTCACTAAAGGGGTTAACTAGTGGGACAATTTTATAGGGGGGGTCGTTACGGACGCGGCGATACCAAATATGTGTACTTTTATTGTTTTGTTTTTTTTATTTACAGGAAGAAGTGAATTTATTGGGGAATATTTTTTTTTTTTTTATTTATTTTGGATTTTTTTTTTACACATGTTTATTTTTACTTTTTTAACTTTTTTACTTTGTCCCAGGGTGGGACATCACAATATTTTATCAGATCGCTGGTGTGACAGTGTGCACAGCACTTTGTCACACCAGCGATCGCACAGGCATAGATGCAGGCTTCTCAGTGCCTGCCTTGGCAGGCACTGAGGTAGCCGCCTCCCTCCAGGACCCCGGCGCCATCTTGGATCCGGGTCCTGGGAGGGAGGAAGCCCTCAGAACAGCGCGATCACATCGCGCTGCTCTGAGGGTCTCAGGGGGGCGCGCAGGGAGCCCCCACCCTGCGCGATCCTCCCCTGTGCCCCCAGTACACCGCGATCATGTTTGATCGCGGTGTGCTAGGGGTTAATGTGCCGGGAGCGGTCCGTGACCGCTCCTGACACAGTCATGGGTGTCAGCTGTAATAATCAGCTGACACCCGGCGGCGATTAGCTGCGCTCCCCTCAGGAGCGCAGCTGATCGCCTATGACGTACTATCCCGTCCCCGGTCATACGGGCCCAGGTACCATGGACGGGATAGTACGTCCGATGGCAGTAAGGGGTTAAAGACCCTTTGGGAGTTGCATGGCTATGTCCGAGAATAGCCTCCAGCTTGCATCAATATGCAGAGATCTTCTACTTCTTGTTGTCCTGATAGGTGGGGGTCCCAGAGGTAGATGTGGCCTAAATAAAACAGGATTGCTTGTTTGTGGGTGCATCAGATACTGCTATGTACTGCTTCATTTCTGTAAAGCTTAGAGCAAGCTCTCTATATATAAGGGAATTATTGGAAGGGTTAACCTGGATAATTCTGAGCACTACTGTTCGTTATCAATCTGGAGCTTTCAGCAGCTCCCACGCAATGTGTTGCTAATAGAACTTAACTGGCACAGAAAAGATCTGCCAGGATTTTATAGTGACGCCAGTGTATCAAACAAACATTACATGGACTACATTATCACTTACTCTAATGAAATGGTATAACTTGATGGCAGTGTTCTTGTATCTGTCAAGCTTTGTAAAAGTGCATGAAGTGAATATGTATTTTTGTATGTATATATGTTTTTTTAAGGTCATGAATTTACACTAACTGTTCCATTGTCTATTATTTATACTGTTAGTTTTCTTACCTTTGTTGGCTCCCCTGCAGCTGGTTTTATTCCCCTACCTATAGTAGCTGCTACTTATTACACTGGCTTTATCTTTAATGTTTGGTCACATCATGACATTATCAGTAGAAGATGACCAACTTCTTTCCATTGCCAGATTACATGATATTCTGTAGTGGAGGCCAGGAATAAAGTGAATATCCATTGTAAACACAATATTCTTGCTCTCTGGTAGTCATTAGGCCTTAGGTAGCATTCACACAAGCTGTACAGCTTTGGTCCAAACACGAGCAGTTTCTATTGCTTTGCTTTCCACAGGTTTTACAGCACCAAAAGCAAACTCGTCAAGATAAATTCCAAGCCTTGTACCTGCGCTTACTAAACAGAACAGACCCTGGCTACCAATATACTTTTGAGCTAGCCCCAACTCTGTTAAAGGGGGTATCTGGTCCTATACAAAAAAAAAAATGTACCTAAGCCATTAGAAGGCAGGTAATTCAGCTTGCCTGCCTGGTGCTGCTTTTCCTTGGCACAGATGGGTCACATCCCACTTCTGTCGGGGATTCAGCTGCCTCTGCTGACTTGACAGGGTGGGCTTCCAGTGTTATGCTGAGTGACAGACGCCTCCCCCAGTTACGCAGTGGGATCCAGCTGTCAACCAGAATGATGCCAGAAGTCCCGACCTGTCAACAAAGCGGAGATGTGTAGATGTGACGTCATCAAAGGCTTCTGAATCCCTGGCAGGAACAGTCTGTGACAACTCTGTGCTGGGGGAGAACAACTCCGTGCACAACAGACAGATAAGTTGCGATTACCTGTCTGTTAGGCCTCTTTCACACATCAGTTTTTTGCAATCAGGCACAATCCGTCCAATTTCTAAAAAGACAGAGAAAAGAGAGAGAGAGAGACCACTTGGTTTTCGGCTTCCAGGCATGCGTACATGAAGAAAACGTAGTCTGGTGTCCGGATCAGTGCTATGCCTGATCCGGCACCCATAGACTTCTATTGTATGACCAAACCTGACGTGCCGCTTCAGACGCTATGCGTTGTTTCCGGCAGAAAAAAAAAACGTTACATGATGCGTCCTGTCCGGCCGCCAGAATTAAAATCTATGAAGGATCCGGCAGAAAATGGACAAAAACGCAATGACATGTGGTGCGATCCGGCGCTAATGCATGTCAATGAGAAAAAAAACGGATTCGGCGGTAAAAAAAAAAACCGGATCCGTTTTTTTTTTAAAAAAAACTGCCGGATCGCGCCTGACGGAGAAAAACTGATGTGTGAAAGAGGCCATAGTGCTTAGGTACATCTGTTGTGTTTTGTAAGGTCTCGGATACTCCCTTTAAACAAAACATCTCTTGTCCATAGCAGGGCTGTGGAGTCGGTAATCCAAACCTTAAACTTCGAACCCTCAATTTCCCTGGCTCTGGACTTCACGAGTCCAATTCCACGGCCTCACTACTAAGCATTTACATAAAGTGCAGCACAGATTCATCTCAACTAAAAGCCGAGATCCTTGGATCAGGAACAGAGCAGACATTTATAGGACATTTCATTACTTTCCTAAATTCTTATGAAACAATTTACAGCACATCATGCACTGAACTACTGTACAAAATTTATTATACATTTCCATTTTATACCGACTCCAACACCACTCAAATGAACAGACTCCACAGCCTTGGTCCATAGCATCCACTATTACTTGCAGTTCTGTGCATATGACCTGTGCAGACTGTTCTCAGAGAGGAGTTCTGGCCTGTATATCTCTTGAGCTCCACAAGACCTCCAGTCTGGTCAGCTTCCCTTAGCTGACTGACTTGAGGAAAACAGCTAGCCTGGCTATGTGCAGGCCAGCAAGGGGTACTAATCAGCACCTGTAGAGCTAGGATTTTACCCTAGTCTACCTGGCTTTGCTACAATATAACTGTAGTGGTAGTGACAGCCAGCAGATCTTGCTATATGAGGCCTCCATTGAAGTCCTTGTGAAGTTGCATGTATTTGTATGCAGTGAACTCCCTCCAGTGACTACTGCAGTTGATCAGAACCTTATTATGCAATTCTATGCCCTGGTGATGGGAGGCAGCGCAGTGCCGGGTGCCATGGGCTTCTTCGATGGTAGTTAAGCTACTTGTGCAAATGCAGAAAATGTAGTCATCCAGTTACCACCAGGGAATGTGAGTAATGCAAGGGAAAGATGTAATAAAATGTGTGCTTCATATACAGTACGTAGGCCGCTTAGCTTAGTAGATGTTCCTCCAAAAGCATGTTGCTGTTTTGGATTTTACGATGTATTGTTGATAATGAGTTGCTGGTTTGGCTTCCAGAGCTATACTGGTTACATGGTATGATTGTGTGTCTCTCTATTATTCTTATGTAGACATTGTTCAGATGCATATAGAGACCTTGGATGCTGTTCACAGGGAAAGCAAGAGGCTGCCTCCAATCCAGAAGGTTCGTATTTAATTAGCCAGTTATTAATTTGTGCTTTTGCTCAATAGTTTCACAATTGTTTGATATATCTATCATTTGCTTTTTTTAATATGTAGATGTCTTTTATATTCTGCTTATCGTTTTTCTTGTTTTTTGTATTTCTTAGCCAAAATTATTGCGACCAGCATTGTTAGTAGGTGAGGATTTCGTAATGGATGGACTTCGAGTATATCTTCTCCCAGATGGACGGGAGGAAGCTTCAGGTGGTAGTCTTGGGGGTCCACCCCTGCTCCCTGCTGAAGGGGCGCTATACCTCACTACTTACCGCTGCATCTTTAAGGGTACTCCAGTGGACCCATTAGGTGAGAACAAGTTTTTTTATTTCTCTTGAAATTATTTTGTTTTGTCTGTCACTTTGATTGTCAACTGCCTGATGTAGTTTTCAATAAGGTTTCAATAATTTTATATTCCTCTGCAAAAACTGCATTACACTGCATTATCCTACTGTTGTATCCTCAGTTCTCATCCTTTGTGTTTAGGGTTATGGGCTAAAACCAATTCTTTGTAATCTGAACCTGAAGTCATCTTCCTCCTCTCTACTATTCACTGAGAGCTTAAGCTGCATTTACACTGAAGGATTATTGTGAAATGAGCATTCTTGAAGAGCTCCTATATATCATATACTCACCTACAGCCACTTTCTCCCAGATCCAGCGCTGTTCTTCATGACATCACTGCTCTGCAGACTAGCTAGCTCACTTTATGCTCAATGTGTGAGCCAGAAGTCTCTTTTACAATGTAAGTCTATAGAGCCTTGCCCTGACGCTCCACAGGCTTACATTGTAGAAGCCACTTCTGGGTCATGTAGTAACCCAAACAGTCTGCAGATCGGAGATATCACTGAGAAGAGGAGAAAAACGGCTCTGGAACCCAGAGATCGCAGTGGTATGTGAGTACTTTAATACACTCACACTACATGCATATATACTCACATTTAATTAAATAAATATAGATGGGAGTGATTCTTTAAGAACTCTTTTAATGTAAACATGCTGAATCAAGATCATCTTTTTCAGGGAAACATCAGACTGTGTAAACAGAACTAGCAATGCTGAGGACAATGGTAGCTTATGTGAACTTAACAATCTACTAGATCTCTAGGTGTGCATCAATTACAGCGGTCTGCCTGTGTGAACAGGCTTTTAAATGACCTCCAATCAGTAAGTATTTACAGATCGATGGTCAATTAATGCCGCTAGTTGATCTGGGTAAACAGACCTTTATTCAGTGTGGTAATGAAGTAGGGATGGGATAAAGGGTAGTATGTCTGAGTGAAATAGTGTACTTTTTATCAGTACTAGTTGCTTCATTATTAAGTAAAGGTACTGCCACACTAAGCTATCCCGCTAGCGATCTCGTTAGCGTTGCATACTAATGCGATCGCTAGCGGGATTGTTTCTATATCGCTAAATGCTGCCGCATTTAGCGATATAGTTAACGACGCTATCGCCGTTAGCGATCTTCTTATAGACTTTAGCGGTACAAAAGTACCGCTAAATCGCTAAGAAAAGGTGCCACACAGCGATTAGATACTTACCCAGCGGGAGCGCCAGCGATGAAATAGGGTCCGGAACGATTCCAGCGACGAGCGAGATCACAGCAGGAAGCTCGTCGCTGGAAGCTGCCGCACTGAACAATATCGCTAACGGGATCGCTAAATAGTGACGTTTTTTAGCGATCCCGTTAGCGATATTGTTTAGTGTGGCATACCCTTAAGGTCCAAGTTTAGAAAAGAAAAGTTTACTTGATGAAACAACTCACTGTCAGCATGTGTACTACTTGAGTTTTGGGAGATAACAATAGAAAGCTATAAAAATGTGTACTGTAAATGTGGTGATGTGCTTTTAATGTAGTTGCTGAACAAACGGTTGTGCGGTCCTTCCCCATTGCGTCTCTGACAAAGGAGAAGAAAGTCAGTGTCCCGGCTCATCTTGACCAGTATGTCCAGGAAGGACTTCAGCTCCGCTCATGTACTTTCCAGGTGAATGTTTAACTTGGTTATTTTACTGTGATATGAAGCTGCAGCTTCTGCCTCAAGTGCACAATACTTATCCTGTAGAACTGTGCACAAAATTGTATTTCTTGTTGCATCATATATATTTGCACAGGGACCTAAGTTTGAGACATAATCATTCACACAAATCCATTCAGCCACAAAATAATTAGTAAGGCCTGATTAATTGGTGAGATTAATTTATTACACCACCTTATTGTGCTTCAGTGTAATAATGTTCTTTATGCAACTTGACATTACACATGATATTAGTCATGAGCTGTGCTTCAGTGCCAGTAGTATGTTTCATTACATAACTTCTAGTTATGACACATTAAAACCCACTTTGTGGTAAGGAGAAACGTACAAAATCAAAATCCATGCAAAACTTCAGTTGATCACTTATTAGAAAAATAAAATAAAAATATCAAAATACGGACATCATATCCACTGTCCATGGTGATGAAACACTTCCTATGTTTTGATACCACAGCGGTAGATCTTTATACAGTTATGGACATCTCCACATGTCACATATATTTTGGTTTCAGCTGCTGCGGGTGGCGTTTGATGAGGAAGTCCCTTCTGAGATCTCTGAAGGTTTCCGCAAACAGCTGCACAAACTGAGGTATCCTCAAGATGTGCAAGGAACTTTCCCATTCAGTGCTGGTCTCTCCCTACAACATACTGCTCAACCTAGAACCAAGGACAAGAATCCCTCCATCAAGTGAGTCTGCTCGATAATTGTTAGACTGCTATACAGTCATCCTAGTTCTATAATAAGTAGCAAACGTCCTCTGTTTCCTTCATTGTATAAATCTTTATGAAAGACTACACAAAATCCTAGTATTTCTTTACATTTCCCACCTCACCCTCTGTTGTATCTCCTGTAGGAATGGTTTCACAAGTGGTTTTGATCCAGTAATGTACTATTTATACAAGTTGGTCCCTCGGACTTAGCCATATAAATTCAGTGATACATATGAAAAAGGCACAAGACCATGACGACTACTTGTTATTGTTGTCAATGCTTATCATAGATCTTTTGAATTTCTAATGAAAAAATACCCTCGTGCTATATAAGAAAATATGTATTTACAGTTGTGTTTAAAAGTTTACATACCCCGGCAGAATTTTTGCTTTATTGGCCTTTTTTCAGATAATATAAATGATAACACCAAAACTTTTCCTCCACTCATGGTTAGTGGTTGGGTGAAGCCATTTATTGTCAAACTAGTGTGTTTTCTCTTTTTAAATCATAATGACTACCCAAAACAACCAAATGACCCTGATCAAAAGTTTACATATCCCATTTCTTAATACCGTGTATTGCCCCTCTAAAAACATCAATGACAGCTTGAAGTATTTCTCTGTCGCTTCATTGGGGGACACAGGAAACCATGGGTGTATGCTGCTGCCACTAGGAGGTTGACACTATGCAAAAAATTGGTTAGCTCCTCCCCAGCAGTATATACCCACCAACTGGCAGAAAGCTATTCAGTTTTAGCTTCGTGTCAGTAGGAGGTGGACACGGGCTACTCTCAGCCCCGTATCTACCTTTAGGTTTTGTTGTTTATTATTAATGATGTCTATTTTTCAGGTCCAGCTTGTGATTCGGGCGACGGAGTGTAACAGCTCACTCCGCTCTCCCCCCTAGAGACCGGGAGCACAGTGTGGGAATGCGTCACTACTGTACTCTCTCGTGTCTACCAGGCAGGACACCATGCGTCCTAACACTTCAAGCGTGTTTGGGGCATCCGCAGGACCGAAGATGCGGACTGGTCCTGGCCACTACCCCCCTACGCCGCCCGCCCTCCATAGCCGGTCGCTCAGGGGAAGAAAAAGAGAGAAAAAATGCGGACTTGTCCGTGCCGCTATCCCCCTACGCCGCCCGCCCTTCGTCGCCGGTCTCTCAGGGTAGGAAGACAATGTCATTACTTGACGGTTACCGGAGTTTTCCAGTGACCCCGTGGTACAACCACAGATTCGTCTTCCAGCGCTGCATCTGTGAAGGACAGGTATGAGTGCGGCAGCAGGGGGCTCCTTTTTAAAAAAAAAAAAAAATTTCCATATACAGTACAGACCAAAAGTTTGGACACACCTTCTCATTTAAAGATTTTTCTGTATTTTCATGACTATGAAAATTGTACATTCACAATGAAGGCATCAAAACTATGAATTAACACATGTGGAATTATATACTTAACAAAAAGTGTGAAACAACTGAAAATATGTCTTATATTCTAGGTTCTTCAAAGTAGCCACCTTTTGCTTTGATGACTGCTTTGCACACTCTTGGCATTCTCTTGATGAGCTTCAAGAGGTAGTCACTGGAAATGGTCTTCCAACAGTCTTGAAGGAGATCTCAGAGATGCTTAGCACTTGTTGGCCCTTTTGCCTTCACTCTGCGGTCCAGCTCACCCCAAACCATCTCGATTGGGTTCAGGTATGGTGACTGTGGAGGCCAGGACATCTGGCGTAGCACCCCATCACTCTCCTTCTTGGTCAAATAGCCCTTACACAGCCTGGAGGTGTGTTTGGGGTCATTGTCCTGTTGAAAAATAAATGATGGTCCAACTAAACGCAAACCGGATGGAATAGCATGCCACTGCAAGATGCTGTGGTAGCCATGCTGGTTTAGTATGCCTTCAATTTTGAATAAATCCCCAACAGTGTCACCAGCAAAGCACCTCCACACCATCACACCTCCTCCTCCATGCTTCACGGTGGGAACCAGGCATGTAGAGTCGATCCGTTCACCTTTTCTGCGTCGCACAAAGACAAGGTGGTTGGAACCAAAGATCTCAAATTTGGGCTCATCAGACCAAAGCACAGATTTCGAATGGTCTAATGTCCATTCCTTGTGTTCTTTAGCCCAAACAAGTCTCTTCTGCTTGTTGCCTGTCCTTAGCAGTGGTTTCCTAGCAACTATTTTACCATGAAGGCCTGCTGCACAAAGTCTCCACTTAACAGTTGTTATAGAGATGTGTCTGCTGCTAGAACTGTGTGGCATTGACCTGGTCTCTAATCTGAGCTGCTGTAAACATGCGATTTCTGAAGCTGGTGACTCTGATAAACTTATCCTCAGAAGCAGAGGTGACACAGAGGTGACTCTTGGTCTTCCTTTCCTGGGGCGGTCCTTATGTGAGCCAGTTTCTTTGTAGCGCTTGATGGTTTTTGCAACTGCACTTGGGGACACTTTCAAAGTTTTCCCAATTTTTCGGACTGACTGACCTTCATTTCTTAAAGTAATGATGGCCACTCGTTTTTCTTTACTTAGCTGCTTTTTCAGCTGCAGATGGAAGGAAGAGAGCCACAGTAATTCATTACTGATGGGTAGGCGGAGCCCCAGATCAGGATGACACCTCAGATCAAAAGCGTGTTGACTGGCTGGCTCCTCCAGCTCGGGCTCCTCCTACTCAGCTCCTTCAGTCTAAGATTTGAGGTCTCAGAGGATGGTCGCTGCTAATGCAGCTCCTCAGAAGATTTTATTATTTTATTTCGGACAAGAGACTTGGATCACCAGTTGGTCTAGAGGTCTTGGGTACCAGCGCTGCTGTGCCCCAACCTCTCCCTTGGCGGATCTGTATTTACATTATGGTCCCTGCAGAATCTTGCCGGCCCTGGGGGATGAGGAGAGCTTCCCTGGCGGGGACGCAAACCACACGTGCGGTCACTGCGTTCCTCGCCCTGGGGGGAAGCATGGGCACAAGCACCACAAATCCTGAGGGGTCCCTGTGGCGCTAAGCTGGTGAGTACTTCACACACTTTTTATTATAATAATGTGTGAGTGCTTTAGCGTCTGAGAGTGGCAGCGCTATTACATGTATATCAGTATGCTTCAGCGCTGCGGTGACAGCGCTGTTACATGTAGATGTGGTGAACTTTTGTCCACAGGCAGATACCTGCAGGACAGAGAGGGAGCAGGAGCGAGGGAGTTCGCGCTCAATATTTGAGCTGGCAGGGGGCGTGGCCTAACGCTTCCCGGTCTTCTGTGCAGGAAGACGCGCGCTCTGGCGCTTCGCTTCCGACTCCCTCACTGCGGCGGCCATTACCAGGCTCCTGGGCTCCTCAGACCGCTCCTCTCCTCATAGACACCACGACCAGCTGGGTGAGTGCTGATCCCTCACCCCGCAGCGCAGAGATCCTTATCCTGCAGCTGCGGTCTCATTAGAGACCTAAAATTTGTTAGCTGGGGCTCACACAATATATATTGTGGGGAGTTTGCGACATTAACCCTTCTGAGGGTTATTTCTACCAGCGTTTTTTGCTGAATGCCGCTGGGGTAGCTCTACCTGAAGAGAGCGTTAACCCTTCAGCGATTTTAAAAAAAAAAACCGCATATTTTGCTGGTGCTGCCGCTTTGACCTGATAATACAGGTGAGGCATGTCTGAACAGAGTTCAGATGCCGCGGACCACGTCCCAGTGCCACTGCGGCAATCTGATACGCAGACCTCAACAGCGTCTAGCACTGCGGTCGACAGTGGTGCAAAATTGGATGATATCGCTCGCTCGATTAACAGCTTGTCTGACCTTTTAGGTCAATATGTGTCTGCTAATTCCTCTCATAGGAAGCGACGCAGGCCGTTACCGGCCTATACACGAAGCGAGTCAGATGTATCTGATTTGGATGGTGGACTGGGTTCCCCTTTAATTTCGGATGGAGAAATATCCGATTCAGATGAGGACGAACGGCAGGGGCGTTCTTCTCTGGCGAGACGTACGGAGGCATTGATTGACGCCATGAGAGAGGTTTTACAGTTACCGGAGGTGGTACCTAGTCGTCCTGGTAAATCAGCACGTATGTTCCAGGAGTACCGTACTTCGCGTACAACATTACCAGCTCTGGAGGAGCTTAAGAGTGTAATAGAAGAGGAACGTCTGTGTCCAGATAAGCGTTTTCACGGAACGCATTTCTTTGATGCACTTTATCCTTGCTCTGCGGAGTTAAAGGATAATTGGACTTCTGCTCCTGAAGTGGATGTTTCCTTATCCCAGCTTAGTAAATCCTCACTACTCCCTGTTAAAGGAAAGGCGAGTTTGCAGGAGCCGTTGGACAGAAGAACGGAGATGGCGGCAAAATCAAGCTATGAGGCCGCGGGTCATGGATTCCGAGCGGTGCTAGGATCCATGTGTGCTTCTAGAGCTTCTCTAGGCTGGTTGGCACGTCTAAAGACGGCGTTGCAGAACGGATCTCCGTTATCTGATGTACAGGAAATTTGCGAATGGTTAGAAACTGCAGCCTGTTCTATCTTTGATGCGGGTCTGGATACGGCATCCCTTCTGGCCAGAGCGCAAGCTACAGCGGTCACAGTCAGAAGAGCTTTATGGCTCAGACAGTGGGCCGGGGACGCAGTTTCCAAACAAGGTTTATTGGCCTTACCTTACAAGGGTGGCCTCCTTTTTGGATCCGACCTCACAGAGCTGATTTCCAAAGCAAAGGCGAAGGAAACAGCATTGCCACAGCGTAGGGCCATGGCTTCGGTGTCTAGCAAGCCTGGTGTCTATAGCGGTCGGCGGTCCTTTCGGGGCCGAGGACGATTCGGTCACTCCTCGTGGGGATCGGGCCGTTCTTCTTTCTCGGGAAAGAAGTCCTCTCAGAAAGCTCGTACTCCCTGGAAGCAGAATTTCCGTCAGGACAAGCGGGAATCTGATAAGAAGCCCGCCAAGTCAGACTGACGCCAGGGGTCCACTCGAGGACTCTCGAGTGGGGGGTCGCCTGCTTCATTTCAAGGCGACTTGGATGTCTCGCGTTCCAGATTCCTGGGTAACGCGGGTAGTGTCGGCAGGCTATTTCATAGAGTTTTCTTCTCGACCCCAAATGTTTTTTGTCAGTCTCGCATTCCGTCAGAACCCGAGCTTTTTGTCGCTCTACAGCGAGAGGTCGAATTTCTGCTACAAAAGGGTGTAGTAATACCGGTTCCGTCACAGGACCGAGGAAAAGGTTTTTATTCCAACCTTTTTGTAGTTCCCAAAAAGGAGAACAAATTTAGCCGATTCTGGATCTCAAGCGATTAAACCGGCATGTCCACACCCGGAAATTTCTCATGGAGTCACTTCGCTCCGTTGTAGCAGCTTTGTCACAGAACGATTTTCTGGTGTCAATCGACATTCGCGACGCCTATTTGCATGTTCCCATCGGAAGGGCTCATCAGCGCTTTCTTCGGTTTGCCATAGGACAGGATCACTATCAGTTCGTGGCTCTGCCTTTCGGCTTAGCCTCAGCGCCCAGAGTCTTTACAAAAATTCTGGCGCCCCTCATGGCAATCCTTCGAAGACAGGGGGTTACGATTCTTCCTTATCTGGACGATCTTTTGATAGTGGCTTCCTCGGAAGAGGAGGCAGTGACGGCTCGCGATTTGTCTCTTCAGCTTCTGAAGGACTTCGGTTGGCTGGTCAATTGGGAGAAGTCATTCCTGGAACCATCGAGGGCAATCCTCTTTTTGGGGATGCATTTCGACACGATTCGGACAGTAGTTTCTCTACCGCCAGACAAACAGTCATGTCTTCTTCGACATGTGCAGATTATGAAATCTTCGACAGCAATGTCCCTACGGAAGTGTATGCGTCTTCTGGGACTGATGGTGGCGTCCATGGAGGCAATTCCTTTTGCCCAGTTTCATTCCAGGACTCTCCAAAGGTTCATCCTGAGTCGATGGAATCGGTCGCAATCGCTGGATTGCAGTGTCACCATTTCTCGCGCGGTGCGAGATTCCCTAGGATGGTGGTTACGTCCAGGGGCATTTTCCCTGGGGAAGTCCTTCCTCCCTCCGAAGTGGTCAGTCATAACCACCGATGCCAGCCTGACGGGCTGGGGGGGTGTTTGGAACAATCTCTGGATTCAGGGGGTATGGTCATCGGAAGAGTCTGTTCTTCCGATCAACATCCTGGAATTGAGGGCGGTTTTCCTTTGCCTCCAGCATTGGACGGTCCCTTTGAGCGGTCTGCCTGTCCGAGTGCAGACAGACAATGCGACGGCTGTCGCGTATATCAATCACCAAGGCGGGACAAGGAGCTCCAAACTCATGGTGGAGGTGTCCCGAATTCTGATTTGGGCCGAGGCCAGAGTACCAGCCATTTCTGCGATTCACATTCCAGGGGTTCAGAATGTTACAGCGGACTTTCTCAGTCGCAAGAAGATGGATCCCGGAGAATGGAGTCTCCACCCGGAAGTTTTTGCACTACTGTGCTTCCGTTGGGGAACTCCCCAAGTGGATTTGATGGCATCCAGGTCCAATGCCAAGTTACCGACGTTCATGTCCAGGTACAAGGACCCAAAAGCTGTGGCGATGGATGCTCTAGTGGCTCAGTGGGATCAGTTTGAGCTAATCTATGTATTCCCGCCGATATCCTTACTTCCTCTAGTACTGCGTCGGATCAGACTAGAGAGAATTCCAGCTATTTTGATAGCTCCAGATTGGCCAAGAAGGATGTGGTTCTCGACAATAATGTCGCTGTTGGCGGCACCTCCTTTTCCACTTCCTCTTCGACCGGACTTGTTGACTCAGGGGCCCGTTTGTCATCCGGACTTCAAGTCTCTGCGTTTGACGGCGTGGCTCTTAAAACCGAAATCTTAACCCGTAGAGGTTTTTCAGCCGAGGTTATTGCTACTCTTCGTGCTGCAAGAAGTCCGGCTACTACTAGGATTTACCACAAAACTTGGGAAACCTTCTTTTCGTGGTGTTTGGGGTCCTCTCGGAACCCGAGAAAATTTTCCATTCCCAATCTGTTGGCTTTTCTGCAGCATGGGTTAGACAAGGGTTTGGCAGTCAGCACCCTGAAAGGTCAGGTTTCTGCTCTGTCCTTATTGTTTCGGAGAACCATTGCCTCGTATAGGGACGTGCTTTCCTTTTTCCGCGGTATAGCTCTTAAGTTTCCGCCGCGGAAGGCACCTGTGTCTCCTTGGCGGCTCAATCTTGTTTTGGAGGCTCTTCAGCATAAACCTTTTGAGCCTATGGATTCTGCTAGCCTTTCTTTACTTTCTTGGAAGGTGGCCTTCCTAGTAGCGGTCACCTCTTTGAGAAGAGTTTCTGAGTTAGCAGCTCTTTCTTGCTCGCCTCCTTTTCTGGAGTTTTTTCCGGATCGTGTAGTGTTTCGCACACGGGGTGATTTTCTACCTAAAGTGGTGTCACAATTTCATGTTAACCAGGATATTGTGTTACCTTCACTCTGTCCGGATCCGAAGAATGCGAAAGAGCGAGATTTACACACATTGGATTTAGTGCGGGCCTTGAAGTTTTATCTATCTATTACTCAAGGTTTTCGTAAGACGGACTCCCTGTTTGTGGTTCCAGCAGGTCGTCGGCGTGGTCAACGAGCTTCCAAGGGTTCTATAGCTCGTTGGATCCGGTCAGCTATTTTGGAAGCTTACCGCCTTCGGGGTGAATCTTGCCCGATTAAGATTCTAGCCCATTCCACGAGAGCTGTGGCTTCATCGTGGGCTTTTCATCAAGGTGCCTCGGCAGTGCAGCTCTGCCGGGCGGCAACTTGGCGCTCTGTCCACACGTTTACAAAGTTTTATAAAGTGGACGTCAGTGCTTCCGCTGATGCAGCCCCCGGACGTAGGGTCCTGCAGGCAGCTGTAGTTTAAAGTTCTGGATGAACTTGTGTTTAGCGCTGGTTGCGCTTTGTTGTTAAGGTTGTTGGGTTTCTGCCTTTTGCTGGTTTTTTCCCACCCTTATTTTTGAACTGCTTTGGGACGTCCCATCAGTAATGAATTACTGTGGCTCTCTTCCTTCCATCTGCAGCTGAAACACGGATTTTGGTAAGAACTTACATGTAAAATCCTTTTCAGCGAAGGAAGGAAGAGAGACACAGCACCCTCCCAAGGCAGAAGTGTGTTGATGTTTTCAGATGCAGCGCGACCCTTATCTGATTACGATATCTGGGCTGAGGTCAGCGCACTAAGGCTCTGTTCCAGCATCGCCAGCTCATCACAGTAGTCAGGTTCAGTGAGTAGCACCTGGAACTCTGTGGTTTTTGGCTTACTTTGCATGCATAACCTGTATTCTTGTGTTTTCTCTGAAGTTCCTTCAGAAGGGGTTATGTTGCTCCGCTGGTGATCTTGGTTCTTCCCTAAAGCTTTGGTACGACTGAAGGAGCTGAGTAGGAGGAGCCCGAGCTGGAGGAGCCAGCCAGTCAACACGCTTTTGTTCTGAGGTGTCATCCTGATCTGGGGCTCCGCCTACCCATCAGTAATGAATTACTGTGTCTCTCTTCCTTCCTTCGCTGAAAAGGATTTTACAGGTAAGTTCTTACCAAAATCCGTGTTTTCTTGCCATAATACACATTCTAACAGTCTATTCAGTAGGACTATCAGCTGTGTATCCACCAGACTTCTGCACAACACAACTGATGGTCCCAACTCCATTTATAAGGCCAGAAATCCCACTTATTAAACTTGACAGGGCACACCCGTGAAGTGAAAACCATTTCCAGTGACTACCTCTTGAAGCTCATCAAGAGAATGCCAAGAGTGTGCAAAGCAGTCATCAAAGCAAAAGGTGGCTACTTTGAAGAACCTAGAATGTAAGACATAATTTCAGTTGTTACACACTTTTTTGTTAAGTATATAATTCCACATGTGTTAATTCATAGTTTTGATGCCTTCAGTGTGAATGTACAATTTTCATAGTTATGAAAATACAGAAAAATCTTTAAATGAGAAGGTGTGTCCAAACTTTTGGTCTGTACTGTATATATCTATATATATTTATATCTCCCACGAGGTCTGATCACTCTGAGGGTATGTCTTCCCATCCCTGGCCCCATCGGCGATCTGCAGCGCCTACCGCACCCCTCCCCCCCCCTTCCTCCTGCGGCCTCCTTTCTTTAATTTAGTCCCCGGCTTCACTTTGAGCCTACTTCAGCGTTAGGCCACGCCCCAATTACTGGAGCCGACGCTCCGCCTGGCCCCGCCCACCCCTCCCAGCCTATCAGAAGCTCTCTCTCTCCACCTACCTGCTGCTCTATACAGCCTTCTCCCTTTGCCGGGCTTCTGTGCAGCCTCCACTGGATTCCCCTCCCTCCCGGCCCCAAAAGAGCGCGAATATTGCGCGCGCCCATTAGGCTCCACCCACAAAACAGCGCCATTTCCTCTGCGCTCCACAGCTCACCGCTCTGCAGCCTCTAAGCAGCAGCCCTTGGCACCATCTGCTCCAGCGTTTCTTTTTCATCACCTGGAGCCTCAAAGCAGCAGCTCCTCATCAGATTGCTCTCGGCCAGGATCCAGGTCTGTAAGCTCTGTCACTGGGGGTCGGCTCTCAACCCTGGCAGATCCCCACTGGCTCATAGCTTCTCTAAGTCTGTCTTTCCCTAGGGAGCCTCTCTCTCATCCTCCTGTCATTGTAGTACACTTTGCATGCTCGTCCTGCTACAAGAAGTTTCCCTCTGGTCAGACCTCATCCCTCTGCCTTAATTGCAAACAATCTAAAATGTCTTCCCAGGAGCCCCCCACTACTCGCAGCAAGAGCGTGCCCCCTCCTGAGTGGGGGACATCT
The DNA here is from genome assembly GCA_033576555.1 of Oophaga sylvatica. Lineage (NCBI taxonomy): Eukaryota > Metazoa > Chordata > Amphibia > Anura > Dendrobatidae > Oophaga > Oophaga sylvatica. The sequence goes on along the minus strand of JARQOD010000004.1, from coordinate 339,142,842 downwards.
GTCTCAGTCAGTAGCTGACCTAACCAAGGTATCTCACACTTTGGTCTCGGTATTGGAACGGCTTCCTAATCCTGCACCTGCTACCGGTCTCAGCTACCCCCTTCTTAAGCATCGGACATTAACCCCTCGCGTACCCAGAGGGTTTCCCCTCAGAGAAAATCCAGATCTACAAGAAAGCGTGCCCGCATTATCTCGCCGTACAGCTCATCCTCTTCAACACCGCCTTCCAGAGCGCCAGTCTCCCTTCCGTCCCCTCAGTCAGATGCTCCAGAGGCGCTAGTCAGACCCCCGTTCTGAGTCAGATTCTGATCTGGACTCAGCACAGGTCTCCAAACTGCGTGACACCGTGAATAGTTTGATTGTTGCTGTTAATGAGACTCTTCATATTAAAGACTCTGAGTTACCTCCCTCTGATCAGACTGTGTCTTTCAGGAAAACAAAGCGCCCTACTTGTGTCTTTGCCAACCACGACGAGTTCAACAGGACCTTCGCGGTGGAATGGCAACACCCAGACAAGCGCTTCCAGACAAGAAAACGCATGGCCGTCTTGTATCCTTTTCAGCCTGACCTGCTTAGCAAGTGGGCAGCGTTACTTCGGGGACCCTCCAGTCTCCTGGCTGGCCACCAAGACTATACTCCCTCTGTCTGACAGTTCCTCACTAAAGGAACCCTCTGACAGACACAGAGTCTCTGGCTAAGTCCGCCTTCGAGGCCACGGGCTCTTTCCTCTGCCCCTCCTTCGCCGCCACTTGGGTGGCTAAGGCAGTTTCCGCATGGGCAAAGCACCTCCGCCGCGGTGTTGTCGCCGGGGCTCCGGTCGACGACGTAGCCGACCTGGCGGACCAGATCTATCACACGTGAAAATATCTCGTGTCCGCGTCTCTAGATGCAGCCACCTACTCAGCCATAGCTGCCTGGAACGCTGACTCTGCATCGATGAAGTCCCTCACGGGCCTTCCCTTCCATGGTTCTCGCCTATTTGGAGAAGAGCTGGACAAGATAATCTCCAACGCTACGGGAGGGAAGAGTACACTTTTACCACAGCAGAGGATCAAGCGCACGCCACGTCGCACTGCTCCTTTTCGGTCCTCTCGGAGGTTTCAACCACAGAGCAACCCGCGACAAGACAGATCCCCAGTGCCTCAACAAAGGAAAATACCCTCCTTTAAGCCAGCCCCTACCTGGCGCTCAAAACCTACCCAACGCCGACCCACCAGGTCTGGCTCCAACAGGTTTTCGTCTGCATGACTGGATGCCCCCACCTGGGCATCCTCTCAAGGTGGGTGGTTGGCTCCTTCAGTTTCGGGACGAGTGGCTGTCTGTAGTCGACGACGCCTGGGTATGAGACGTCGTCTCCTACGGTTACAAAATACTTTTCTTCTCTCCCTCGATCTCGTTTTTTCGAGTCCCGTCCTCCAAGAGATACCTCCCTCATTCCGGGGTTTTTCAAGGCCATCGACTCCCTCCTCGAAGCCGACGTCATCGTTTACATTCCCATATAGGAGCGCTTTTCAGGTTTTTATTCCATTCTTTTTGTGGTTCCAAAGAAAGACGACTCTGTTCGTCCCATTCTGGGCCTCAAGCTCCTGAACTGATACGTACGCCTGCGCCACTTCAAGATGGAGTCCATTCGTTCAGTGATAGCCTCTATGGAACCAGGGAGTTCCTCTGTTCGGTGGACATCCAAGATGCCTACCTACACATTCTCATCTTTCCTCCACACCAGAGGTTCCTTCGTTTTTCTATTCAGGGGGTCCACTGCAATTCACGGCACTGCCGTTCAGCCTAGCTACCGCACCCCGTGTTTTTACCAAGGTGATGGCGACACCGATGGCTATTCTAAGCAGCCGAGGCATTCTCGACATTCCTTACTTAGACAACATCCTCTTCAAAGCCGCATCCCCCGCGGCGTGTCAAGAGAACCTCTAGATCACCCTGGACACTCTCACTCGGCTAGGCTGGATAGTCAACACCGCGAAGTCCTCTCTGACCCCGGTTCAACGTCTGTTTTTTCTAGGAATGCTCTTCACACAGCTCAAGCAAAGATTTTCCTACCCAAGGACAAATTCCTGGCTCTCATAACGCGGAGTTCGATCTCTGAGAGGTCGCTCACCCCGCTCCCTCCGTTTCTGAATGAGTGTGCTAGGCAAAATGGTTGTCTCAATGGAAGCAGTTCCATTTGCTCAATTTCACACTCGCCCTCTCCAACTCTTCCTTCTGGCAAGATGGAACAAGTCTATTCGTTCCCTGGATCAGGTGGTCTCGATTCCACCGCGGCTAAAACAGTCCTTAAAATGGTGGAGCTCTCTCAGTCAATCCGTCTCGGGAGGTCCTTCCTACCCATTCATTGGAAAATAATCACAACGGATGCCAGCCTTCTCGGCTGGGGAGCAGTCTTCCAGGATCTGACGGTCCAGAGCCGGTGGTCAGCTTGGGAATCGGCTCTCCCCATCAACATTCTGGAACTCCGAGCAGTATTCCTCTCCCTGGTACATTGGCAGGATCTTCTTCAGGGATACCCGATTCGGGTTCAGACCGACAACGCCACAACGGTGGCGTACATCAACCACGAAGGGGGGACTCGGAGTCGGGCAGTAATGTCAGAGGTCGCTCGGATCCTGTCTTGGGCCGAGCAGAACGTTCCAGCGATTTCCGCGGTGCACATTCCAGGGGTACAGAACTGGGCGGCAGACTTTCTCAGCAGAGAAGGGCTGGCTGCAGGCAAATGGTCTCTGCACCAGTCAGTCTTCAACAAAATTTTGTCTCAGGTGGGGACTCCAGACGTCGACCTAATGGCGTCCAGGCTCAACCACAAGGTTCCACAGTTTGTGTCCAGATCTCGCGACCCGCTGGCAATCGGTTTCGATGCCCAAGCAATATCTTGGGCACAGTTCTCCCTTCCGAACCTATTCCCACCTCTGCCGCTACTCCCCAGAGTAGTCAAAAAGATAAAAGCGGAAGGAATTCCCGTGATTCTCATCGCCCCAGAATGGCCTCGGATTCCCTGGTATGCAGAGCTAGTCAACCTCGCAGTGGACACGCCGTGGAGACTCCCGTCTCGCCCAGAACTTTTGTCGCAGGGGCCCCTCTTCCACCAGAGTTCTCAATCGCTCAGTTTAACGGCATGGCTGTTGAAGCCGCAGTGCTGAAATCAGCTGGGTTTTCCGACTAGGTCATTCAAACCATGCTCAAGGCTAGGAAGCCCTCGTCTTCCAAGATTTACCACCGAACATGGAAAGCATATTTTCGCTGGTGTGAGGTTCACCAAATCTCTCCAATGGTGTTTCACCTACCATCCATATTGTCTTTTTTACAATCGGGCTTGGAATCAGGACTGTCTCTTAGTTCCATTAAGGGACAGATTTCGGCTCTCTCAATTCTATTCCAAAAGAACTTAGCAGTTCGCCGACCGCTTAAAACTTTCATTCAGGGAGTAGCCCACTCTGTTCCTCCCTACCATCCACCAGTGGATCTCTGGGATCTTAATTTGGTACTTGACGTTTTACAAAAGTCTCCATTCGAACCATTGCGTGAGGTCTCTTTCACATTCCTCTCCTGGAAGATCGTTTTCCTGGTCGCGATCACCTCAATCAGGCATGTTTCTGAGTTGGCAGCGCTCTCTTGTCGTACTCCTTATCTGATTCTTCATCAGGATAAGGTTGTCTTGCGTCCGGTTCCATACTTTCTCCCCAAGGTGGTTTCCGGCTTTCATCTGAATGAGGACATTGTGCTTCTGTCCTTTTGTCCATCTCCGTCTCATCCCCGAGAGCGGTCGCTGCACAGACTGGATCATGAAAGGGCCCTACAAGTTTATCTGTCCAGAACTAAGCCTTTTCGACGCTCAGATTCTTTGTTCACTATCCCTGAGGGTCCTCGAAGGGGTTTTCCTGCGTCCCTCTCTACCATTGCTCAATAAATCCGTTCCACTGTTTTGGAAGCTTACCGTCTAAGAGGTAGAGCACAGCCTCTAAGGATTACCGCACACTCCACGCGTTCGGTGAGAGCCTCCTGGGCAGTTCGTCATCAGGCATCCGCCTCGCAGCTCTGCAAAGCTGCTACATGGGGACCTCCATTCATACTTTTACCGAATTCTATAACGTTCATACTCATGCTTAGTCAGACGTGAACCTTGGAAGAAAGGACCTACAGGCCGCAGTGGCCTGAGCTCTGACTTGAGGGTATGCTTCTTCCCACCCTTGTGATTGCTTTTGGATGTCCCATGGTTTCCTGTGTCCCCCAATGAAGCGACAGAGAAAACTAGAGTTTGGGTACTCACCGTAAAATCTGTTTCTCTGAGCCTTTATTGGGGGACACAGTACCCGCCCTTAATTTACTGTTTATTACGTTTATCAGATTCTACTGTTATCTGTTTGTTCATTCTGTTGCGTTCTCTGCTTCTACTGCTTTCTCACTTACTGAATAGCTTTCTGCCAGTTGGTGGGTATATACTGCTGGGGAGGAGCTAACCAAATTTTTGGATAGTGTCAACCTCCTAGTGGCAGCAGCATACACCCATGGTTTCCTGTGTCCCCCAATGAAGGCTCCGAGAAACAGATTTTACGGTGCGTACCCAAAATCTAGTTTTTGTGGTAGTTCTGGATGAGATTATTTTCTCAGATGGTAAAGCTGCCCACACTTCTTGGCAAAAAGCTTCTAGTTCCTGTAAATTCCAGGGCTGTCTAGCATGAACTGCGTGCTTGAGATCTCCCAAGAGTGGCTCAATGATATTGAGGTCAGGAGACTGAGATGGTCACTCCAGAACCTTCACTTTGTTCTGCCGAAGCCAATAACAGGTCAACTTGGCCTTGTGTTTTGGATCATTGTCATGTTGGAATGTCCAAGTGCGTCCCATGTCCAGCGTCCGGGCTGATGATTGCAAATTTGCATTCAGTATTTGCTGATAACGTGCTGCATTCATCTTTCCTTCAACTCTGATCAAGTTTGCTGTGCCTTTTGTAGCTCACACATGCCAAAAACATCTGCGATCCACCTCCGTGCTTTACAATAGGAATGATGTTCCTTTCATCATAAACCTTTACCTCTCTCCAAATGTAACGTTTATGGTTGTGGCCAAAAAGTAAAATTTTGCTCTCATCACTCCAAATTACCTTGTTCCAGAAGTTTTGAGCTTGTCTCTGTGCTGTTTTGCCTATTGTTGGCGAGATACGTTGTGGCATTTGTGCAGTAATGGCTTTCTTCTGGCGACTCGACCATGCAGCCCATTTTTCTTCAATTGCCTTCTTATTGTGCATCTTGAAACAGCAACACCGCTAGTTTTGATAAGTCCAGTATTTCAGCTGTTATTTGTGGGTTTTTCTTTGCATTCCGAACAATTTTCCTGGCAGCTGTGAATGAAATTTTTGTTGGTCTACCTGACCGTGGTTTTTTTTTTTACAGAGCCCCTGATTTTCCATTTGTTAATCACAGTTTGAACACTGCAGACTGGCATTATCAATTCCTTGGATATCTTTTTGTATCCCTTTCCTGTTTTATACAGCTCAACTACCTTTTCCCTTAGATCCGTTGACAATTCTTTTGCTTTCTCCATGACTCACAATCCAGAAACATCAGTGGCTTGATGAAAGATGCAAGAGTCTGTCTGGATCCCAGAAACTCACTCTCCGCTTTAATGCACACACACTGATTACAACCAAACAGGTCACAGGTGAGGATGTTACCTGTAGTAGCCATTCAAACCCATTTGTGTCAACTTCTGTGCATGTTACAAGGCCAAAATCAACAGGGTATGTAAACTTTTGATCAGGGTCATTTGGATATTTTGGGTTTTCATTATGATTTAAGAAGAGAAAACACAATAGTTTGACAATAAATGGCTTCAGTCAACCACTAACCATGAGTGGAGAAAAAGTTTGTGTTATCATTCATATTCTCTGAAAAAAGGCCAAGAAAACAAAAATTCTGTCGGGGTATGTGGTCTACCATTCATGTCACTTACAGTAGCAGTATTGGGTCATAATTGAAGGGCAAGGACGCATATCCATCTGTTTGGGACATACCATACCAGTTTTATATACCATACTAACGAAATTGCTTGCTAAATGGGTGTGCCCTTCTGCTCTGGTGCAATAACTTCCTCTGTTTTGCTTTTATTCAACTTTCCTTGTGCTATAAATTAGTGTTATATGTTGTCATACTCGTAGTGTAACCCCTAGTGACCCCCTATCTTTCTCTGTAGCACCCTCCATGTCAGTGACGTTTTCCAAGGCCACCTGGCACTGAGTTTATCTCTTGGCAGCTTCCATTCAGAAAAGTAAGACCCAACATTTATGCCCAACTGGTCATGGTTTCATGGTGGCTAGTCATTCTTCCTGGGTGCTCAGCGGCTTCCTATCTGTCCTAATTTTACCCTGGCATCGAGAATACCAATGTTACCAGCAATCCTATGAGCTATATTACTATGCAGAATTATGGGAAAAGCTTTGTATTGGTGCTGCTGTTACATCTTGTAACTTGTCAAAATGTAATGGGAAGTAAACAATGTATTCTGGAGCCTCGGAGCACAGAATCATTGCTCATAAACATCATGGACCACCTAAAGTTGTCAGTGGACTTTAGATAACTGCTTCTTGACGATAAATATGCACTTTTATTGGCTAACCTTGCATGTTTATGGCGCAGAAGCAGACGATATGGAGATGCTAGGTTGGCAGTGGTTATCTCCTGGGGGTACAAGGAACAATACATTTTAACCCCTTCTGGACCTGCTGACTTTTCTGTTTTTGTTTTTATTTTTTCCCCTCATCCTCCCACCTTCCAAATTCCTAGTGCAGTGAAATAGAGCAAAATAAAATCTAACTTCCGTCATTGGTTTTTGGGTCTTTTATTTTACATTTATTGAGCTTATAGTATTCCCAGACATGCACACATATATACGTGCACGCAGCAATCTTCCTTTCTGCGCATACGCAGAGCACCGATGACATGACAGAACACACCCTGCTTCATTGCACACGTGTATAAGATTTTCAGAACAGAAGAAATGACACTGGCTATCATGTACTGTGTAAAGAGATGCACCCTTACCCCCAGACTAGTCGTTGTAGTTTGCATGTACTAAGGACAGCATTAAAACTAATTTTGTGTTAATAGCAAGTATTGTATATGCTTTCTGGTATGATGTGTATGGGGTGGTAGCGTTCTAAATGGAATGGGAGCAGTTTGTGAGGCTTGGGAATACCTAACAGGTTCCCTTTAAGGTACATAGAATTGCAGTGCAAACAGCCCTTTAATTAGTGACTTGGGTTACGTTCCCATGATCAGTAATGCTAGCATTCTGGGCAGCGTATTTTCACTGTATCCAAAACGCTGTGTTTTGTAGTACAAGCAAAGCGGAAGGGTTTATTAGAAAAATACCATGCCCACTGTGCTTCTTTTTTACTCTACGTAAACTCAACTGAGGTGTAGATTTCTGAGCCGCAGCATGTCAATTTCTTTTGCGGGGATGCTCAGCCTTCTGTGCAATTTTTCCCCACAGAATTGCATTCGGTGCGGAACATCCGCAGGTAAAAAACCCACATGCATATTTAGTGCGTTTGCGCTGCGGAATCACATGAAAAATCCATGTAATCTGCAACTATAAGTATGTCTTTAAAATTTTGTCAAAGCAAAAAAAGCACCTTTAAATATGTGTAAACATAGATATGGAATTGATAGATATTTGTCAGATATATAATTAGTGCTTTGCATGTGTAGTTTATTGTTCATGTATTGAGCAAATAAATGAAAAAAAACGATGTGAGGTCCTTCCTAGTCTTGATAACCAGAAAGCTGTGAGCTGATATTATCAGGCTGGGAAGGTCCATGGTTATTGGGCCCTTCCCAGCCTAAAAATAAAAGTCTGCAGCCACCCCAGATGTGGCACATCACATTACACTATGTTCCAAATTATTATGCAAATCGGTTTTAAGTGTCATAGCGTTTTTTTTTGGGTTTTTTTGTAAATGAAACCCATTGATGGTATTGTGTCTCAGGGTTCTTTGGATCACTTAAATCAATCTCAGATACCTGTGATAATTAGTTTGGCATGTGAGCCCAATAAAAGGAAAACTGGATGTTCCACACTATTAAGCAGGCCAGAGTTTTCAAGTAATATGGGAAAGAAAAAGGATCTCTCTGCTGCTGAAAAGCATCAAATAGTGCAATGCCTTGGTCAAGGGATGAAAACATTAGATATTAAAAACTTAAGCTTGATCATCGTACGGTTAAGAGATTTGTGGCTGATTCTGAGCACAGACGTGTTTGTGCTGATAAAGACAGAATGAGGAAAGTTTCTGCCAGGCAAGTTCATTGGATTAAGAGAGCAGCTGCTACAAAGCCATTACAAACCAGCAAACAGATATTTGAAGCTGCTGGTGCCTCTGGAGTCCCTCGAACCTCAAGGTCTAGGATCCTTCTAAGGCTTGCTGTGGTGCATAAACCTACTATTCGGCCACACCTAAACAGTGCTCACAAGCAGAAATGGTTGCAGTGGGCCCAGACATACATGAAGACTAATTTTCTAACAGTCTTGTTTACTGATGAGTGTTGAGCAACCCTGGATGGTCCAGATGGATGGAGTAGTGGATGGTTGGTGGATGGCCAGCATGTCCCAACAAGGCTGCTACGTTAGCAAGGAGGTGGAGGAGTCATGATTTGGGCCGGAATCATGGGGAAACAGCTGGTAGGGCCCTTTAAGGTTTCTGAAGGTGTGAAAATGACCTCTGCAAAGTATATAGAGTTCCTGACTGACAATTTTCTTCCATGGTATAAAAAGCAGAAACGTGTCTTAAGGAGCAAAATCATCTTCATTCATGACAATGCACCATCTCATGCTGCAAAGAATACCTTGGAGTCATTGGCTGCTATGGGCAAGAAGGAGATAAACTCCCCTGACCTCATCCCTTATAGAGAACCTTGGAGTATCATCAAAAGATCTGAGAGGGTGGGAGGCAGTTCACATCAAAACCGCAGCTCTGGGAGGCTATTCTGACTTCATGCAAACAAATACAAGCAGAAACTCTCCAAAACCACAAGTTCAATGGATGCAAGAATTGTGAAGGTGATATCAAAGAAGGGTTCCTATGTTAACATGTAACTTGGCCTGTTAGGATATTTTGGAGTTAAGTAGCTTTTTTGTTCAGTGAATGTGACCTCCTAATGCTGAAAATTCCACAAATGAGCATTTTCAGTTCTTTAAAACAGATCAAATGTTCAGAAATTCTACTGTGCCTAACAATTTGGAACAGTGCATTTTGAGTTTTTTTCCATTTTAGAGATTATACTGTTATCATTGGAAGGTTTCTTCAATAAAATTCAATGTATACTCTAACGGGTGATAACTTTTATTAGACTGACTGTCATTTGCACCAACCACTTAGGAAAATCAGAGAAAAATATCATTTGCATAATAATTAGTGTAGATGTGCCAATTCCGACACTTTGCCCAACTCTACCCAATTGCCCAGGTGTGTTAGCAATTGTGGGTAATAGTAGTTGGGGTTGATGTCAGCTATCATCAAGCCATGGAGAGATATCTATCAGACTAATCTGATATACTAATCCAAAAACGCACACACACTGGTTCACCAATTTATTTCTCCGTCGCCTCATTGGGGGACACAGGACCATGGGTATTATGCTGCTGCCACTAGGAGGACACTAAGCAATACACAAAAAAAGGTTAACTCCTCCTCCTGCAGTATACACCCTCTGCTGGCTCTATCCTGAACCAGCTCTTGCTTAGTGTCTGTAGGAGGCACTAGGGTCTGTTATCAGACCCAATCCATTTTTTTCAATTTTTATTTTTCCAAATTCTTTACGTTTTTTTCTCTGGAATGGAAGGGCGACGGGATCATTTAAAAAGTCCCGCTCTCCCGAAATCAACAACAGGCGGGAACTCGGAGTGTCGCCTCCCCGTACCACCTCCTGCAACGTTACCGCACTTGAGCTCAAAAGGTACTGCCTCGATGGACGCTACCATCTTCCCCAGGACCTGCATGACGAACCGTAGAGAGAGAGAGAGCGGCCCAGATATAGCAATTGTGCTCCCCGAGACAGAGAAGAAATCTTCTCCGGAGGGAGAGTCACCAACCCTCGGGAGGTGTCCAAGATCATCAACAAAAAGGAGAGTTTCTGAGACGGAATCGGGGAGAATTTGTTCATCAGCCAACCTAGGCGGGATAGAGTGTCCACCGTGACATCGACACTTTCTGCACAGGCCCGAAAGGACGGACCCTTGATGAGCAGGTCGTCCAGGTAGGTAAGGATCACCACGCCCCGAGAGTGTAAGATGGACATGACGGCCGCCATGACCTTTGTGAACACTCTGGGGGCGGTGGCGATACAGAAGGGCAGAGCGGTGAATTGAAAGTGTTCGTCTCCGATCGCAAAGCGCAGAAACCTTTGATGACCCTCGAAAATTGGAATGTGGAGATAAGCGTCTTTGATGTCGACAGACGCAAGGTATTTCCAACGAAGCGATGACAGAACGGAGAGATTCCATTCTGAAATGGTGCACCCTGACAAATCTGTTTAACAGCTTTAGGTCCAGGATGGGGCGCATGGTTCCGTTCTTCTTTGGGACCACGAATAGGTTCGAGTAAAACCCCCTGAACCTTTCTGCGTGAGGAACCGGGATGATGACTTCGCTGTTGCGGAGAGCGTCTAAGGCAGTGATGGCTAACCTTGGCACTCCAGCTGTTGTAAAACTACAACTCCCAGCATGCCCTTGCAACCTGCAGCAGTTGAGGCATGCTGGGAGTTGTAGTTCTCCAACAGCTGGAGTGCCAAGGTTCGCCATCACTGGTCTAAGGCCTGATAAAAGGGAACTGCGAGAGCCTTTAACTTTGGTAAACGAGACTGGAAAAAACGCCTTGGCGGAGGGGACAGGAATTCGATCTTGTATCCGGAGGATACGAGATCTCGGACCCATTGGTTGTGAACGACCGACAGCCAGATCCTACGAAACAGAAGCAGATGGCTGCCTACCCTGTTTGTGTCCTCCTCATTGAGAGAACTTGCGAGAGGAGGAACCCTTGGGTCCAGACCGGGAGGATCTGTTTCTCCAGGACTGAGAGGGCTTGAATGAGGGTTGAGAGTCCCTGTCTCTGCGCGGAGGTTGAGTCACGCGAGAGGAGGTGGATGCGGAAGACCAGTCTGAGGTACTGCGAAAAGGCCGGAAGTGTACTTGGTGCTGGGTCCGAAAGGGCCGACTGGGTCTACGCTGAGGGAGGAATTTGCTTTTTCCCCCTGTAGCATCAGAGATGATTTGATCAAGTTTATCTCCGAACAGACGCCCGCTCTGATAAGGCAGGGAAGTTAACGACTTCTTTGAAGCAGAGTCTGCCCGCCAGTCTCTGAGCCATAGGGCTCTCCTGACGGTGACGGCGTTTGCAGCTGCCAGCGCGGCACGGTTAGCCGCATCTAGAGAGGCATGAATGACATAGTCCCCAGCCCGGGCAATCTGGTAGGCGAGAGTGACCGCCTCAGAGGGAAGGGAATTGTCGCAACCCGTCTTAACTAGAGCCTCTGCCCAGGCTACCATCGCCCTGGCCACCCAGGTGGCAGCGAAGGAAGGAAAGAGCGCTGCTCCAGCAGCTTCGAAAACAGAGCGAGCGAGATTGTCAATCTGTCGATCAGTGGGATTTTTAATTGACGAGCCATCCAAAAGGGACAGGAGGGTTTTGGAAGCGAGCCGGGATATAGGCAGATCCACTGCAGGGGACTCAGTCCACTCCTTTGACAAGGCTGCTGGGAAAGGGTACCGGGCTTCCAATGGCTTCTGTCCTGTGAAACACTTGTCTGGGCGACTTCTATGTCTCTGGACAATGTCCGTAAACTCAGGGTGGTTAGCAAAAACCCTGTGAGGACGTTTGGTCCTTTTGAATGACACAGCGTGATCCGGATTGGTCCCGGGTTCTTCGTCTACTCTCAGAGCTTTTTTAACCGCTTCGATGAGAGAATCTAAGGACTCCTGGTACTCTAGCGAGTCCGGGTCTACTGCCACATCTGACTCGTATTCAGTCGTGATTGCTACCAACCCCTGGAGAGGGAAAGCGGGAATAGGAGCTTGCGGATGCGGAGCCTCATCATGTCCTATCCTGCTCTCACCTTCTTACGCTCTGTCTGCTACTCCTCATCGCTGGCGACATATCCCCAAATCCTGGCCCTCCTCAACACATCCCCACACTCATTTCTAACACCCTGCCACGATCCTACACACGTTTCTGCAACCATGACAACCTCATACCTATCCATCCACACACCCCTCCCCCGGTCCCCCTACCCGGAGCACTATGGAACGCACTCTCCGTCTGCAATAAGCAGTCATTTATCTACGACCTCTTTATCACCAACAAACTCTCCTTCCTTGCTATCACTGAAACCTTGCTCACTCCCTCTGACACAGCCTCTCCAGCTGCGCTTTCCTATGGCGGATTCCATTTCTCTCACACCCCTCGCCCCAGCAACAAACGTGGTGGAGGAGTTGGCTTGCTCCTGTCTGATACCTGCTCCTTTACCCCAATTCAACTTCCACCCTCCGCTACTCTTCCCTCGTTCAAGGTGCACTCCGTCCGCATCTATTCCCCCTCCTACTGGCTGTCATCTACCGCCCCCCAGAACTAGCCATCTCCACCTTTCTCGACCACTTCACCACCTGGCTACTCCATTTCCTCTCTGCTGACATCCCCACCATCATCATGGGCGATTTCAACATCCCCATTGACACTTCCACCCGGCTGCCTCTAAACTTCTATCGCTCACGGCTTCCCTCGGCCTCACTCAATGTTCCTCTGCGGCCACTCACAAAGATGGTCACACGCTGGACCTTATCTTCACCCGTCTCTGTTCCCTCACTAATCTCACTAACTCCCCACTCCCCCTGTCTGACCACTACCTACTGACATTCTCTTCCCTCTCCTCTGTTAGTACGCATCCCCCACTCCACAAACTCACCCACCCTCGCAGAAATCTCAAACACCTCAATTTACAATCGCTCTCTGAGTCCCTCCTCCCTCTCACAGACATAGCCTCACTTCATGACACAGATGCTGCTGCCACATTTTATAACACCACAATAAAAGCCACACTTGATTCGGCCGCCCCCCTAACGCAGAGCAAAACTCGTACAATCAACAGGCAGCCCTGGCTGACCGGCCTGACCAAAGAACTGAGACGGGCTTCCAGGACTGCCGAGCGGAGATGGAAGAGAACCCATTCTACCGAGCACTTCAACGCATACAAGCAGTCCCTCGCCAGCCTCAAGTCCACGCTCTCTGCCGCAAAACAAACTTACTTCTCATCTCTCATATCCTCCCTGTCTCACAACCCTAAACAGCTCTTCAACACTTTCAATTCTCTACTCCATCCCACAGCACCTCCTCCCTCTCATTTCTGCTGAAGACTTTGCCTCCTTCTTTAAGCAAAAGATTGATACTATCAGAGAAGTCTTTGGCCCGCAGCCCCCAATGCCCCTCTTAGCCACTCAGCCCTGTTCTTCCAAAACCAGCTTCACCACCATGACAGAAGATCAACTTTCCACTCTCCTGTCAAGATCACACCTCACCACTCGCGCGCTTGACCCACTCCCACCTCATCCCTAACTTTGCCAGTCTTCATCCCTACTCTCGCACACCTCTTCAACCTTTCACTTACAAATGGTGTCTTTCCTTCATCCTTCAAACAATCTTCAATCACACCCATCCTCAAAAAGCCCTCCCTCGACCCATCCTCTCTGTCTAACTATCGCCCGATATCTCTCCTCCCCTATGCCTCAAAACTACTGGAACAGCATGTATATCTCGAACTGTCCTCCCACCCCTCCTCCTGTTCCCTCTTTGACCGGTTACAATCTGGCTTTCGACCACATCACTCAACTGAAACTGCCCTAACTAAAGTCACTAACGACCTGCTAACCGCCAAGAGCTAGCGATACTACTTTGTCATCTTTCTCCTGGACCTGTCTTCTGCCTTCGACAACCGTGGACCATTCCCTCCTGCTACAGATTCTCTCATCTCTTGGCATCACAGACTTGGCCCTATCCTGGATCTCATCATACCTAACAGACCGAACATTTAGTGTCTCCCTCTCACACACCACCTCCTCACCTCGCCCCCTGTCTGTCGGTGTTCCTCAAGGCTCAGTCGTAGGACCCCTACTCTTCTCCATCTACACCTTCGGCCTGGGACAGCTCATAGAATCCCACGGCTTGCAGTATCACCTCTACGCCGATGACACACAGATCTACCTATCTGGACCTGACCTCACCTCCCTACTGACCAAAATCCCACAGTGTCTGTCTGCTATCTCAGCCTTCTTTTCTGCTCGCTTTCTCAAACTGAACATGGACAAAACAGAATTCATCATCTTTTCCCCATCTCACTCTACCCCTCCATCAGACCTATCCATTAATGGCTGCTCGCTTTCCCCAATCCCGCATGCTCGGTGCCTTGGGGTGATCCTCGACTCTGCCCTCTCTTTCAAACCACATGTCCAAGCCCTCTCCACCTCCTGCCGCCTCAAACTCAAAATATTTCCTGGATCCGCGCATTCCTCAACCATGAAACCACAAAAACACTAGTGCACGCCCTTATCTCCTGCCTCGACTACTGCAACCTCCTACTGTCTGGCCTGCACTCTGGCACCACTCCAGTCCATCCTACACTCAGCTGCCCGACTAATCCACCTGCCTCCCCCTATGCCAGGCCCTTCACTGGCTTCCTATTGCCCAGAGGCTCCAGTTCAAAACCCTAACCATGACATACAAAGCCATCCACAATCTTTCTCCATATATCTGTGACATGGTCTCCCGCTATCTACCTACACGCAACTTTCGATCCTCTCAAGATCTCCTTCTCGACTCCCCCCTCATCTCTTCTTCCCACAACCGCATACAAGACTTCTCCCGGGCTTCCCCCATACTCTGGAACTCCCTGCCGCAAAACATCAGACTTCCACCAACAACGGAGACCTTCAAGAAGAACCTGAAGACCCACCTGTTCCGACAAGCCTACAACCTGCAATGATCCTCAGTCTACTGAACCATTGCACGACCAGCTCTACCCTTGCCTAGTATATTCTCACCCATCCCTGCAGACTGTGAGCCCTCGCGGGCAGGGTCCTCTCTCCTTCTGTACTTGTGTGTCCCTTGTCTAGCACATGTTTATTGTACCTGTCTATATTTTTCCTTTTCATATGTAAAGCGCCATGGAATAAATGGCGCTATATAAATGTATAATAATAATAATGTGGACCTCATGGCATCCAGGTTGAATGCCAAGGTTCCGGCATTCATAGGCCGGTCCCGCAACCCGCTAGCCATCGGCTCGGATGCTCTAGTCCTTCCTTGGAGCCAATTTCGCCTCCCTTACATCTTCCCTCCTCTTCCGTTAATTCCCAGGGTCATTCGGAAGATCAAGGCGGAAGGCATTCCAGTAATTCTCGTCGCTCCTGACTGGGCGCGCCGGCCGTGGTATGCGGAACTAGTTCATCTAGTCGCCGATGTCCCCTGGAGGTTACCGGATCGTCCGGACCTACTCTCTCAGGGTCCCATTTACCATCAGAACTCGAGAGCGCTGAATTTGACAGTATGGCCATTGAATCCTGGATTCTAGCCCAGGCCGGTTTCTCGCCACAGGTTGTGACTACCATGGTCAATGCCAGGAAGCCTGTTTCCATGCGCATTTACCATCGTGTTTGGGAAACCTTTTTCTCCTGGTGTAAGGATAAAGGTCGTTCCCTGTTGGTGTTTTCCACCCCCTCCATTCTGGAGTTTCTCCAAGCAGGTTGGATTCAGGCTTAGCGCCGTCTTCCCTCAAGGGACAAATTTCTGCTCTATCCGTGCTTTTCCAGCGGATAGCATCTAAGCCCCAGGTTAAGACCTTTATCCAGGGAGTGACGCACCTTGTCCCGCCCTACAAGAGGCCTTTGGAGCCTTGGGATCTTAACTTGGTCCTAAGCGCCTTACAAGAGAACCCCTTTGAGCCGTTACAAGATGTCTCTCTCTCCCTTCTGTCATGGAAAGTTGCCTTTCTTGTCACTATAACCTCCATCAGACGGGTCTTGGAGTTGGCGGCTTTGTCCTGCAAACCTCCCTTCCTGATTTTCCACCAAGACAAGGTGGTGTTGAGGACGATTCCATCTTTTTTGCCTAAGATCGTCTCGGCTTTTCATCTGAATGAGGATATAGTCCTGCCCTCGTTCTGTCCAGCTCCGGTCCACCGTACTGAGAAAGCCCTTCACACCTTGGACTTGGTGAGGGCTCTCCGCAAGTACATTTCCAAGACTGCGTCTTTTTCGCAAATCAGATGCCCTTTTCGTGCTTCCGGAGGGACGCAGAAAGGGTCTTCCTGTTTCCAAGGCCACGATAGCCAGATGGATCCGTTCTGCGGTCGAAGAAGCCTACCGTGTCAAGGGTCAGCCTATCTCGGCTGGGATTAAGGCACACTCCACTCGGTCAGTGGGGGCTTCCTGGCCCATTCGGTACCAGCATCGGCACAGCAAGTGTGCAAAGCTGCGACTTGGTCCAGTCTTCACACGTTTGCTAAGCATTACAATATTCATGCACAA